>JAQSVV010000048.1:1200000-1789462 GCA_036375495.1 Agrotis segetum | reverse complement strand
TATATAAATTATTTCCTAGATCCTTAGAATTTGGACATAAGCGTATAGTTTGTTCAAAAACTGTTGGCTAGGTTTTGCGTTGGCGCATACTGGCTGCGGTATCCAGACTCAGCATTGCGTCGATGCTAAAGTCCTTTCTGCCTTGTCAGAATCGTATGGAGTTTCCGTGTTGTGATCTCCAATTAACTATTAAGTAACTTTATTGATAAGACAACCCTTCAATCTTTTTACCACTAAAAGAAAGATTTACTCGTAAGTACTCGCGAGACAACTTAACTTTGAAATAGACGAAAGAATTCTACCTCTTTTTCAAAATAGCTTTCTTATTTTGAATGACTTTTGGCATAGGAAAGCGTGCCTGTTCACTATCGCTGAAATCATGAGAGGTAGGAAAAGAAGTATACCCTGCGGAGACGGACGGGTATATCCTGCAGAGACACTGTGTCTAGGACAGAGTTTAGAGTTGTGTAGGTGGCCGAAAAAGCAGATAGGAACATTTTGCGGTTTTAAACGATCTACTAGTACATTTATTAATTATGGTTCCGTTAAAATTAATTCACTGTATAAACATATTTATGACTATGACTCACATATCACAAACAGATGTGCAGTTTATGTTGATATTTTTTTTTTTTCACAGAACCTGCGGTACAGGAATCCACACGAAAAAAAAAAAAAGGTTGCACTCCAGGAGTGCCGGTAGAAGTGAAAACTTTTTTGTTACTATGTTTTATTTTTAATTTGAATGACGTCTTACTCATTTTCGATCAGGGTCACGTGACCCTGACGCGAGTTTTGGTCACGTGACCCTGACGCGAGTTTTAAATTTTTTACCCATTACAGAAAAAGTGTACAACGCCGCTAAAGAAGTTTTCACTTCAAAAACAATAAACAACATAACGCGCAAAAAAAAAAAGGAACACCGTTATCAATTAGAATATATAAGTATACAACACAAATCTATTATTAGCGTATGTCCCAATATTAATCAGGCGATAATTTATGCTAATCTTGAAAATCAGATGTTTTACGATGTTAAAACAGCATTAGTTTTGTATGACAGGTTTTTACAACTATTTAACGTTTCCTTCTGATTATTACAGAGTTTTATTTATTTGAGACGGAATATCTAGATTCTATATTTTAGCATTTCCATGACTGTTCATCAGTTGCTATGCTGATTATGTTGACGATTCTATAATGTGAATAAATAAACAAGAAAGACATTGGCAATTACTGAGACCATTTTATGACTCATATAATATATTAAATAGTTATTCAAGTACTAAATCATGTTCAACAAATCACCGAGTATGCGGTGATAAAATTATCGTCATCCAATGCCGGGAAAGTCTTCGAGATTACCGCGACCATCGAACGCGAATGGCAACTTAGCAACGAGGTGGTATTTACTCGACTGCGCCTGAAGAAGGGTTATTGGTCAGTCAAGTCCTTTCCACTCCTTTATCCAGAATGGGAGGACTCAATTGATAATTTTCCTCACAAATAAAAAAGTATTTGCTGCATTTGTTTCTGGATTATGGATCCACCATAGTACATAGATCTTGTTTTGAGGAAGTGATCATAAAGTAATAAAAAGTTAACCGGTTATTTACTATTTCATATAAATTAAGTACCCATAAAAAATCATCACAAATTATAAGAAAGAAAGTAGTAAGCCAAAAATTAAATAGGTACTTTCATATATTCAAAGCTGTGATTATAATCTCCTATACACACATACCATTAATTTTTACGACTTTATTACGGCCTAGTACATAAAAAGTAATATGCTAAATACATAAGTTATTTTTTTAATTATATGAGCTGCTAAAATTGATATAATCTTAATTGTCTTGATTGCAAAAAGTTAAATATGAGACTTTCCCTTCACGATTATTGACGTCTACTTTTTTTATTATGATGACAAGCCAAATGGGTATTTTTTTTTTCAAAATGGCCAGTGTTATAAAACATTCTTTCTTTATTTCACGGCTCAATCGAATCAATATTTTTGAGTGATTTCTGGGGAAACATAAGTACAATAATTATTTTTTCTCTAAGCAATAATTTAAGAAAACACACAATAATCGTTCACTTAACATGAATTAAATTTTGAACTGTAGTTGCTTAACCTTACTTGTTTTGAACTTGAAATGACCCCTCGTGCAGGTGAGTAATAAAATTGTCGCAATAAAGATTTCTACTCGTAATGTTTTCAAGGCTCACTTATATTTATTCAAGTGATACACCTTTAATTAACTTGGCTTTGGGGATAACCAAAAATATGACCATGTACCTACTTACAAGCCGCATTGCTTTCGCAACACCTAGCTAGCTATCGCAAGGGTGACTTTAATGACGTGACGATTTCTTCACTTTTCACTCAGTCTTGGAGATATTGCAGTTGATTTCAAAATTACCAACTCTTGTATAGAAATGGTAAATTTCTAAAATGCGTGGAAATTGATCAAGTGGTAGGTACCTACTATGAGAGAGAGAGTGTGGATAATGTTAGGTTGAGTTTATCTATCTTAATATATATAAATCTCGTGTCACAATGTTTGTCCTCAATGGACTCCTAAACCACTTAACCGATTATAATAAAATTCGCACACCATGTGCAGTTTGATCCAACTTGAGAGATAGGATAGTTTAAATCTCAAATTATAGTCGCAATATTGTTTACTATAATGTAATCTTAATATATATAAATCTCGTGTCACAATGTTTGTCCTCAATGGACTCCTAAACCACTTAACCGATTATAATAAAATTCGCACACCATGTGCAGTTTGATCCAACTTGAGAGATAGGATAGTTTAAATCTCAAATTATAGTCGCAATATTGTTTACTATAATGTAATATAACAAAAACTTTAGCCAAGGCAACGCGTGGCCGAGTCAGCTAGTGTACCTATATAAAAGAACAGGGGTTTTTCTTTTGACTCGACTACAGCCGAAACCGCTAAACGCAGAAACTTGAATTTTGGACAGCAGTTGCAGTCTACCATGTAGATTGGCAATAAGACGGGATTTTGCGAAAATCCTCCTCTAGGGGGTGAAAAGGGGTGAAAAAGTTTGTATGAAAAATCTTATTCCTTGGGTTTATAAACTTGAAACTTACCACGAATAAGAACACCAGTAAATAAATAAGATTAGCACCACTATTTTTTTAAAACTACCCTCCATTGGTAATCTAGGCGATGTTAAAGTTTGTATGGGAAAAACCTTTTTAAAAAAAAATCAAACCGACGAAACATCGAACTGAAAAGCAAAAAATAAATTTTGAGGCGGCGCCAAACAAACAAACATAATATAAATTAACTATTTGAACAGCAGAATAGCTCGTTGTATAGCTTGTAGTGGTTGATTAGCTCGTCGTAGCTATTCGTTGATTGTTTCTTTGGCGCCGCCTCAAAATTTATTTTTTGCTTTTCAGTTCGATGTTTCGTCGGTTTGATTTTTTTTTAAAAAGGTTTTATTTTTTACTTTTGAGTTTCATATCTCGTGTCAATTTCTGTAACTAAAAAAATATAAGTTTTTTAATATGATTTCTTTTTGTTAACTATTGACGACCTGCTTTCTGTCTTCATTCTGAAACTCTCAACGACTGTCACATCCCAGCTACGTCTAAAGTTCTCATCAAGATGAGTGAAATAAGCCCAAATACGATATAGTTACAGTTAACAGTTAAGGATCTCTTGCTACTGCCCTCTGTCACCATCCTCAGACCCTCGATGAGAATTATACCCCAGCTAGGTATAAAGTTTTCATCAAGACTAGTGAAATGAGCCCAAACACGATAAAGGTGCTGTTAATTGTTGAGGACCCTGCTATCCGTCACCATCCTCAAACCCTCGATGGCAATGATACCTCAGCAAGGTCTAAAGTTCTCATCAAGCTGAGTGAAATGAGCCCCAACACGATATAGCTGTTGTTAACTGTCAAGGAACTCTTGGGACTGACTTCACAAAATAACAGGGATCTGGAGTTGATCTGATGATGGTGACGCCATCATGTTATGTTCTTCACATCTCTGCTATATTATAATGTCCTCATAACTACAATTGTTAACCTTATTTCAACAGAATCGGTTCATAATTGAAAATTCTGTAGGAAAATTGACAATTAATTCCTTTTTTTCTACCCTTTGAGACCGATTTTAGTTTTGAACTTAAAATGGGACCAACTTTGAGATATACTCTTTCTAACAAAAAAAGAATTTTTGAAATCGGACCACGTTAGGAAAAGTTATGCGTGGTCATACATAAAAAAAAAAACAAATATACATGTCGAATTGAGAACCTCCTCCTTTTTTTTTCGTCGGTTAAAAATCATAACGCGTGAGTTGATGAATTTGAAAATCAGTATTTATATACTAGATAAGAATTAATCAAACACGTGTTTTTGGATTTTTCTCTACTCTAAACCTAAACTCGGTACGAATATGAGTATAAGTAAATAAAAAAGATAGTCATTATTCGTTTTTTATAACTACCCTCCATTTTAGGGTTTTTCGAAAATCACCCCCTAAATTTTGAAAAGGGTTGATTAGGTTTTAAGGGAAGGATTTACTGATTGGCTTCGATAAATTCTAAACTGGACATAAATTATCTCTCAATCGTATAAAGGATACGTATTAATGATATTTAAAAAATCAACCCCTAGCGTATTTTTGTTTGTTTGTATTGAATAGGCCCTGAAACTACTAGAGATTTTCCGAAAGTATCTTATAAGGAGGGTGAGCGGGATGTAAATTCACTGAGTTCGAATTTAAAAACACGCGCAGACGAAGTCGCGGGCAAAGTGCTAGTAAATTAATACATTTAGGGCTGATTTTTCAACAGTCAGACAACTTTTATCTGAGGGATAAAAATGGCGGTTTGACAGCTTATCTATAGAAAATATATCAGACCGCTATTTTTATACCCCAGATAAAAGTTATCTGATTATTAAAAAATCTGCCCTAAATAAGATAAGTAATTAATGGCGATAAGAAAGAGGTGCAGATATAAACTGAACGCGCATTTCATTTTCTGGTTAATCCCTATTCAGATTTACCCTTTATTCTGAATCTATGACTTTAAAACATTGTAGTTCTGCAACTTTAAAAGACAATTCATTGTCTTTGTGAACGTAGCATATCCATCTTATGACTCAACAGTTTAAAAAATAAATTAATTTGAGCCTACGCAATGGAGAACGGAAACATCTTGCTGAGACCATAAATACTCGTATTTGTAAAAATGATAAAAAAAAATTAAATAACTAACCCAAGAAAATTGAAGATGTTCTACAGCTTGGCCAGAACGGATTGAAACGGAACTAATCTTTTGTTTCTGACAACGTTTTAAAATCTTTGATATTTGATGTAAACAAAGACCGCAGGTTTATTAGATTTATTATTGTGCCATAAAACTAACGTAATAAGTGAAAAGAAACATTTAAAGTGTTAATAAGCGAAGACAGTGGCGACTTCCGGTTTTCTACAGTTTTATGTCAAGCTGTACTTTTTAAGGTTTTTTTTTAATTCACCCATTAAAAAAAACGTTAAAAAGTACAGCTTGACATTTTCAATTCATTGCCAATTTGCTAATATAAATCATAAGAATCGCAATTTTGTGACAGCTGCATTGTAGCAGAATTTCGAAAAAAGCAATAATAATCTAATTTATGACAACGGTTACTAACATAAAACATTTAAAACACAGCGTATAATAGAGATTTCCTAAATCACACCAACGTGTCAGAATTTATTAAGTTATCAGAAGCTAACGGAACACTTGCTTCGCAAATGTTAAATTATATTTTATTGTTTACGGAGTAAAAAGGTTCAAGTTCAATTTAAAGTGTCATAGAACGGTGGATGACTGTCAGTAAACCCACAAATGCGATACAGTTACCATTACAAACGTAATTTTTGTACAATGTACTGTTTCCTTAAGGAGTCATTTTTGTTGTTATATATTGTTGGCGGTAATGTTTTTTTTTATTGCGTACAATTTTTAACCTGTGCTAACTGTATAAGTACTGGTTTTCAGCTATATCCAGTTTAACTAAAGCCGGATGGAATGTAATTGTTAGAAACTTGAACAGTTGATGATGCAGGGGTTTTTGTGCAACAACATGAAACAAACAATATGATGATGACTTCTCTGGAATTTCAACTAAGTTCTTCAATATAACATTATGCAGTAAATTTTTTACGAGCCTTACTTAGTTAAGACTGATCTGATCATCAAGAAGATCTGTACCCTTAGCACGAGTTTTCAGTATTTGAGACGTAAAGTAAACTGAGACTTTGACAATTTCAAATTGACAATTTTT
This sequence comes from Agrotis segetum, assembly GCA_036375495.1. Lineage (NCBI taxonomy): Eukaryota > Metazoa > Arthropoda > Insecta > Lepidoptera > Noctuidae > Agrotis > Agrotis segetum. Next base: position 1,783,132 of record JAQSVV010000048.1, on the reverse strand, counting down.
AGGGAAAAATTTACCAGATCACCAGAGGCGCTGTTCAATTTTTTAATACAGAAACGCTGTAAATATTGGAAAGACGCTGTAAAGTAACATCATCAAGATCATCAAGAAGATCTGATCAGTTTTGCGGGAAAACATGGCCAAAAATGGTCTTGAATAGAGAGGTCTATGCGACACAGAAGGCTGTTAAAAGAATTAGGTTCTTTTAACAGCCTAACCTAACCTGGTATTTTAGACTACAATAATGGCAACAGTAAATCAGTCAATTTAGAGCAGCGTTGCCAAGGTGATATTTTTTGTTGCCATTATAAAATGTCAAGTCCAAATATAGTAACTACCTATTTACTAGCACAATGAACAAAAACGAAGAAAGATGAATTTGCCAGGATCATATTTCACTTGGGAGAGTAATAAAGACGGACACTTTTAATATTCTAAAGATATTTTAACTGGTTCCTAGTCAAATCTAATGCATTTAACGAACTAAACACGTGTTCAAATAACCAAAATTATTTGTATATAAAATTCCCTTTTGCTGCTTCTGCTTATGTAAATTGTCACCAGGTGAGCATGCAGGTCATTTGCATTTACATATTTATTTCAAATAGGAATATTATTAAGAATTTTGTAAACAAAAAAAGAAACAAAACTACATATTTTTTTCAATATTTATTTCTGACTCACAATCTCATCGAGATTTATAACAGTATTGTTATTTATATACAATTTAAAATGAATTCAGATGTAATCTAGAAAGCTTATAAGATATCAAAGTGTAAAAAATACATTAAGTTTAAGATAACAAAATGCTTTCCAAACGTCTCTAAAATTATTAGAAATACGAATACAATATTTTTACGAGCTAAACAGACTTAGATTTTATAACCTAAAAACTTAACAATAATAAATAGAGACGAAGAGGAAGGCCAAAGAAAAGAGAAAGAAGTAACGCTGACCTTGAGTAAAAAGAGACAAGGTGATGATGAAGATTGAAACTTATCATTTGTACCTCATGATCATGATGCGCCTGCCGTTTTAGGAGTAGCTTTAGCAATGGCTATTGCTATAGCATCCCCATTCTCACTCTTAGCATTACTGAGTGAAGATGAGGAACTTTTTCCTCCAGCACAAGTAGAACAGGGTTCCTCGCCTTTGGATATAGCATCAGATAGCTCTTCAAATCGGTCGCGTTGATGATGACGCCGCCAATATGGTGGAGGGCCGGGTGGTGGTGGCCAAAATGGAGGTGGAGGCGGCGGGGGTGGTGGTGGCCAGTACCTTGGCCCACGTTGAGGGTAGCCGTCGTAGTTGTCGCAAGAGTTGGACGATCGCTTTAGCCGCTGGATAAGGTCACCATCTGTAGCTGGAATGATAAAGATTGAGTTGATTGAAAAGTGGAGAAGTTATGTCTACATTTGGAATTAGGTCGACCTCAGTCATCAAGGAAAAAGATAATCAAATTAATATTCACGCTTTTGCACCTTTTTACAGTAATGTCTGTGTTGCCACTAACCCTACCGTGAAAGTACCTATTATTATTTTATTTTATTCAATATGGCCATGGATACCAAGAAGAAGAGTGTAGGAAGGATTTAGAGACCGATAAGTATATAAAATAGCCACAATTCTATGTAACTCTATTTGAGTTGATCATAAACTTACGTTTAACATCAGCAACTGCGGATTCAATCAAAACAGTAGCTATTAACAATACGCCTATTCGCCACATTTTCTCGTTTTGTTATGAACTAATTTTCCAAATATTACATCTTTATATGCTCCGTAGATCAATATTAAATGCCACAATATAAGAAATACCACGAAAACTCATTTTCACGAGTTAACTTTAATTGGTTGTGACAACTTAGATGGTTAGTGTGAAAACTTTGTGGTTTTCGTGAATCCCAGTGGCGTATTTGTGTTAGGATGGTTACACATGTTTAGGTAAATTGGTCAACTTAGACTAAAGGTATAACTGCAACAGATTTTGTATGGTGAAATTCGTAAAATCTTTCGTTTGTCCATTTCTAACCAAATCTGTGCTGAGCCCACGGTTGTCTTTACTGAATTCATAACAGTTATTAAACAATTTCCGCTTATGTTAGTAGTTGTTGCTAGAGGCTCGCCCCGCTACAAATCGAAATTGATCTCTCGATGTAAACTATCCTATGTAACACATAGGATAGTTTAAATTCTGATTTTAGGTGTAAATTATAAATTAATCCAGATTATAAACTATTTGTGTATTAAATTCCGTCCAAATCAAATTATTGAAAGTATTAAATATGCTTTAAATCTTTCAATCTTTATTGATATCATGGTTTGATAGTGTGTGGCCAACCTAAAATACAATAAGTATGTAAACAATTGTGTAGACCTACGTTTCCATTCACGTGTGGTTTGATGAGGCAACATTGATTTGGATCAATTTTCGCTGTTTTAATGTTTGTAGCGCATCATTGGCCAAGTTTAATATCCTGTTGCATTTTTATCGTTGTTGTAGTCAAGGCCGTTTTTTTTCATCATAATTATGTTAAGGATAATTCATAAAGCCGATTTACTTTCATGAAAATGATTAGATTTGTTGAACATGTAAGCTGAATTAGTTAGTTTATTTTGAAATGGTATATTTGAGTGGTAAAATCATCTTACTATCAGACTCTTACTAACTAAAATTATTTTTTAAGACGGTCCCTCGACCCCGAGGGGACTATGGGGTGACTCTTTAGTTTGCTGACAGCTCCTGAGGTGCGCGTGGAGCACGAGCGGGGTCCTCTCGGGCCTGAAGGTCTACTTTCTAAGTACGTTAACGTAAATACGGTATGTAGGTACTAGTGATGTTACGAATGTTCGATTTTTGACATTCGCGAACGCGAATGCAGATGCGAATATTCAATTCCAATATTTGCGAATGCGAATGCGAATATTCAGTTTAAAATCAATCACGTTTGATAAAAACACTTTTAAATGATCGAACTTCACAACTTACTTTTAAATTCTGAATCTTGAAGCTAATAACTTTTTTTTTACTTACTGTCTGTAACGAGGATGGAAAAAGTATATAAGAGTAGCTCTAAAAGTGTCAGAAAATAGTTATTTGTTATACAAGAGTGCAAAGTTGCTTTTTAACCGCGTGCTCAATTTTGATGACCGAGCAAGCGAATGATTCAAAAATTAGAATCATGAGCGGTAGCGAGGGAATCAAAAGAGCACAAGGTGAAAAATCTTTGCACTCGAGTGCAACACGTAACTTTTCATCCCACCTCAGCGAGGAAATGAGTAGATGCAAAAAAAGTTTAGGTAATAACTGTGAAGTATAGAGTTAAATAGCAATAAAAAAAAAAAAAACATATTGTATCTTTGGTCTATGCTTAGTCTGTGGTTGTGAGAACCATCCAAACATTGTATCCATTGTATCTTACGTTTTTCTCCACCGAGATTAAATAGTTAATACTGCGCAACAATTGTTTTACTCTGCTAGCCCATAACTTATCACAGGTTATGGGCCCAGAGTACGCGAGTGCATAAAAATACGGCGAAAACAAAAAAAATCTAGAGGATTTTCGTTGGCTGTGTTGGCTCGTAGAAGTTCGAGACGCCATTTTTTGTTTGTTGAAGTCGCCGGTCGTAAGAGTGGAAGAAAATGGATTTGTCGCATCCGCAATCAATGTCTGGAGTCAAATTAAATGGAAGTGCGACATGGTGTACCTGGAAATTCCAGATGAGAGTTATTCTACAGGCAAAAGGGCTATTCGAAGTCGTGGATGGTTCCGTGCCTAAACCTGGTAAAGATAAACCAGCGGAGTACCAAGAGTGGGTTAATAAAGATAGCAAGGCGCAGGGTTGGATTGTTTTCCATGTTGACCAAAATATTATGACGCACTTGCTTACTGCTACTACGTCTGCCGAGATGTGGACCAAGTTAAATAATATTTATGAGAAGAAGTCCTCCACATCTTTACATCTCGAACAACAAAAGTTTTATTCACTAAAGTGTGATACCGATGTTTCACTATTTTTTTCAAAGATAGAAGAGATAAGATCGAATATCCGACAATTAGGCGATGATATATCCGACAAAATGGTTATGACAAAAGTGCTAATGTCGTTGCCGGACAAATATCGCCACTTTATTGCTGCGTGGGAATCAGTCCCTACAGCAAATCAAACTGTAGGTGAACTAATGGCCAGATTGTTGATTGAGGAAGAGCGTAATATGTCAAATGCGACAAATAATGAAATAAAGACAGAAACAGAGTCCGTGGCATTGGCAACAGCTACAAAGAAGTCTAGCGAGATAAAATGTTTTGGTTGTGGCAAGATAGGCCATTATAAAAAGGATTGTCGGGCCAAGATGCAATGCTTTTATTGTAAAAAATATGGTCATTCAATTAAAAATTGCAGACTACGGCTAAATAAAGAAAAAACAATGATGTTGATAAAAATGAGTCAAACAAAAGGAGTAATGCATTTTCAACAATTATGAAGAGCAAGGAGACTACTCAGGACTGGTTGGTAGATACCGGTGCCAGTGAACACATGTGTTTCCTGAGAAACTTATTTAATGAGTTTGAAGAGTATGAATCCCACCAGTCAGTAATAATTGGTGATGGCAGGGAACTAAAGGTTACTGGTAAAGGAAAAGTGGTTCTCAAAGCTTTTGATGGAGACAAGTGGATTGATACTACTCTGCATGATGTGTTGTATGTTCCCCAACTAACAGTTAATCTTTTTGCTGTGAGAAGTGTCACAGACAAGGGCTATAAAATGGAATTTGAAAAGGACTATTGTGAAATTAAAAACAAGGAAGGTAATGTTGTGGCCATGGGATACAGGGAGAAGAAATTATATGTAATGTGTTTTGAATATAGATCTAATCATATTGCTGCTGCAACAGTATCACAAGATAGCCTAACAATGTGGCATGAGCGCTTAGGACATCAAAACTATGAGTATGTGAAACAGTTTTTGAATAAAAATGGTATAAAATTTAAGAATGATGCTGAACTATGCAGTGCTTGTGTTGAAGGTAAGATGCACAGATTACCATTTAAAAGAAGTATTACTGTATCAAAAAGGCCATGTGAACTAATACATATGGATGTTTGTGGCCCTATGGAGGTAAAATCCTTAGGGGGCTCCAACTATTTTTTATTAATAAGGGATGATTACTCTACATTTCGATATGTATATTTCTTAAAACATAAGAGTGATGTTCCTGAGAAGATTAAAGAGTTTATAAATTTGGCTGAACAAGATACTGGTGAGAAAGTTAAAATTGTAAGAACCGATAATGGAGGTGAATTCATCAATGCAACAGTTAAAGAGTTATTTAAGGAAAAAGGCATAAGGCATCAGACATCTACCGCATACACTCCAGAACAGAACGGTAAAATTGAAAGGGACAATAGGACAGTGGTGGAGGCGGCAAGAGCAATGTTAATAAGTGCAAGACTACCCAAAGAACTGTGGGCCGAAGCGGTCAACACTGCTGTATATATTCTTAACAGAACCGGACACAGTTATCAGAAAGGCAAGTCACCTTTTGAATTATTGTTTAATAAAGCCTATACAAATTTGGATAAGTTAAAAGTTTTTGGGCAAAATGTGTATGTGCATGTACCGAAAAATCAAAGAAAAAAATGGGACTCGAAAGGCAAAAAAGGTTGTTTTGTGGGCTATGATGAAAATGTAAAAGGTTTCAAAGTTTATTTCCCTGATTCTGCCACTATAGAAATAAAGAGAGATGTTATATTCGAGTCACCTCAAAAAGAAGAAATGTTCAGTGAAATATTAAATGACACTTTTGAAGAGGAAATAGAAGAAAATAAAAATGATGAAGAAGATGAGTATTATACAGATATTTCTAGTGATACAGATGAAAATGAAAAAATTGAAAAAGAGGAAAAGAAAGAATTACCAGAAAAGAGAGTAAGAAGAAAACCAGCATGGTTACAGGATTATGACACAGAAACTAGCTTTATGTGCATATTAAATGAGCCCAAAACATATGATGAAGCAATCAATAGTAAGAATAGTGACAAGTGGAAAGAAGCCATGAAGCAAGAATTGAAAGTTCTGAAAGAAAATAATACTTGGAAATGTGAAATTAAAGTGCCTAAAGACAAAAAGGTAATAGATAGTAAATGGGTTTATAAAATAAAACAAGATAGTGAAGGAAACATAAGCCAGTACAAGGCACGTCTTGTTGCCCGAGGTTTTCAACAAGAGGATATTTTTGAAGTCTATGATGTGTATGCACCAGTAGCTAAAATAGCTACTTTCAGAATCTTAATGGCTTTGTCTAGTAAAGAAAAACTACCAGTTCATCATATGGATGTACGAAGTGCTTTCCTGTATGGAGAAATACAGGAAGATGTGTATATGAGACTGCCACCTGGATGTGATGATAATGTCAGTGTTGTTAAATTAAATAAAAGTATCTATGGACTAAAGAAATCACCCAAGTATTGGAACTTAAAGTTTGATAAAGTTATTGCTAAGAAAGGATTTATTAGATCTGAAAATGATTTTTGTCTTTATTGTAAGGTAAATTCAGAATGTAAAATTTACTTGTTATTGTTTGTTGATGACATATTGATTATGGGGTCAAATGAAAAAGAAGTACACAACATAAAACTTTATTTGAGTAATATTTTCTGTATGAAAGATTTAGGTCATGTAACTAACTATTTGGGTATTCATGTTGAACAAGATTTGCAAAATGGTATTATTGAAATGTCACAAAAACATTATTTGAAAAAGATACTAGAGAAGTTTAATATGATTGATTCAAAACCTATGTCAACTCCAATGGAATTCAAACTCCAAATGGTTCAGTCAAATAAATCTGACCCTAAACTGGAAAATCTGTGTAGACAAATTCTTGGATCATTAATGTATGCTGTTTTGTGTACTAGACCTGATTTATGTCCTAGTGTGGCATATTTAAGTCGTTTTCAAAACTGTGCTGATGAAACATTGTTAAAAGCATTAAAAAGAGTGCTTAGATATGTAAATGCTACACTCTCAGATCAAAGAAATAGGCAGATAGAACGCTCAGAACACGCGAGTGGTTCCACCAAAGTTAATACAAAATCAAATCGAATTACATTCTATAATGTTTTCTTTGTTTTTGAGAACAACTTTTACAATGGTTAAAGACACGTGATGGCATATTTTGGCAAACAACAACAACGACACGCAGCTTGGTACGACGTGTAGCTTGGTACAGTGATTCGATTTTGATTTTGTATTAACTTTGGTGGAACCACTCGCGTGTTCTGGGCGCTCTATCTGCCTATTTCTTTGATCTGAGGCTACACTTGACTTGAAGTTGACTTTCAATAGTAATGGAAGTACAGATTTGCTTGGGTATGTGGATTCCGACTGGGGTAGCGATATTAATGACAGGAAGTCAACATCAGGTTATGTCTTCAAATTATTTAATTGTCCTATTATGTGGTCCTCTAAGAAGCAACATACTGTCAGTTTGTCTTCTTCTGAAGCAGAACTTATAGCTCTGAATTCTGCAGTTGTTGAGGCCTGTTGGCTTAAAAATATTATAAAAGATTTTGAGTTGTACCAGCGCTGTCAAGCGCCGGTAAGCGCTTATAAGATTCCTTGCTTTCTTTCTGTATACGGCCTAAGTTTGAGCTCAACGTCACGGGGCGTAGAACACGACTGACACCACGGGCTTGGTGCGTGGCTTGATCAGACGGCGAGCGACTTTAAGCACCATCTCGCAAGCCCATGCCTTCGCTACCCGGAAGTTGCCGGGCAATATCCGACGCCCTGGGTTTCGTAATGTAAAGGATATCCTCACTCGGTCATGTTCTATCTGCATAGAATACATTACAAAGAAAAGATCAGACTTGATGATTAGACCAACTGCAGTTGTGTAGAAATAGACATTTTGGTATTCACTAAACTAGTAACAGTCTCGATGAAGAGATCGTCGGAGAGTACAGCTTAGAAATTATCTTTTAGAGAATAACAGGGTACAACAAGTTAGCTTATAACAAGCTCATTCGGCGTAGTGGCTGAACGATTGGCTGCTGCGTTGCATGTCGCGGGTTCAATTCCTGCACGGAACGAATATTTATTTGGCCTTCAGATAGGTCCGCGTCGACTGCCTGTTTGTGTTTGAGACTTTAAAGATTTTTAAACAAACCCAAGATGCAGGAGAAAACCATCTGACTGACCTGTTGGTCTAGTGGTTAGTGACCCTGACTGCTATGCCAGAGGTCGTGGGTTCGATTCCCACCCAGGACAAATGTTTGTGTGATGAGCCCGATCATTTGTTCTGTGTCTGGGTGTAATTTGTCTATAATATGTATGTATTTAGAAATATATAAGTATGTTTATCAGTTGTCTAGTACCCATAACACAAGCTCTGCTTAGCTTGGGACTAGATGGCGTTGTGTGATAGTTGTGGAATATTATTATTTAATTATCTCTCTACCACTCTCTCACTCTAGGACATCTCACAGGACTAACGAATAGCTGCGTGACTCCGGAATGTAAATGACTATTGAAGGACACCGTATATTATAATCAGTACGAGTCTGACAGTCCCACTCTGACCTGGGTGGCAGGACACTTGAAGAAGGGAAGAATCATCGTGAAAACAATTTTTTTTTAAATCAAAAACTAGGAAAATAAATAGAAGTTTCCTTTCACCGATGTCATCATGATGAAGTGATGAGTTTGAATGAATCATTGAAAAATACTCAGTGTGACATGTCGTATCTACTTGTACGGGTTTGAACAAGTTACAACTTCGAGCATTAGAAACGAGGTGTTCACCTCTGCCTACCATGAATTCTTAAAGTGTGAGTCTTTAGGCTGTGGGCTAGATGACTGTATGTATAGCTCTGTCTCTTTCCCACAGCCTAAACTGGATCGCGTTAAGAGCTCGTGGTAAGGCCTCAGGAGCTAATTTGAGGTTGGGTCGACTGTAAGTCATAGAATGACTACAAACAATGTTCAAATATAATTTCTGTTTCTACTGCTGCAAGTAACTGCACGCTCTCATATGTTCCCCTATCTGTTTGGGTTTGAATGTCCACCAGGTTGCTGGCAAGGCTTGCCCTCTATAATAAGATACAAAAGTCATTACATCAATCTTCCAATTTGTCAATATTTTAATTAGAGTTTCAATTACATCACAAAAATAAGGTTCATGTTCTGCGTTTGTATCATTACTATCATCATCATGTGCCTAAACTTTTCCCAAATTATTTCTATGTCCTTGCGTCTATTTCAAAATCCAATTTCCAAAAGGAGTCACTTTGATCTGTACTGATATAATAAAGAATTTGGATGATCGGAATAAAAAAAAATTCAAATGCATTACAGTATTTATTTAGTAACAATATTTACATTAAATCGTAAACAAACAATAACATCTTATTATTTATAAAACAATATGTCAATGTATATAATTTAGGTACGTACAATCTTTATAATTATTTGCGTAACTTTTTACAGGTACATCATAAATTCTAACCGCTTACAGAAAGAGCGATAGCATTTCCGTTCCTGCTCTTAGCATTACTTAAAGCGAAGTTGCTCTTTCCACAAGTGCTACACCCAGCTGGCTGCTGACCAGCTGTCTGTAAGCCCTGGCCGGCCAGGTCGAGAGCCCCTTTAAGAGCTGCTTGTGAAGAACCCCTGGATCCACCATAACCACCCCCATAGCCTCCGGAACCGTAGCTACCGGATCCGTATCCACTAGAACCACTGACACCGATACCACCAGCTACTCCTGAGTTGTACCCACCTTCGCTACCTCCTGAGCTAGAGCCTGCTCCACTACCACTGGAAGCACCAATGCCTCCAGCAGACTGTCCGCTTTCAAATGAACCAACGTTATGATTGTTTCCTTGCTCAACCTGTTGGGTTTCAAACTGACCAGCCCCATTACTGCCGGAGCCAGCACTGCTTCCTGATTGCTGTGCGCCACTACCAAAACCTTGCCCTTCGGATTGTGAATTGTAGCCTCCATGACCCTTACCACTGTGGTAAGAAGAGTGAGACTCCTTATAGTTGAATTTTTTCTCAGCATGCCCTGATTGGCTGTCAATACCGCCACCGGATTGCCCACCGTAGCTGCCCGAAGACTGACCACCGTAGCTGCCTGAAGATTGACCACCATAGCCGCCCGAAGACTGGCTACCAGAAGACTGAGTATTAGAAGCTTGGCCTCCAAAGCCACCAGATGACTGCTCTCCGGAGCCCTTAGAAGGTTGCCCACCATAACTACCTGAAGTTTGACTACCGTAAGCCAGAGAGGAGAAATCTTCGTTACCTCCGGAAGAATGACCACTGTAGCCGCCCGATTGAGAGTTTGATCCGGAAGATGATTGACCACCTTCTGACGATTGACCACCAAAGCCGCTTGAAGACTGACCACCAAAGCCGCCTGAAGATTGGGAGTTTGATCCAGATGCAGATTGAGCGATGTCAGAAGACTTGCCACCGTAGCCTCCTGAGGATTGAGAGTTTGATCCAGAAGAATATTGAGTACTGTCGGAAGACTTGCTACCGTAACCTCCTGAGGAGTGACCTTCGTGAGCTCCAAAAGTGTGATCACCGTATCCTCCGGAAGAATGACCTCCGTATCCTCCAGAAGAATGACTTCCATAACTTCCAGAAGAATGACCTCCGTAACCTCCAGAAGAGTGGCCACCATAACCTCCAGAAGATTGGGCGTTCGACTTAGAACCAGAACCAGCGGATGACTGTTCACCGAAACCACCGGAACTTGGAGCATTGGTGTCAGCAGAAGACTGGGAACTAGGATTAAATGACTGAGAACTTGAACTGCTTGAAGAGTGGGAAGCAGAGCCACCAAGCGATCCGCCATAACCACCAGAGCCGTAGCCGCCCGAGGATTGCGCACCAAGACCAGCACCAATGGCGACTTGTCCCTCGTTTGAACCAGAAGACTGGACATCAAGTCCCGCACCACCCTCTCCGGTTGCACCGCTGGAAGCTATGGAGAATGCTTCTCCTGCAGCCTGGTTAGCAGCGTCGCCTGTAGATGCCGCTGCTCCAGTGAATACTCCTCTTGCTTTACCATCATCAGCAAGACCAGTCCAATGAGCAGCGTGGAAGTATCTTGATCCTCGGTGTGGTGGTGGTCCGAATGGTGGTGGTGGTGGAGGAGGACCACCGCATGTGCTGCATGGTGAACGTTCTACACGCTTGTGAATATCTAAAAAGTAAAAATTACAAATTAAGATCTAGTGAAAGATTTATCGTAATAAAAAAGTATCTAATTAGAAGAACACGGTATTCAAAACTTCTCGGTCTGTTAATCGTATTATTTGGTTCGAAAATAAGCCTTTAATTAAATATCAAGGTAAAACAAATTATAAACTAAATAGATACCTTCATCCTTAATAACAGCACATTGAGCTGTTAAGACAGATAGAGCGAAAACGAATACTCCAATTTTTCCCATCTTGCCCAAAGATCAGTCTTGTTCTGAGGTAACCACGCGAATCTACTAACATTTATAGGTGATATTGGAGGATGTGATATGCCCCGTCTTCCAAGAATAGTATCTTCTTATGATTATGAACTTCAAATTGATAACACAAATATCACATAAAGTAACAGCGAGACAATTCACACTGTGGTCATAATATTTGCATTGCACACAACTTCTGCACAAAAGTACTTGACCAAATCGGCGAAATTAGGATTATAACACAATATTATGTCATGTTATCTTCAAATAGTCGTTTATTTTGATGATTCTCAATGTTTTGTTACTAAGGGAGCGATTTCTTGATAAATATTGACACCGTGGTTATATCATGATTCGGAAAAATATCAATTCACATTGGTATGTGATCTAGCGAAGGGTGTTCCCCTTTTTCGCTTTAGTTTTCTATTTATGTTACATCAATGTTGGTGTCGGTTTTTAGTTTACTGAATATTTCATACGGAGCCACAACCAATTTTATTTTCACAACTAAATTATAATACTGGTTAACACGGTGCTTTGGCAGTTATCTACTTTTTTTTTAGCCTGCTCTGTCCCACTCCTGGGCAAAGGCCTCCCCCGACTCCTTCCACTTCTCGCGAGCCCGCGTTTGCTCTTTCCAGTTATCTACTTATCAGCGATAAAACTGTCGATACTTACTTGCCAACTCGTTTTCAGTCTTCTTTCACTCGCTAAGTCCCCTAGTCTTTAATCGGCGACAATGGGGTTGTCAGATTTTCGGCCTGTAAGGACTTTATTTCCAAGGTTTTGTGCTTTTCAAGGCAACGTTGTCTTTTGTAGATTTTTGACCAGGATATTGTCACCCGTCCACAAGCCGGCCTTTTTTTTTTTTTAGCGTGGTAAAATCATCAAATGAGTCCTCCAACCCCGGGCAGGGCGGGAGGGACTGTCAGACTTCTACTGACTAAAATCCACGGTGTCCTTCAATAGCCCTTTCTGTTCCGGGGTTGTGACACTAGCCCCTTTAGGGGGGATTGTCAGCAGGTAGGTAAGAAGGGTTCGTAAATAATAAGAGCACTGTAGTTGAGTTCACTTATTATTTATTGCCTAAAATTCCGTGGCCGTCTCACGTCCCGATTGCAGAGGAAGGAATAGTGGAGTAGAACACTGGCCTGAACCGTCTCCAGTACGATGATGGTCCGTCACAGGCTTGACCGCAACACAAGTCCAGCTCCAGGTTTGGTAGTAGGTAGCCGTAGTGTAGGGTAGGCGTAAATCAGCCTGCAGTAGAGGATCTTCTCCAGTCGTCCTTCTCGACGCTGGAACCACGCAACGTGGTAGAAGGTTGTAGGGTAGACTTGAATCCTGGAAGTCCAGATGGAAATGGAAGCGTAAGCAAGCTGTCGGAACCAAAGTTTTGTCGGTCCAAAGGTCACAGTGTCCCAGATAGGAAGAAATACAGCAAGAAAACTAGTTTAAAGAAGTTCTAGGAACACCTTACAGTTAGCCCTTCTCAAAAATACAAGGAAACTTACCCTAGAGGGATTCCGCGATGTATTTAATACAAATTATTTAATTTTGGTCAGAGCGCGCGACACAGCCGTCGCCTCCAGTGTTCTAAATCAACTAGTCATCGTCCTTTCCGAGCCTAACCGAACCACCATACCTCGGCGCCGCTCGGTATTGATCGTTTCAAGGATGCGCGGGCGCATAAAAGTGATAAAACTTTAAGATAATATACGTTCGTAGGTTCCGTATACTATTATTTAGTTATAATTATTTATTTAAGTTTTAGGTTTACTTAATTAGAATAATAGGTTAGTTTTTTAAAGATTTATGTAAATAATATAGTTTTAAGTGTAAATTTATTTCTTAATTTTAAGGTTTCTTTATAATAAACTCTTTTAATTTGTAACTTGCAAGGTGCAACGTTACAGTACCCCGCCAAAAAGCGAAGGATTTTGCGTACTAGTTGCAAAATCCGACTAGCATTACTACATTAACTAAACTGACTAATACAGACAAACTAACTTTCATACCTCACGCAAATAATCACCTTTCATAACGTCTTCCAGTCTACTAATAAGACTTGAGACCATAGCAACAGAGTGATAACTATATTTATTAGATAATTATACTCAATTAGTAAGTTTAAATGTATTAAAATGGCAATAATTATTTAATACACTATAGTTTATGTAGTAGGTTTTGTATAATGTTAGGTACTATGAGAAGCTAAATACTGAGTTTAATCTTTATAGTTGATAAGTTTAATATCTTTGATATGCCAAGAACCTAGTGGTTTTCCAGACATATCAGCAAGTTCATAAACAAGTGGAGACTTTTTACCAATAACTTTACATTTTATGAATTTTGCAGCTAATTTCTTATTAAAATATTTGTCCTTATCACTCTGATAAAAAGTCCTTTTCCAAACAACGTCACCAATATTAAATTCAGCTGGTCTTCTGCGTAAGTTATAATGTTGACAATTCCTACTATGAGCTTGCAGCAATAGTGCTTGAACCTTATTAAATATACTAGATAGTACGCCCAGGTTCTCAGCGTAGGAATCGCGTGGTTGAAAAACAAGATCTTCATCATTTTCCGTATCAATGTAGTGCGATCCACAAGCAATTAGTTCACGCCCGTAAACTAAAAATGATGGAGTAAAACCGGTAACCTCGTTAACAGAACTGTTGACAGCGAATTGTATTTTAGGTACCAATTGATCCCAAACACGTTGATCAGTAGTGATAAACGTTGAGATAGCGGTCATTATAGTTTTATTATATCGTTCGACTGTATTTACATGTGGTGAATACTTAGGAGTAAAATGTAATTTCGGTACCTTATACTTATCCAACATTTGTTTTAGCGTAGCACTCACGAATTGTTTACCGTTATCGAGTATCACTGTACGAGGTATGCCATGTATTAGAAATACTTGTTCCTCTAGGATCTTAGTAACAATTTCAGCTGTCGCGCGCTTGATTGGAAATAATAAGCAATACTTACTAAAACAACAAGTCACGACTAGGATGTAGGAGTTTTGTTTTCTGGTAGTCGGTAGTGGTCCTACCAGGTCTACGCTAATAACTTGAAAAGGTCTCGAACATTTCTTAGGTTTACCCATTTCACCTAGGGGAGAATGAGTTTGATGCTTATGTGCAATACAGATATCACACGACGTAATCACTTTCACGACATCAGCATGCATTCCAGGCCAGTAATACCTGAGACTTACCCGCTTGTAGGTTTTAAAAATACCAAAATGACCAGCAGTTGGTTCGGAGTGGTTTTTTAAAATAATTTCTGTTCTAGACTCAGCAGGAATTACCTCCTTCCACTCAAACTCTTTATTAAGCGGATGTTTGGTTTTCATGTATCGGAATAAGCGATTATTTTTTACTAGATAATTAGGAAAAGATGTTGGTGAATTTTGACAACCGTTAAATATATTTAAGTACCATTGATCATTAGAAACTGCAGTGCTAGGATTAGTGTCTATAGCAGATACCTGGCATGCGCGAGACAGTGCATCAGGAATGACATTATCCACGCCACGACGGTGTTTGATTTCAAAATTGAACGCTGAGAGACGAACACCCCAACGAGCTAGGCGTCCAGTAGGGTTATTTAGGTTAAGAAACCACTTGAGAGCTGAATGGTCTGTATATACTATAAACTTTTTGCCATTATCAAGATAGCATCTCCAGTGTTCTAAAGCTACTAGTACAGCGAGAGCTTCCCTTTCGGTGATGCTGTAATTCCTCTCTGACCCCGTTAAGGTTCTGCTTGTGTAGGCTATAGGATGCTCGACACTGTCTATAGTCTGAGTCAATAGACCTCCAACACCATAATCGCTAGCATCGGTGTGGACTTCAAACGGTAGGTCAAAGTTAGGGCATGAAAGAATCGGAGCAGAGACAAGGAGTTCTTTTAATTTTGTAAAAGATTGTTCAGCTTCTGCAGACCAAAGGAAGGGATTAGATTTTTTACTAGTGGAAGTTAATTTGTGTAATGGGCCAGCAATAGTGCTAAATTTAGGTACAAATTTACGATACCAAGACGCAATTCCAAGAAATCGTTTTACATCTTTTTTGTTTGTAGGTGTAGGATAATTTAAAATAGCATTGATTTTATCAGAATCAACATGAAGACCTTTAGAGTCAATGACGTACCCTAGATACTTAAGTTCGTTACGGAAGAAAACAGATTTTTCGAAGTTTATGGTTAGATTAGCCATAGTTAGTTTCTTGTGGACCTTTAGAAGAAGAGAAATATGATTTTCGAAGTTAGAGCTTATTATAACAATGTCATCAATGTAGACGAAGACAGAGTTTTCAAACTCAGGGCCATAGAATAAGGTATCAACGAGCCTCTGTTGAGTAGCAGGTGAATTTGTCAACCCAAAGGGCATAGTAACAAATCTGAAAGTACCACGATGAGGAATGTAGAAAGCAGTCTTGTTTCTATCATCTTCTGCAATAGGAATTTGCCAGAAAGCTTTGGATAAGTCGATGCTACTTAGATACTTAGCATTATTTAAATTATCCAAAATCTCAGATATATAAGGTAACTTGTAGGCGTCCTTTTTAGTAACCGAATTCAACTTACGGCTGTCTAGACAAAATCTGAGTTTTCCGTCCTTTTTAGGAGTCAATAGAACTGGTGAAGACCATGGACTCTCACACTCTTCCACAACACCCAAGGATAACATTTCATCTAGTTGTTCAGACAAAATACGTTGTTTCTCAGGAGAAACCCTGTAGTATCTTTGCCTAATAGGTAAGGCATCACCAGTATCAATATGGTGCGTTACTAAGGTAGTCCGACCTAAGCCACGTTTTTCTGAGGAAATATTTTTAAACTGATCTATAATGTTATCAGCAGTTACGCGCTGAGCTTCAGTTAGCTCATTATAGGAGTGTACTACACTAGTAGTTTCGGAGATCGCAGTTACTTCATTGACATTGTTTGTGACATCTTGTATTGAAATAGAATTATAAAATTTAGGAAATAAATTAAACTTAGTCCAAAAGTCAATGCCTAGTATTAAATTTGATTTTATAGAAGGTACGACGTAAGCTTTTAGAATGTGGAATTGTTTTTCAAAAGTTACGGGTAAATTAATATATCCAATAGATGCTAATTCTTGTCCACCGGCAGCTGTAAAAGTTTTAGCAGTGCACTTATGTAGTTCGAGACCCAATGCAACAAGATGTAAATGAAAATTATTACCTATAATAGTTACGGTAGAACCGGAATCTAGTAAGCCACAGAGATTCGTGTCATGTACTTGGATAGACGCGTACGGTCGTAGATCATCCTTAGGTTTTTTATCGAAGATTGTTGTAATGAAATAACTAGAAAAGAAAGTTTTGACTGTCAAAAGCCAATTTTTCCAGTCCTTTTCATCAAAGTTAGTTTTATTTGAATCTATAGTGTTAACATTAGCTTTTACAATCCTTTCACTACAACAATCTTCACTAACTAGTTTTTTCCTTTTGTTTTTGAATGACATTTAGGACAATTAGGGTACTTTACATCTTTTGTTCCACACTTAAAACAAATTAGGAACTTATCCGCTTTACACTGTTTCAAAGAATGTTCAGAATTACGACAGCGCGGACAATAAACAGGTTTAGTATTAGAATTAGAAGTGGTAACAGCAGCTACATCTGACTTATCTTTAGGTTTATTAGAAGTATTCGAATTATGTTTATAGTTATTGTTATACCTATATTGATTGTTATGATTTGATTTACTAGTGTTTTGTTCTGTAGATTTAGAAAATGCTAGGTCCGGAGCCAAAGTATCAGACGACACTCTTGGTGGTTCTTTGAATTGAGAAGTCAGACACTGTATTTTCTCAAAGTTCCTACATAGTGTACGTAAGTTTTCCACTGTATTGATAGATGACGTATTTGAAGCTAATACACTAGAATAACAAGGTCTAATGTTATGCATTAAGATGTCTAGTTTCTCATTTTCAGATATATTCTTAGTTAATCTAGAAAACAATTCTGACATTTTTGCAAAATAAATGGTTATATTTTCAGTATCACCCTGTGTTCTGTTACGTATCTCAGTCAATAAACGGTAGTCGTAATCGAACTGACTAAAATCTTCTATTAGCAAAACTATCAACTCATCCCAAGTAGTAATAGAATCTTTAATACTACGGTACCAGTGTAATGCGTCGCCTGTAAATATTTCCGTAGCGTAAGCTAATAATCTATTAGAAGGTATATTACGCGCAGTACTATATTCGTTTACCCTCTGCACGAAGGCGTGTACACAAGTTTTACCGTTGAATTTGATTTTTTGTAGTTCACCAATGTGCGTGCGGTCACAATACATCGATACGTTAGGTACGGCATCCACTGATGTTTGAACACTCACGACAGGCTCACAGCTAGGACTAGCAGATTTATTCATTGCATTAATTCTATTCATTAAAGACGTTAAATTTTTTGAAAGCGATTTTACCTTTTCAGCGTGTTTGGAATCGGAGCAATCTATTCTTTTTATGCGGTGGTACAAGTGATTACACAAAGCTTTAGTGCGTTCGAAAAGATTAGTATCAAACTTTTCCTCTAAAGTTTTGACACGAGACGAAAGTTCGACCATAGAAACACTAACGCCAGATATATCGACGTCAGGCTCGATTCCAGACTCACAAATATCCGAGGTAGGTATAATAGGTGTTAGTTTATTTATTTGTTTACGAAGTTCGAGTACGGTTGATGCAGGTTCTTCGCCTCTAATGAGAACTTCATACGTTAGTTCATTTTTATTAAGCACAAAAAATTTAATAGGGTAAGTTTCCATGTTTAACAGAAGGATGAAAGAAATTAATGAATGAATACAATGATAGAAGAGATTATGAGGTGATATATTATATGGTGTTCTTTACAGAATTGCAAGAATACTAGCTACCTTCTACGTTCAGTGACAAGAGGAAGTGAAAGAAATGAAAATGAAAGAAATGAAAGGAGAAAACTAAGAAGAATTAGCTGTGCGAACTGTTACGTATAACAAAATTGCTTTTTAATATATTTATACCTAATAGGTTTTAATTAAACACACAAAATTCCTTCAAACATAAAAATTACAAATTGGTGTAGGTAGGTGGTACTGGATAAAAAAAATTAACTTGTTGTAATTTTGTCACAATTAATAGGAACAATACGTAACAGTTAACAATAACCAGACACTAATAGGCATAGAAATAGTAATGAAGAAGTAAAAAAGTTACAACAAACAAAGGTACGTACCAGTTCGCTTTGCCGTAGCTTGTCACCTTCACGTTCACAGCAACAATGTAGGTAGATCGAACTAACAGCTGTATTTCGGGAAAAAAAAATCAAGACTTGATTAGGCCACTAGAAAAACACGTTAAGGGCGCCACTGTGACACTAGCCCCTTTAGGGGGGATTGTCAGCAGGTAGGTAAGAAGGGTTCGTAAATAATAAGAGCACTGTAGTTGAGTTCACTTATTATTTATTGCCTAAAATTCCGTGGCCGTCTCACGTCCCGATTGCAGAGGAAGGAATAGTGGAGTAGAACACTGGCCTGAACCGTCTCCAGTACGATGATGGTCCGTCACAGGCTTGACCGCAACACAAGTCCAGCTCCAGGTTTGGTAGTAGGTAGCCGTAGTGTAGGGTAGGCGTAAATCAGCCTGCAGTAGAGGATCTTCTCCAGTCGTCCTTCTCGACGCTGGAACCACGCAACGTGGTAGAAGGTTGTAGGGTAGACTTGAATCCTGGAAGTCCAGATGGAAATGGAAGCGTAAGCAAGCTGTCGGAACCAAAGTTTTGTCGGTCCAAAGGTCACAGTGTCCCAGATAGGAAGAAATACAGCAAGAAAACTAGTTTAAAGAAGTTCTAGGAACACCTTACAGTTAGCCCTTCTCAAAAAATACAAGGAAACTTACCCTAGAGGGATTCCGCGATGTATTTAATACAAATTATTTAATTTTGGTCAGAGCGCGCGACACAGCCGTCGCCTCCAGTGTTCTAAATCAACTAGTCATCGTCCTTTCCGAGCCTAACCGAACCACCATACCTCGGCGCCGCTCGGTATTGATCGTTTCAAGGATGCGCGGGCGCATAAAAGTGATAAAACTTTAAGATAATATACGTTCGTAGGTTCCGTATACTATTATTTAGTTATAATTATTTATTTAAGTTTTAGGTTTACTTAATTAGAATAATAGGTTAGTTTTTTAAAGATTTATGTAAATAATATAGTTTTAAGTGTAAATTTATTTCTTAATTTTAAGGTTTCTTTATAATAAACTCTTTTAATTTGTAACTTGCAAGGTGCAACGTTACAGGGTCACGGTAAGGAAATAATCCCGCGACCCCAGCAGGCTTTGGCCCTCTGAGAGGGGGGCCCCGTCATTATGCTGACGCTCTTTGAGGCGCGCGTGGGACACAACGCGCCGTCGACCCGGGCACGGTCCTTGGTCGGGCAGCGAGTTGCCCTTTACTCGCTGCCCGCATGCCCGCGCCTACCGTGGCCGGAGATCATCAAGCGACGACCGTCGCCGTGGGCGTCTACCACCGCGGATGGGGCGGAGGGAGGACTCTGTCCTCTCTCGCTCGCGGCCCGCCTGTCCACAAGCCGGCCGGCCGGCGGCGATAGGCGGAGACCTCTCGGGCTGTCAGAGACAGAGGACAGTGACCTCCCTCCGCCCCAACCGCAGTGGTAGGCGCCCGCGGCGTCGGACGACAGCAGATGATCTCCGGCCACCGTAGGCGCGGGCATGCGGGCAGCGAGTAAAGGGCAACTCACTGCCCGACCGGTCCATGCCCGGGTCGACGGCGCGTTGTGTCCCACGTGGGCCTCAAAGAGCGTCAGTATACTGACGGGGCCAAAGCCTGCCGGGGTCGCGGGATTATTTCCTTACCGTGACCCCGGAACAGAAAGGGCTATTGAAGGACACCGTGGATTTTAGTCAGTAAAAGTCTGACAGTCCCTCCCACCCTGCCCGGGGTTGGAGGACTCATTTGATGATTGAAAAGGGGAAAAACAAAAACTTTTTTTTTTTTAAAAGAGAACCGACTTCAATACCAAACACAAAAAATTGTTAAATAACTTTTCTTTCGGAAGTCGGTGGCCTTGTTTTTTATTTCATAGACTGTGGCCACCGACTTCCGAAAGAAAAGTTATTTAACAATTTTTTGTGTTTGGTTTTGAAGTCGGTTCTCTTTTTTAAAAAAAGTTTTTATTTTTCCCTTTTTAGTTTAGAAATTTAACAAAAAAATTCGTATAATCGGCGTCTTTGAAAATCTACAACCCTAATAAGCACCAAATACGGATCTATGCGGGCAATTTCACTAGGTATCCGTTATTGTTATACATATATTAAAACATTCTCCAGAATGTAACAAACAGTTTTCTGAAAACCGCATCAAAATCAGTACAGCCAAACGCGAGATAATCGCGGACAAACATGCAATCGTCTCTGAAATCTACAATCCAAGTAAGCAAAAAAAACTTTTGTAAAAAAAGAGAACCGACTTCAAAACCAAACACAAATAAAAACCGGCCAAGTGCGTGTCGGGCCACGCACAGTGTAGGGTTCCGTAGTTGCCCATCAAAATACTTATGCGAACTAACTAAACTGATTCGCTGAATTTAATTTCAAAAAGAAGAATTTTCAAAATCGGTCCAGGAGTCTTTGAGAAATCGGGGAAAATACATAAAAAAAAGATTACAACGAATTTAGAACCTCCTCCTTTTTTTGAATTTAGTTAAAAATAGTTGACGATAAAAACCTACCTTTCCCCAAAAAACATACCGCAAAAACATACGTATTAAAGCTGTAAAAATAAAGTTGACAAACTTACATTTGCAGTTGTCTCCGATACATTTTGTTTAAGAAAATATGATATCAAGTACATTTTATAAGTTGGTCGACTATTACTCGTAAAGTTGTAAAGCCTACTTAGTCATGATAATTTTCTTTTAAATTTCGTTATATGTACTACTATTGTGAATTTTTTCACACCCCCAAACATAACCGTTTAGCTGGTAGAGGGGGGGGACACTCGAATCGAGCAAAATTTAGCACTTTAAAGCTTAATATTTCACAAACGAATTTTTTTATCAAAAAATTGTTAATGGAAACTATCATTATTTTTTAAAGGCCTATTTAATGATACCCCACACTAAGGGGTACGCGAGAAAAAAAAAATCCTCACTTTACGTGTAAGTACTGGAGGTACCCTAAAAAAAAATATTTTTCGAGATTTTATTTTACCACTTTTTCGGCACAACAAATCCGTATATTTACACCAAATTACAGCTCTCTAGTACTGTGCGTCTCTGAGCTAAACTGCGGACAGACGGACGGACGGACGGACATGGCGAAACTATAAGGGTTCCTTGTTGACTACGGAACCCTAAAAATTGTAAAATAACTTTTCTTCCGGAAGTCGGTGGCCACAGTTAATAAAATAAAAAACAAAGCCACCGACTTCCGGAAGAAAAGTTATTTTACTCTTTTTTTACAAAAGTTTTTTATTTTACCCTTTTTAGTTTAGATATTCAACTTTTCATAAATCGGCGTCTTTGAAAATCTACAACCCTTGTAAGCAACAAAAACGGATCTATGCGGGCAACTTCGCGAGGTATCCATTATTGTTATATACTAAAACCTTCTCCAGAATGTAACAAACAGTTTTCTGAAAACCGCATCAAAATCGGTTCAGCCAAACGCGAGATAATTGCGGTCAAATATGCAAACGTCTCTGAAAATCTACAAACCAAGTAAGCAAAAACGGGTCCACGCGGGCAACGTCACGGTATATCTATTAGGGCATTTCTACGGACACGGTGATTTTTGCTCAATTCCGTGGGCAATTTTTTTTTTCACATTATGACTAATTGTATATCACCAAAATAAAATGCATATTTTTTCAAACAAAATGGTGCTAATTTGCCAGTAATTGCTCCAGTAGTTTATGAAATAAATTTTGAGTGCCATGGAATTGAGAAATGTGACCACAGAATTTAGAATTACACATATTTTACGTAACCGGGAAAGACAAATTCAATTAAAAAAAAACATTCAAGAACATATTTTAGCAGTTTTTGGTATTTTAGGTATGTAAGTTTACATTGAGTCTGCCTTAAGAGAGATTCCTTGAGTTATCATGCTTAGTTAACTAACTTTTAGTCAAATCATTTAAATGAGCATTTTTATTAAACTTATATGGTAAAATGTATTTATATTAAGCATTTTCGTAAAACCTTTAAATTACAAACAAGAGACATTAAGTATAGACGTCAAGTCAGTTTTATTTATCAAACCGCAGAAAGTAATAGACTTATTCGAAGTTTTCGGCCATATATTAGTCAGGTCAATTTTTTACTCAAAAATTACTGAATGTATTTTAATGAAACTTTGCAGCAATATAGTTTATACATCAGAATAAAATATAGGCTATCATAATACGATCTTCCGAGGCTCGAGTAGCTAGTCGCGGTAGTATTAGCTAAAATCAGATCTTGCAATTGCAACGTCAACTCTAGATACTTTAAACCTTTTATACAACATTATAGACACATAATATATGGCGTTAACTACTTTACTATGACAATTTGTGAAGTAAATGACGTTAAACCTTATATAAACCGAGATTAGTTACATGGGTAAACCATCGTTCTCAATTCCGTGGACACCAGGGCACAAAATTGAGAGCCACGGAATTGAAAAAATATCGTACTAATCAAAATAACTTATTACTGTTACGACTTCAAACAAATTAAACGAAAAAACCATGCTGGTGTCCAGTTAAACTTCAGTCTAGGAAAACAAAACATTTTAAAAAATAAAACTGTCAGAAGATATCTTTGACACGGTATTGAGAAAAGACCCCGAACTAAAGACACGGAAACAGGTTCTCACCTTCGAAAATCTAAAAAAACAGCAGCACACCACACATGCACTCACATGGCCTGCTCGGGAGTACCTGACAGTTTACAAGAATCGGATAGTGATGTCCAGTTCGCGGGTATTTAGTATCGTAATCAAGTGTTTTTTGTATGACACGGAAATGACTCATTAGACTGGGACAAATATTTACGCATCCACAAATATAACAAAATAAGCAATTACAGGTTTATTTATTGTCAATGTCTCTTGGTTAACTATCCATATACCCAAGAATATCAAAAGTTTGCTTGAAATTCAGCTCCATTAAAAAATATAAAATATTTTACACTCGATTTCGGAAAAGGGACAGGTCAAAATCAGTGAAATTACCCCCGTTTTTTCACTTCAGATTTTTTTTTAGGAAAATTAAGAAGTAGTACGGAATTTATGTTATGCTCTCCAGTTAGAATATAGATTGGGACGTCCGTTTAAAAATTTTGGGATGTGTATGTAACTTCTAACCATGTTTTTTTTAAAAGGACAAAAAAAATGCCCTCTTCGTAGAAATGCCCATTAGTGTTATACGAGTATACTAAAACCTTCTCCAGAATGTAATGAACACTTTCTTGAAAACCGCATCAAAATCCGTTCAGCCAATCGCGAGAAAATCGCGGACAAACATACATACGAGTACATACATACAGGTCGAACTGAGAAATTACTTTTTTTTTGAAGTCGGTTAAAAAGTGTGGAATTAGATTAGGACATTACGAGTACATTAGGTCGCTTTGGACACACCGATAGAGCAAAAACAAAAAAGAAACAAAAGAAAAATATTTATGAATATATTTATTTTTTAATCTTATCATTTGAAGGCACAGGATCAGACATAATAAAAGGAGTTTTCACAGTACGAAAAGATAATTTTATTATACAATCAATTAATTCTACTTCTTAACACACTTATTCAGTATTTTCTAATTAACATCAATTAAATCTTTACAACACAATTAAATAGCACTGACACCCAGTAACACAGTAATAGTTAACACACAAGAGCAGCAATGTACAGAGAGGCAAAGTTACAATAATTAATAGCAACAATAAAAAGTCAAGGTAACAATAGTTAGCAATACAACCTGTGCACCGGGCCACGCCTGAAGTCAGAATGCCCTAACGCCGCCGTGCGGCCTGCTTTATACCCGAGATTCGGAAGTGGGGCAGCTACGTAGCGCGCTACGACGTAGCGCACACTAACTCCGCCCCGCAGCGAGGAGGTGGGAGAATGACGCGGCTTGCTACGACGTCTGCTACGACGTAGCATGCCGCTACGAACCGCGCCATCGCACGGCCCGATGCACGAGTTGTTTACAATGTGACGCCGACACATTTATTATTAGGTAGTTGTTTTTGTTTTTATTTTGTACTTTATTTTAAAAGTCCTGTTTTAGTAACATTCCTTGTTTTGCTCCTATGCCCCTAATGTATTGGATCCACCAGGCGACTCTCCTTGTGGTGCAAGACTTTGAATTAAAGTCTTGCGCTGCACTCCAGGCTTAGGAAACTTATTATTCAATCCCATTGAACAGCCAGGTCGAGCTGAAATAAAAAAATACAATCTTAATAAAGCAAACAAGCTTGATTAAGCTAAGGGCGATGATTGAACTAAATCAGAATCCCACTAGCAGTTCATTTATCTTCCCACAAAAAAGCTTTACATTTAAAAAATGTGTACAGCTTGGCAAAAAACAGTAGAAAACCGGAAGTCGCCACTGTGCTCTAGCTACCAGCACTTTGAATGTTTTTTTTTTGTTTTCACTTATTACTTTAGTTTTATGGCACAATAATAAATTTAACAAACCTGCGTTCTTTACATCAAATATCAAAGATATTAAAACGTTGTCAGAAACAAAAACATTAGTTCCGTTTCAATCCGTTCTGGCTAAGCTGTAAAAGGAGGCGTTGTTTTTAGGTTCTGTATTAATAAGACATCGCTGTTAGTCTGTCTGTTTGTCACCAGGCTGTATCTCATGAACTGCGATAGTTAGTAGAAATTTTCAACCAGGGACCGAAAACCTTTATAAATTACGGTACCGGTATTGAAGAATTTTGGTTATTTTTCAGACTTAGGTAACCGCTATCTGGGTAACTAGATCGAAGAAAAATGTAACCTCTATTCAGGTTACCGTTTTAATACCGGTTAACTAAAGATAACGACTCTTTGTCACACACACAGGCGATGCGCGCCCTGTGACTATTGCCGACGGCACGTGTGAAGTGTGCAAGATAGGGGTAATTTTTATTTCGGTAACCGGTATTGATACTGGTTATGTATTCACTTTTAATAATAAAGGTAATCTTTAAAATTACCTGTAAAAGAAAAAAAGGTTGTTACCGAAAATATACCCGTATTGATCATACCGGTTTCGGTCCCTGTTTTCAACAAACAAAAATTATATTTAAGGTGGTTCCCATAAAACAGACATGTCTTTTTCCGTTTTTATAGATCACTACTAGAACGTACTCGTATGATATAGCCCACAGACTAATATAGCCCAAAGAACTCAAACACTTACCTGCTTCGACAGGGTCACTGAAGATATTAACCAATAGCAAAACAGCTAAAACACAGAGTATAAGACGAGCCATGTTGCACGATAGTTCCACAACTAATACACAATGTAAACAATACTCCCGTTTATATTGGTTCTCTCAAAGAAGCGATTTATTACAAGCGTGCGACACAAGCGTACACTGGTAACGTGTGTTCATGGTTATTATGGTAAACCAGATTACTAAACTATTCTATTTTGGTAATCCAAACCGTTGAAATGAAAACAGTATACCAAGATTGTTTACCCACTAATGGTAGACATGGACCAAACACATTTATAATTATTATCTATTATATTCTCGACGTTCTTAGAAGCAAGAAAAAAACACGAGATCAGATGATTAAAGACGTAAGAGGATTTGGTAAAATGCAATAAAGTTTCCTCTAAATCGACCCTGATATAATTTATTTTGTTTTATCTTCATCAACTGGAAATTCGTCCACTGCTAAATTAACACTCCGCCACTTGCATCCATCGTTTGCCCGCGACTCTCACGATGTCGCCGATTCTCATAATAAGGTCTACCAATTCATTCGTGATCATCGGTATTCAGTTCTAGAAGCGATATGGCATGGCCATTGCTATGTTGGTAATGAGCATGCCTTAAGTATCGCCTGAAGAACCAGCTGTGACATTTTCACGAAGGTAGCCAAATATGAACGATAGTTCTTTCAAAATTCTGCTTCACAGAATTTTTTTTCTCCTTGTTTCAGATGTTTAACAGAGTGTAGAGAGCACCCCTCATACAGTCTCAAGAATTATTTTATACGTTAGTACAGGGCTCCAGGTCTGCTAATTTTGTAATGACTCAATTGGATCTCAGTAGCAGTATTAACCACATTTGGTATTCTGCTACTAATTTAAGACCAATAGTTTTTCAGTGACATTCCTTTGAACTGCTATCAGAATATTTGCTAGTCTGCTCTTCAATCGTGTTACAATTGTAAATTGATTGTGGACTTTATCGGTATTGTACTCTCTAATGGCAACACCTATTACTGTTCAATTACACTTACACAACGATTCCATTACGACTCTATTGAGCTTACATACAAGTTTTTGCAGAATACCAAATTTGTTCCAATCGTAATATAGTCGTGATTGACTCTCAATTGAATACGTATCAAAAGCATGTGAGTTGAATAAAATTAGCAGACTTGAGGCCCAGTTAGATATGAAAGCGCTAGAAGAGCTTTTGACTGTAAAATAGCCAGTTTTTAAATATCATCATCGCTAAAGTGCTGCTTGGGCAATATTTTCATATTGTTTTCTAGGCTGTCCCCAATTTATCATACATCAACAGTCCAGTGGATAGCATTAGCTCGCCTCTTATAACATCGGACCTAACAATAACTGAGGATCAGCAAGCGCAGAGAAACCACCTACAAGGTGGACGGGCGATCTGATGTAGAGCACAAAACTGACGTAGGTCTGATGGTCCATTTGGAAATCTATAAGGGAGACCTTGTTCAGCAATGAATGTCCTACAGCTAATATCAGGTGATGATGATGAAGATAAAAGAACTGGTGAAACGCAGATGAACTATGCCATGACACCTAACAGAAATTACTGACATGCTGGTATCTTACAAATAAAACGCCACAATGCAGAGTACAAAAACGTTTAATTTAATAACTAAATTTGCATAAGCAAAGTCTTATTTATTATCCTCGTGCAAAACTCGAAGCCTGGGAGCTGGACCCAGCCAAGCCTCGACCACCACCAGAACTGATGCTGATGGACTTGCTCTTCGACACGCTGATGGACACGGGGCGGCGTTGCGGTCCGAAGCCGCGGTGTCCAAATTGAGGGCTCGGTGCTGAAAAATAAAATGGTTTTGTTACAAATAATTTTTATGAATACTCATAGAAAAGACGTAAGACAAGGACGAGTCGCGGATGTCGTGTATGAGATTCGCGGCCGCTACGCGTCTTTTCTGTATGTTTTACGTCGCGACGGCGACGCTTCTATACATTTTGTATGAAAGAGACGCCGAAGAGACATTATGTCTCCGCCCCGTCTGCATCTTACGTCTATTCTAAGTGGCCCGCGCCTTAAGCACTTAAAAATTTCAAAGAATATGGGGATTTGAAAATCATCGGGTGAGTCTTTCCTCTTTGAGTTGGAGCTGAAGAGACGGTCAGAAGTCACCCTGTTCTGTCTTGTCCTTTGCATTCTAGAACCACAAGATGATATTCACGACCCCGGGACACATTTGGCCTTTATGGGTCTACCAGCGCTTTGGACCCAAAACGATGGTATATACATCTCATGTTGGTAGCGGACATAAAAGTACACTTGAGACTTCTATAAAGTAAATAAAGGACTGAGCTAGATATCAACAAGTATAAATAGCTGACAAGGTCGGCAGGAAGACCACCTCAATAGAAAACTAAAAATTTCTAATCGAAGTATCCTGCCTGTTTCAACGGAGTATCGAGGAAAATTACAATGTGTTCCGCATATCTCTAAATGTTCAAATGAGCCTGATAAATCAAAGGCTGGCAACAAAATCAAATGTATATTTTGGCGTCTTTGGCTGATTGCTCGAATAATCAATGTATGTTTGGCAAATGCGTTAAGCAGTCGACCGCCCGAAGCAGTTTGACTCTTGCTTGAGTATGTGAGTAGGACGGTTATAGAATCGAATTTTTAGTTACTCTACGCACTACCGAAAGTTTCGTACTTCCAATTTAAAAGAAATTTGAAATCGAGACGAAGTCGTTCCTAATTTTAACCAGACTGCACTGGAAAGAGGGTAATGTTTAACTTAACATAAGTACAAAATAGAAAGAACAGTATTTACCTGCTTCAACACTAAATACACTAGCTAAAACTAGGAGAGCTAAGACACAAACTACTAGACGAGCCATCTTGGATTAGTCAAAGGATTCACGACCACTGATTCCATTACAATAATACCCTCGTTTATATTATACGGCCACATCGATCAACAAATATACCAAATGTATGACAATATTAGCACTTTGCTGTGTAAATTGTTTGTCTTCAGTAACTAGGTATATAATAAACAGGACTTAGACCGGGGTAATACCTTCAGAAGTTTTAAGAATTATAGATAAATCGACCAAGTTCGAGTCGGACTTTGCATGAAGGGTTCCGTAGAATTTATTTTCATTTTTACAAGCTTTTATTTAGTAATTAATTACGGAGACACTAGCGAGTTTTGGCTGTGTAAACTCATGGTAGAGGTACTGCTGTCTGTTTGTCAAGTTTTAGATCCACTTCCTTCCGATTGAACTGAAATTGTGCACGTATTTATGTATGTCGCGTGACAATTCAAAATTATGATTTAACATGGAGTTAAGGTGGCAATAGGAACTGGTAATGAAACGCCGAAAACTCATCGAGTTAGACTCGTTTGATTCGTCTTGACGAGTACTTTGTCTATCGTAAGTATGGTCTTAACAATAAAAGCTTGTTTTTTAAAAATAACATAGCTTTTTAAGTGAATAACTTGTTTGTTGATAAAGCAGTAAAAGAAATAAGTACACAATCTGTAAAAAATTCAATTATTTTACAAATCATGAGGTAGATCTCGCTGACAGACAGACGGACAATGGAGGCATATTAATAGGGTTAATCAAGGGTTATGATCTGTGACCTTTGAATGCGGAACCCTAAAAACTAGCAGTTGACTACGGCTTCACCCGCGTGTAATTCAGAAATTATCCCAGGGGATCGCAATATCGAAATAAAAAAACGTTATCCTAGTGTTATTCTAGCTAGACTATAACCTATCTCTGAGCCCATCATGATCCGTTCAGCCGTTCTGAAACATCCATCCAAACATCAACATCAAAGTTTTATTTATTTAGTAACATTAGTAAGAAATATAATTGTCGCCATACGAATTTTTGCAAAGATAATGAAGTTTGCGACCACTAAATCAATTCGTAATTAAAAACGAATAGATCAATTTTAAACTTACGACGTTATGCGGAATGTGAAAATCCAACGGCATGGTTTTATTTATAAAATAATTTAGAAGTTGCGAAACGTATGAAAATAGACATTAGTATATTTGAACACTCGGAATTCCCAAGTAAATATAAAATGGAAGGGGAGTTCCTTGAACCAGCTCTGACGTATGTATTTGTTTAAATACACATACCCTGAACTTTATTGGCTGACAGAGGCTTTGTTTCTAGGAATAACTGCACAAACACGCATGACACAAGGTCGAAAGTAGGCTGGCTTTGATTTTTGTATACAGCCCAGAATCATGAGGCGCAGAGCTTTACGTGATAGTTTCGTTGCAGTGCCAGTGGTTTCTACTCGTGTTTTAAATCTGTCATATTTATTTTGGGATAAAAATTATAAATATTAATTGTTACTAAATTATCTTTCACGATAATTGTCAAAACCTTTGTTCATTGTATTATACCCGCTGTGAAAAGCAAGGGCGGATTATAATTTGATAGAATCAAACAAACATTTAAAGGGCGTCAAAAAACTCATCCACATCGTTGTCAATGGGGAAAGTGCCCAGAACGCTGGCAGCATTGCCACGTTGGATGGCAATGCTGATCCTTTGACCTTTTACCTTTTTCAGCCCTGGAGAGTAAACATCCAGCGCCTGCGGATGGCCTCACCTTTCCTGATCCGCCCGTTAACCCAACTGTTCAGGATTCTCAAATCAAAATTACAGCCCCACAATTGATCGCAGCCGTGAGCTCTTTCCGAAGCGGTTCTGCCGGTGGCCTCGACGGCCTGACTCCACAACATTTGAAAGATTTGTTGAGTTCAGGCGCCGGGGATGCTGGTGAGTCGCTTCTGGGAGAGCTTGCGGCTCTGGTCAACCTAATGCTCTCCGGCGGCGTGAACGATGCCGTCGTCGATGTTTTGTACGGGGCCAATTTGTGTGCCCTGCGCAAGAAGGACGGCGGTATTCGTCCCATTGCCGTCGGGTGCACCTACAGGCGTATGGCAGCCAAAATATGCTGCAAGCTATACAGTGATTCGCTTGCGAAGAAGTTCCAGCCCCTACAACTTGGGTTTGGATCCAAAGGGGGCTGTGAGGCTGCCGTACATGCCCTGTCCTCTTTTTTAAGTTCAGGATATGGTGATGTCATCCTCAAGGTTGACATTAAGAATGCTTTTAATTCTGTGAACAGGGACACTTTGTTGGCTGAGGCAAAAAAGGAATTACCTGAAATTTTCGGTTTTTTATGGCAATGCTACCGGCACCCTTCTAAATTATTATACAAAAATAACGTTTTGGAGTCAGCAGTTGGATGCCAACAAGGTGACCCTCTCGGGCCTGTCATTTTCAGCCTAGCCATACATCCCATCATCCAAAAGCTAAATTCTAAATTTAATGTTTGGTATTTAGATGATGGAACTCTAGGAGGAGATGTAGACACCGTTTTCAATGATTTCACATTTCTCAAACAAGAATTTAAATCCATCGGTCTGGACCTTAACCCATCTAAATGTGAAATTTTTCTTTCTGACACGACTGACAGACAATCTACCCTTGACAAATTTCATACAATAGCTCCCCAAATCAAAATTTTAGACAAAAGTTCTCTGCACCTCCTAGGTTCCCCTATTTTCGAAGATAGTTTTTCATCATTCATCGACGAAAAAGTTAATCATTTCAATGACATTTCAGATCGACTTTCCCAAATTAATTTACATTCGGCCTTCACCATTATTAGGTATTGTTGTTTTGGTCCAAATTTTATGTACTTTCTCCGGTGTTCTCCTCTGTGGAAGCACACACATATTTTGGACAAAATTGACCAAATTCTTCGTGAAACTTTAACATCCATCCTTAATGTGGCACTGGACGACCGAGCGTGGCTGCAAGCCACCCTCCCTATCCGATTTGGTGGACTCGGCGTCCGCAAAATTTCTAGTGTGAGTTTACCGGCGTTCCTGTCCTCTGTCCACAGCACTGAAACCTTAACCAGGAAGATTTTAAATCTATCCCTGGTTGACTCTGAGGTGCCGTGCTTGACCGATGCGGAGAACGCCTGGAAAATGACTTGCCCGGATTCAGATCGACCCGTGAACCCATCTTCCCAGAGGCAGTGGGATGAGCCGCTCTGCAGGTTGGTACGGTATAATCTTATTAATACGTCAACCAATTCTGTAGAGCGTGCCCGCCTGCTGGCTGTGGGCGAATGGGAGTCGGGTCTATGGCTTCAGGCACTACCGTCACCCAACATAGGCACTATGCTGGGTGACGAAACCTTCCGGATCGCTACATGCCTGCGTCTTGGCGCTCCTTGTGGGGCTCCACATCGTTGTCAGTGTGGCGAAGGCGTCGACTGCCTCGGGCACCATGGCCTTTCCTGCAGCAAGAGTGCGGGTCGGCTAGCACGGCACGCAAGTTTAAATGACATTATCCGTCGTGCTCTTGTCACCGCCGGTGTGCCAGCCGTTTTAGAACCCAGTGGCTTGGCACGCGACGATGGGAAGAGACCAGATGGGATGACTATAATGCCATGGAAGTTGGGTAGACCTTTGGTGTGGGATGCAACCTGTGTCGACACCCTTGCGCCATCCCATCTTCCTGGTACTGCATGCTGTGCTGGTGCGGCTGCTGCAAGTGCCGAAAACCTCAAACGGCGCAAATACAATGGCTTGACTAATAACTATGTATTTGAGCCGTTTGGGGTTGAAACACTAGGGCCATGGGGTCCGAGTGCTCATCGAGTTTTCAAAGATATCGCCAAGCGTATAGTCGACGCCTCGCGTGACCAGAGGGCTGGCATATTTCTTGGTCAAAGGATCAGCATTGCCATCCAACGTGGCAATGCTGCCAGCGTTCTGGGCACTTTCCCCATTGACAACGATGTGGATGAGTTTTTTGACGCCCTTTAAATTTTAGTTTTAGTTTTTGTTTAGTTATTTCTGTAAATATTTTACTCTTAATTTTAGTTTTTATATATAGTATGTCCTTTTGAGGGTTGAATTCAGAAATCATTTCATCAAAAATGAAAATTATCAATTGAAAAAAAAAAAAAACAAACATTTTGAAATCATTAATCGTTTATATTAATATCAAAACAGGTGGCCTACCATGTTAACGCGACCCAGTTTAGGCTGTTGGAAAGAGATGGCGCTAGACGACTTATATAGCTCTGTCTCTTTCCCACAACCTAAACTGGATCGGGTTAAAACAAATTCACAATGACAATCAGTCTTATTTTCGGTCGCTACGCGAGCCAGCGCTGGATTGGGCTTGAGACAAAACTTATGGAATATTGTCTTAAATTAGATTGTCGCCTACATGGTTCTTTGCACAGGTTTGAAGCAGTCATCCCGTCCCTAATAGGGCGCTGACGTAATAAATAGGACGATAGGGTACCTAATGGGACAGTAAATAAGCAGCCATTCAAGGTTGCGTATTCCATTTAATAATACTCCAAAGGAAATATCAATTTACATAATAACATTATGGTCCTGGGGACCTGTAGAGTAACTCTTTAAGGCCAGGTATTTCGGAATTGACCTATTTTTGATTCAACCGTAAACAATCAAATGTACCTTTTTTCGGTCTGAAAAAAATATATGTTATAGTTCAATAAACTGTCTATGTTATTTTCCTGTTGAAAACGCGATATTTATAACTTGACTCGATCAAAAAAAAACGCGAAAATAGAGATTTTTTTAACGTTTTTTGAGTGGTACCTGAAGTAGATCAAACTTTTGGTCCTGAAGAGTATATCAATAAATAGGTAATGATGTTTGTCAGAACTTTATCCGGGTACTTTTTCATTTAATAACAATTTTAATTTATAAAAAGACGCCAATGTGTTTGGGCACATATGCCGTTTTATTCTAAGCACACATTCACTATCGTCCTCTCATCTTTTGCCTTTCAACAGTAGTGTCATCACTGTCGTTCGTTGACGAATCAGTCAGCCAGCGTGGCTCTTATGGTAGCCATACACCATACTGCCTATTTGTCAATTCGGCATAAAACTGCCAATTTGCTCAAATAGAATTGAACGTGTATGGGGGTGGAATGCCAATTTGATGGCATGACATGCCAATTTTGATAGGTCATCAAATCGTTTTTGACACAACGTCAAATCGGCAGCAGTGATGCCATCTTAGCAACTTCATAGATAGTTAGCTAATTTTATAAAGGTGCTAGAAAAAAAGCTAAAAAGTGTAACTTGTGGCTAAACTTTTT
This sequence comes from Agrotis segetum, assembly GCA_036375495.1. NCBI lineage: Eukaryota > Metazoa > Arthropoda > Insecta > Lepidoptera > Noctuidae > Agrotis > Agrotis segetum. The sequence continues at coordinate 1,748,992 of JAQSVV010000048.1, read as the reverse complement.
AGCTACTTTTCTACAGGGACGGTTAGGCCACGTTCACACGGCGATTATTTTCCCGTATACCGTACACGAGATTTTATCGAATAGAGTTGACCAGTTTTAGGACAACTTTGCACGGTACACGGTAAAATATTATATATTTCTCAAACACGGGATTTTCCCGTATGAACACCGTTTAAACTATTTTTAAGTTTTCATTTGTGAACTGTTATTACTGCTCTATTCGATAAAATCTTGTATACAGTATACGGGAAAATAATCGCCATGTGAACGTGGCCTTACCAGGAAAACTGAGGCTTTTCGCACATGGATCGCATGTACACTCGTAAAAAAAAGTTATTCATTTTATTTTAAACCAAAATACGATTGAAAACTTGAGAGGTGTCAAGGGACCACGAAAGCAAGTTAAAAAAAGGTTCATGCTATTTTCGACCTTATTGACATTTATGCAAACACCTGATTTTAATGAAGGAGCAATGTTAACGAATGAGAATGTGAGAAAAACAAACTAAATTTTAAATGTCGATAAGGTCGAAAATCGCTTGCACCACTTTTTTTAACTTGCAATCCTTAAGCAAATGTTTTCCGACCTTCAAGCGATTTTCGACCTTATTGACAACGATGCAAACACCGGATTTTAATGAAGAAGCAATGTTAACGAATGAGAATGTGAGAAAAACAAACTAAATTTTTAATGTCGATAAGGTCGAAAATCGCTTGCACCACTTTTTTTAACTTGCTATCCTTAAGCAAGTATTTTCCGACCTTCAAGCGATTTTCGACCTTATTGACAATGATGCAAACACCGGATTTTAATGAAGGAGCAATGTTAACGAATAAGAATGTGAGAAAAACAAACTAAATTTTTAATGTCGATAGGGTCGAAAATCGCTTGCACCACTTTTTTTAATCTAATTCGATAGTCTCATGATGAAATGAAAAGGTGCTAGAAATTGTAGCTGTCGTCACCGAATAATAGCCAGATCTAGTTGCTGAGTTGGCATCACTGGTGCAGATTTGAAGTTGTGACAAATCTATCGTATCGATAGGCAGGATGGTGTATGGTGTATATGGACGAACTGCCGATTTGAAACAATTGCAAGCGTCAAATCTATCGTATCGATAGGCAGGATGGTGTATGCCTACTATAACAGACTAGACCTATGACACTTTTTTTCTGATCGGGGCTGTCAAATTTTCGTAATAAGAAAAATGGAAATTGAGAAAAAGACCGAGAAAATAAAAACGAATGATGCGTAGGCTTATAGATTATTCAAAATATGTTTAGGCATATATACGCTGTGTTTAATGGGACCTGATTAAACGGACATGGCTGTAAAAAACGGGATACATACGTAACCTCAACAATCAAAATATCAACGGTTAAAACATCAACACCGTAAGACCAACGATTCAAAATCTCAACAATTCAGATTGTCAACAGTTCAATAGGTCAACGATTCAAAATGTCAATACTTCAGAATGCCAACAGTTATGAGACTCAACAGCTTACTGTTAACTGTGTTGGAAACTGTTTGGCCAACTTGGAAAGCATTAGCTAAATACTAACTAATGTTATTGTTACATGTTTTACTACAAACAGACAATCCAATTTTAAAAATAAGTGGTGTCCAATATACAATATATTATCATAATACATTGGTTATTATTTCATTTATAATGCTAATACTTTCCAAGTTGAGATTTTAAACTTTGGCCTGGTGAGCTGTTGACTTCCTTAACTGTTGACATTCTGAATTGTTGAGATTTTGAATCGTTGGTCTTACGGTGTTGATGTTTTGACTGTTGATATTTTGATTGTTGAGGTTACGTATGTATCCCGTAAAAAACACATATAAACTTTCTATTTTCAATAACATATTATTTTCATTAATCAATAAGAGAAAGAAACCGAACTTACTGAATTTCATCGCAGGAAATTCCTGACGATCCCTACAGAGCAAATAATGGATTTGAGAGAATAAGAATTTTAGAATACGTATATTCCATTACAAATTGTTTCTATCAATATAGTTAGTAATTATATTCACAGATACCTAGATCTATGTTATCGTGATATCGTGATACGGTTCTTGTTCATCGTTCTGCAATATTTTGCATCCATCGTCCAATACTTTTGGATCTTTATAACATTTCATTGAACTAATGATAATTATAGCACTGAATTTCAGTCAACAATAATTTGTGGCACTAAATGTTAATGAAAACAACCACTAATCGTATCGAATTGCAATATATGAAAAGAAGCACTTCACTTTTATTATTATTTATTTCATTTCGTCACAGATTTATAACAATTTCGAAAAAACAGAATTAAATTGAATTAAATGAAAACTGCTTGTCAATTTTGAATACTTCAAAATTACATGTCACCTACAAATAAGGCGTAGCACCCACCATGCGAAAAGGTTGAAAATCATTTCTTAAACTAAACATACAATACAGTTTTTTTTTAGACGTACTTGTCTAGTATTATAATATAAACATTAAATTAAAAAAAATAGTTCTTGATCGTTATTCCAAGTTTTGTGGCGCGTCCACAATCTGTTTTACTAGGAATTGCGAGCCCCGAGGAAAATGTTTTTCCACTAAATACTGATCAATTTTAAGACTTATTTTTCCAAAAAAAAGGATTAATATCGGTCGGGGTTTGGTGGCACAAAAACGTGCCATTGGGGAGCATTGGGGATCGGGCGGTTAAACGAAACTATAATAGTTTGATAGCTAAATCACTATTTTTAATTGTATTTAGTAATACTTTTTCTAAATAATGACAATTTTATTTTTACATTTAGTGTGATATTTTTTTCCTAGAAAAGATGGGAAAGGCGCGTTCGCGGGAAATTTATAATTTTGGTTGCTCTTATAGAACGAACAGAGGAGGATGGCACTACCATCGTTCACTTCATTTAGCCAGCTGCTAAAGTGTAGCAGCAACAGAAGTTCCCAATCTTGTTCTGATTTCCCACCAGAAACGTCAGGAAGTCATTTTATGGCGATATGACAAAAAAATTGCAATTTTGGTGTTTATATTTCAAAAAAAACAAAAAGGATAAATTGGTGGTGTTATTTAAATGCTTATTAGAACTTAGAATGTTTTCAAAATTATACAGATATAAATTCCATATTCTTTGTAGTTATTTTTTAATAAACATGTATTTATCTATTAATGTGTTTTCCATGCATCAGTGAAAGAATTGTACTTAAATTATACGCAAAACATCGTATGATCATGATCATAGATATATTATAGAAGGAGATATGGCGTGCAGTTCAAAATGTATAGAAAACCGGTGAAGCCACAACTGCCCCACCATAAAGATAATATTACGCATGTAGTATATCAAAACAATACTACGAACAGGTGCACACACGCGCCGTCGAAAACTCTGTCATTTAAATATAAACCTTATTCTTTAAACCACAGCGTACTTTTTCCGTGTAATTTACTCACACTAAAACAATTATCATTGTGTGTCGTCGGGACACGGGGGCGGCCTCGACAGTGTTTGACTAAATCGAAGAGTTCACGATAAATATATCGATAAATTATTAAGGTTTGGAAATAAAATTAATAAAAAACGATATGAAACCGTTTTTATTATCTTTATTGTATAGATTACTATTAATTTAGTCCATAGATTACTAAACTAAACATTAATTAATTTACTTAACCATCTTCGGTTTCGCATTTATATAATACTCTGTAAAATAATAAAAAATTGTAAAAATCCATGAACCACATCGGCCTTCCAGCCTTAATACAAGATAAAAAATTAAAAATAAAACTGAAATATTCAAATAGCAATTAGCAGTCGACTTTCTTGTCGATAGACTTTGTCGGATCTCCAAGAGCACGTCACTAGCTCGCACTAAAATACGCGGACCTGAGCCACGGTAATAATATCTACAGTATTTGATCTTCATACAAACGGACGAAACGCGAGCTATACCACGTGACTCGATGTCGGGGCGCGCTTGAGGCGCTGACAGTCACGGCCGTACCGTAGTGATGAACGGACGGTGCGTTGTTTTTTTAACAAAATCAGTTCATGGACATAATTTAATATGACGAGTAGGAAATATTGTGCTGTTTTTGGGTGTATGAATTCGTCAATAACGTATCCAGTCATAAGTTTTTTTTTTAAATACCTGGAAACTGAAAAATACTGACTATAAAATAATTTTAGTAGTTTTTTTTTACTAGTAGCTGGTAGGTAGATACATAATGTGTGACTTTTTAATGGCTAAATATTTTCTATTATCTCACGAAAAAAAGGGTATTTGGATTAATAAATACAGTGAATAGAGTATAGTATTTTATATGTTTACTGATATAAGAAAAGTATATTTACAATCACAAAACTAAATAGATACAGAAAGTAGGCAAATGTAATTAAAATGCTGGAGACGGGCGTCGGATCGAACAGCCCTAGCGCATGTTTACGTACCGCGCGGCTGTAGGTATTTATTTCTATCATGCGGCCCAGATCAACTACTGTAGATATTTATACTGTGCCTGAGCAGCGGCCGTACCATAAGACATTACGGCTGATTGAGGTATCGTTATGTCAGTTTTACATTGCTTGTTCAGTCACTCTGTGATGCAATGATGTGGTTGTAAAAGAGCAATGTATTTATTGCAAAAATAATACCGTCGGAGTAATGTAGGAAAACAAAAGTACAGTAGTACAAGTCAGATATATTTTACTGCTTGTTGTTTTTCGTGATTTTTAAGACAAATATTGTAAAATACTTGTAATTACATGTGGAACCCGATGCCATGACTTCTAAAATAATTGTTTTGGTTTCTATTTTTGCACAAAAGCACCGAACAAGACGGCATAATCGTTTTTTTCACAAACGCGGTTGACAACAGACTAACTCGCAGTGACGGCCATTTTTTCACTTTCTGAGCGTAGCGCTCAGAACACACGGTAGCGGACACGCCCCCTTGCCACTTCTCCTGTTTTTAATATTTCTGTGATCATGATGGTGATGAATTTATGATAAAAGAGATGAAAAATATGTTTTCAAATTCAAATCAGCAAATGTTTTATTATTATTTATTAGCATTTTTTATTTATTATTTACTACTACTGATGTCCCTTTAACACGGTGTGTCCGTCATTTATATCAAAATGAATCAAACACACCACCAGATATTGAAGGGCGACCCGCTTTGTATACGCATGGTAATAAAACGCTCGTGTGCTTGGGGCTTAATAGATAATTGGGTATTGTCATTTTGGCACGGTATGCCAATGTTAATGAATTTTCTACAAATTAGTAGTTTTTTTTTTTGTTAACTGGGGACATCAAAATCTGTGTCAAAATGTTATAAAATATATTTAGGTCTCTGAATGGAAAAAAATATTTGTAAAATATTTGTCTGCATCAATAGGTATTTATATCTATTTTTATTCGTAAATATATTGACATCCTTTTGATGAAATATTCTACTAGAGTAATAAATATATTTTGCGTAAAGGGAACACTGTAAGAAATATTGAAGTTGAAGAAATGAAATACATAAAACTTAGGTTTCCGCGATAGTGGCGCTGGTTGCGGCGAACGTCGTCAAACTTTCACCGCTCATTGAACGACGATTTTTCATAATAAGGGAGCCTTAAAATCTAAATAAGTACATAACGAACCTTTATCAGGGTAGACAATATTCCAGATATTTTAAAATATTTTTAAACAGTTGAATCCATCTGGATTACTATAAGGAAGCAAAACATAATACATAACTGAGTTTAAAAATAAATATGCAGCAAATAATCAGCACGCAGTACAGCTGTTAGCCGTCTGCATAGAGTACATTTGTATATTGGCCGTCTGCGTCGTAAAATTGTACTGAATAAAAAAAGAGTTGAAATTAATGCAATGACAGATTGAAAATTCGGGATACGAATTTTCAAAAAAGGAAAAGGAAAGAGGTTGAGGGAGCAGAGGAGGTAGAATACCTACTCCGTTGCAGGCTCTTTAGTTACTTCAGCCTTACCACAAGCTCATAACGCGATCCAGTTTATGACCTAAACTGAACTCTTCTTCTATTTCGTACCATAACAACAGCTTTTTTTTAGTGTGATAAAATCATCAAATGAGTCCTCCCACCCCTACTGACAGACTCATCTTCACTAGCTCTTTATGTTCCGGGGTCACGGTAATGAGATAAGTCCCGCGACTCCGGCAAGCTTTGGCCCTCTGAGAGGGGGCCCCGTCATTTTGATGACGCTCTTTGAGACTCACGTGCACGGGCATGGTCCATTGTCGAACAGCGAGTTGCCCTTTACACCATGACAAAAGCTTAATTGCTTTTGTTATTAGAATTTAGGACTTGGGACAACCCGATACGGACAGGTTAGGTTTGAAAGGGATGGCGGGCTCTGAAAGACCCCGCCATCCCCTTGTTAGATTACTTTAAACCCTGTACACAGAAATAGGAGTCCCGCGAAGCGGGTCTCCGTCGAGCATTAATGGCAGGTGGTACTATTCTACTATTACTAGTTACATCAGAGTTAGATTACTTACCAGGAAGAAAAAGAAATTGACCAAATAAGTTTTATGTCTTTTGGTGGTGGCAGGTGATGTAATCGTTTTTATACCACAAAAACGATTACATCACCTCTTATAAGTGTGATTACAGGTAGATCGATACAGACGTCTTTATAACGTTTGTATCGAACGTTGCTAATGCGTCATCACAACGCTTATAAAGAGGCGAGAGCTGTCAAACTGGCTCCCACTCCGATCACTATGTACGGCAAGCCTATCCCCTGGGAGAAGCGAGCCAAGTACCTAGGAGTGACTCTTGACAGTCGCCTCAACTTCCGCGCTCACATCAACATAGTGCGCTAGCTTAGTTTATAACTAAGTTTTCATCCCACCTATTCGAAAAGGACGACTTGGTTCGCCTTTAAGTGCGCCCGAAACTGGTGTTTTCTTTATGGAACTTTTAGCGGGCAGAAATGAGTTTTTAATCCTCTTTATAAGTGCCGCAAAGAACATTGCCGCGCACTTTTTGAATTTGGAACATCTATAGTGCTCGGCACCAAAGAAATCGAACGCAAATAGTGTTTAAATAAAGACTGGCTGGAATGACGGCCCATAGTCACGCCGCCGCGTCGCTGGCTGAATAAAAATTGTAGATTGTTTTTTTTTTTTTCTGACAGTGGCATGGATGTATTAACTGTAGGTTGTAATTTAAGCCGGAAACACATTATTAACACCCGATGCCACCTGATAAAACGTGATGCGTGTTGGGTTAAATCAAATGTATTGTTTTCTATGACCAGAATCACACTATGAACACCCGACGCGACGACACGCGCTCACTGCACATCAGTTGTCGAGGTGTCGACACGTTGCGTCGCGTGGCGTGTTAAATAATGTGTTTCCGGCTTTGGGTCAAATCAAATGTATTGTTTTCTATGACCAGAATCACACTATGAACACCCGACGCGACGTGTCGACACCCGATGTGCAGTGAGCGCGTGTCGTCGCGTCGGGTGTTCATAGTGTGATTCTGGTCATAGAAAACAATACATTTGATTTGACCCAACACGCATCACGTTTCGTCGGGTGGCGTCGGGTGGTAATAATGTGTTTCCGGCTTTAATGTTTTTCACGATGCGTTCACATGTTTTCGCCTCGTTCTCAATGGAATCTTCTATATAATTTTCATAATTGCGAAAATGTCTCAAATGTAAATATAAGTTTTTAGTTGTTTTATTATTAGATAATTTCAATTTAATTGTTACTCTATGTTTTATTAACCCGTATAATAATATTACAATAAAATACGAGGCGCTTTTTATTTTCTCATAGTGGGTGATGAAAAGTAGAGTGTATCACTCGGGCGCAAAATATATTTTTGGCTCGGGCGGCGTACTTTGAATCCCTCGCTACGTTCGGGATTCTACTAAAGAATCATTCGCTACGCTCAGGATTCAACAGTAGAATCCCTCACTTCGCTCTGGATTCAAAATAGCGCCCTCGCCGTAAAAATATTACTTTGCTCCCTTGTCATACAATCTACTATTGTTGCCCTGTCTGGAGGCCTTAAATTCTTAAGGCATCCACAGAAAAGTCCGGTTGACCAGTACACAACCTAATAGAGGTTGACCTGAAAATAGAGTAAATAAAAAATAAGTTAATAACTAATACCTGACAACGAAAAAAACGCGCTCTGAAAAATATAAAACAATAACAGTATTCATTTGATCGATATTGTGCTAGCCGTGGTCGTGTGCCACCTGCGGTTGTTCTACACAATCTTTATTAACTAGGTGGCATACGACCACTGCTAGCACAATATCGATCAAATGAATATTGTTCTTATTTTATACTTTTCAGTCGCATTTTTTTCGTAGTTTGGTATTAGTCATTAGGGTTCCGTAGTCCTAACGCTTACTGAAGAGCATCAGAAAGCGCAGTGAAACCACCTACAAGGAGGTTAACAGACGATCTGAAGTAGACCACAGATCTGCTGGTCTACTCAAAATGTATAGGAGAGACCTTCTTCAGCAGTGATATTATGATGAGGATAACTAGTGAAACGCTGATGTAATATGCTATGACACCCATCAGAGACTACCGGCATGATGTTTTCTTACAAATAAAAAGCCACTATAGAGATTTACAAATAAATAAAATGTTTAATTGAAAAAAAACAAAATTTGCAGAAGCCAAGTCTTATCATCTTGCAAATTTTATTCTGTGATGAAACCAGTCTGGGAGCTGTACAGAGGACCAGGGCCGATGGTGGTCTCCGACTCATAGTTGTACGAGGGGTATAATTGATATTTCACTCCCCAGCCGCGACGATCCACTTCAGTGTCAGCTTGAGGGCTCGGTGCTGAAATAATAAAAATGGGTTTGTTTCAAAATCATGTTTTGAAATATCTATAATGTTACGCACTGACAATTTCAAAATCATCAGATGAGTCCTTCCTCTTTGAGATGGAGCGGAAGAGACATGTCAAAAACCACCCTGTTCCTTCTTCACCCTTTGCTTTCTAGAAGCGCAAGATTATACTCACGACCCCGACAGGCATTTGGCCCTATTTATGGCTCTATCAGCGTGCTTTGGACTCCCGTACCAAAACGATGGTACATAAATCTCATGTTAGTAGCGGACATAAAAGTACACTTGAGATTTCTATAGAGTAAATGAAGGACTAAAGTTTAAATTCTGAGTTCTCAGCGAGATATTAACATGCAAGTATAAAAAAAACTTGAGAGGTGTCAAGGGACACCCGGATGGAACGAAGTTACTGTATACACTCAACAAAAATAATCGTCGCGACTCCACTCCACTCCAATACGTTCTGCTCCGCTCCACTCCACTCCACTCCGCTCCACTCCACTCCACTCTTTGAGCTCTAGCACCCTTTCGCAACGCGCGATAAGGAACTTCGTTCCAAAAAGCTGACTTGTCGGCAGGAAGACCACTCCAATAAACAACAAAGGAGGTGTTATTTTTTCGGCCCAACCATGTACCGAGTTACAAATTATATTATTATTAAAATCCCTTCCAATAATTAGTATTTTTAGCAGTATTTAAAATCCTTCAATACTAGATAGAAAAAGAAATAAAAGTAGGGTAAAGTACCCAACTGCTGACCTCCCACCAACTATTGACCGCATAATAGTTTTTATCAAAAATAATAATAAATCTTCTTGCAGTGCTGCATAAAGAATACAGAAAATGAAATATAATTTATCTTGTAATATATTGGCGTCACAGAAAATTTAAGTATAGCAATAATGCGTCCGTAAACTTATGATAACAAAATACCCTCCTAAAATCATCAAAAAATTTAACAATTTGCTAAGCTGACGGTTGTTTTCAATGTCATTTTATTTCAGTTTTACACGATACATCCCTTTGAGTTTGGTATTTTTTGGTTATTTAAGACAGACACAATGCTTTTCCACATGATTTTCAAGTTTTAAAGAGCGTTAACTTGTTAAAATGATGAGGTCAATATCTGGTACACTCAAATGTATGAATAACCATTTTTTTAACATGGCATGTCAATAGCTGGTAATTTACCAAATGTACGAGAATACCAGTTACTGACACCACGGTGTGTACTTATAGTTCATTTTTAATGGTGAGGTAGCTTAACTTTAATGCATCTGTATTAAGCCCATGGGCGTTGGCACCCCTAAAGGTGTGTATCTGCATAATCACAAACGTAAAAAATACCTTACGTAGTAACCTGACTACCTAGCATAATTTGAGTGAGGTACTTAAATTTTCGGTCTATTGTCACATTCTGGATCCTCCTGAATATTTTAGACTTTTAGACTTACATTAATATTATAGGAAAAGTGAACGGCTGAATAGATTTTGACACAATTTGGCAAGCAGATTATTTTAAAACCTGGTTAAGTGGGTGTACCTGGACGCAGGATACTTTTTATGTCGGTATATGGTCCCGTGGGACAATTGCAGAATATAACACGAGGAATGCCTCAGCCACAGGTTGGTTTAATGCATAAAATGACAAAATATACCCTAACCTGCATGTTTAGGCAAAGTGTGAGCTATTTTTTTATTTGTACCTATGTTCTCTTCATTTGTGAGGTCTTTTACATAAGTTTAAAAAGTTAAAACCGTCTTATGTAATTAGGAAAATATTAATTCAAAGGTTTTGAAACTCACTTTGTAGAACTAAAGCCGTGTTCTTTCAATTTATATTTTGCCGGCGAGTATTTTTATATCTGCTGCATAATACAGAACAGTGAAATTAATAATTAATAACTACTAATAAAGAAGAAAAATTGGACAAAAAGTGATAAAAACTACAACAAAAATTAAGTGCAAGAATATTATTGACGGCGTTTGAAGACTGAAGACCTAAATAGAGTGAAAAAAGAAAATGAGAAGGGCTATAAGACTAGCTTTGTTTGTTTTTTTGTCAAATAAGACCTCGTATCACATTCATTATAAAAATTATTTGAGTTTATTCTTATACTACAGGAGGTCAAAAATTGGTCATTTGCATGATGAAAATTTGGTACAAACATGTTAATAACTGGTCAAATGGCCTGTTCTTGCTAAACTCGAGAAAAAAAACACTTTTTACCTTTGTATGACTGGAAATAATGTTTTAGTTACATTCTCCAATGTTTATTTTATCTTCAAAAAACATTCATTTCCACTTGCAACTCGTACATTAGTTTATTTTGCGAAAGAAGCAAGGAAAACCGCTTAAGGGGTCAATAGTTGGGTGTTTTACCCTATATGAAAAAACACTACTTCGCAACGGAACTGCGTTCAAAGAAACGTTTATGACAGCGTTTACGGCTGTTTTACATGTTTTACATAAGTACAAATAGAAAGAACAGTATTTAAAAAAATGTTTTACATAAGTACAAATAGAAAGAACAGTATTTACCTGCTTCAACACTAAATACACTAGCTAAAACTAGGAGAGCTAAGACACAAACTAATAGACGAGCCATCTTGGATAAGTCAAAGGATTCACGAGCACTGGTTCTATGACAAAGGCACCGTCGTCGTTTATATGCTGCAGCCACATCGATCAACTAATATACCAAATTTATGACAATATTAGCACATTGCTGTGTAAATGATTGTCTTCAAAGTCTAGGTATCTAAAAATAAACAGGATTTGGACCAAGAAAAACCGACCAAGTTCGAGTCGGACTCGCGCATTTATTTTTCAAGCTTTTTAGTATCACCTGTCCCCAACGACGATATAATACTAGACTCCGCATGCACGATCTAAAGAACACAAACTATTCTGCCAAGTTGCTGAGGTACTACGTAAGCGAGGGGGACGGGGTACTGCGTTGTGATTGGCTAACTCAAGGTCTGTTCTGTCTCAACGTATGTTTACGGTTCACAGGATTGGTCGAAATGAGACGAATATAAGACTTTTTTGCTTAATGTGTTGGCAGACATCGGTCGCCTGTTATTACGAGTCTAGTATTATATCGTCGTTGCCTGTCCCTGTCAGTAAAATCAATTTGATCCACTTCCCGTTTTATAATGCGTTAAGCAGGTCGCTAACCGTTATTACTTATTATTTTAATTTTTGTCATTTTTACTTTCTTAATAGAATGTAATTTATCTCTAGTATTAGTGAACCGATTCGGAAAATTATTTTACCATTAGAAATTTACTTTATCTTTGAGTATCGTATTATCTCATAGTATAAATTGCACCTGTGAGAAACTAAGGTGGGTAGCTCGTTTCCAGTAAAACAAGCATTTTGCTAAACACAAAAATCATTTTAATAACAAAACAGTTCAAACAAATTCACAATGACAATCAGTCTTATTTTATTTGCGGTAGCCACGTGATCCAGCGCTGGATTGAGCTTGGGACGCTCCACCTGATCCAAAACTTATAGAAGAACTTTTAGACGCGCTGAAAGACCCTGGAAAACCGCCATTATTATACCCCGGCCCTCCGGGATATCCGCCGTGGTTATAACCCCCTCCAAATCCACGGCCCCCGTATCCGTGGCCTCCATATCCTTGGCCTCCGTAGCCTTGGCCTCCAAATCCGGGTCTGCCGTAACCGGGCCCACCAAATGCGCCGATACCAATTCCGACTCCTATGCCGCCTAAATGTGGTGATCTTGCTTCGCGTGAAGCTGAAATTAAACCAGATAAAATAAATAATGGTTTACTTAGCATCAAAATGTGTGAATTTTTAAATCTACCCAAAGAATATTAAAAATGGGAATTGCTGTATTCCAGTTTGTTTAAAATTACAACCCACTTTTTTTGTTTTTTTTTTCTGTCTTTCGTCCAAAGCCGAAAGTATTTTGCAATGGATTTTGAATTTACTTCAAAGGCTTAAAAGTTTCGCCTGCCTGGCAACACAACACAACTCACGCTTTTCCCATCACGAGGGTTGGCAACGCAAACGCAGAATCGTCCGAATAAAAATGTCAACATCAATGAATTTTAATTGCGGTACGTCTGGGAAAATAGCAAAACTAAATAAAATAAAGTTTACCTGCATTGACGCTTGACAAACTAACTAAGACTAGTATAACAAACACACAAACTAAAAGACGAGCCATATTGCTTGTGATAAGTAATACTATTCGAGTATTTGTCGCAGACTGAAACAATGAAACAATAAAATAGCCCTATTTATATTACAAAGATTCATTGAACCACGGAATTGGAACGTATGTGAGAATTTTAGCACTTCCTATTTTTTTCTTATAAATAGAATCAATTTAGGAAATTCCTCTGCGCAAAGTATTGTGATATGTTGGAATATTGTGTTGTTTGCACAATGTGCCATAGTGATTGTGGTACCTAACTTTGTTATTATTTTATTTTTATCTATTAGCTCAACTGAACCGTAGTACTATTATGTATTCTGTGACTGAACCGAAACTATACCTTATTAGTTAACTAGCGACCCGCCCCGGCTTCGCACGGGTGCAATGCTGATATTAAATACACTACAGAAAAACTGTGAACGTTGTATATAAAAACATAGCGGCCCGCTCCGGCTTCGCACGGGTATAAATTATACACCGTGACTTTTTAGTCGTCTTACAAAAAGGGTCCACTTAATGTATCCGACCTAAAATACCTCTAGGCAAGTTTTTGAAGTGAAAACTTCTTTAGCGGCGTTGTACACTTTTTCTGTAATGGGTAAAAAATTTAAAACTCGCGTCAGGGTCACGTGACCAAAACTCGCGTCAGGGTCACGTGACCCTGATCGAAAATGAGTAAGACGTCATTCAAATTAAAAATAAAACATAGTAACAAAAAAGTTTTCACTTCTACCGGCACTCCTGGAGTGCAACCTTTTTTTTTTTTCTTTTTTAATCGTTAATAATAAAATTTTTAATAAATTAGAAATATGAAACACCCTGTTAAAATGTTTACGTATCAAGCTGTAGAGTATACCTACCTAGTGCAATAGTCGGGCAGATCTTTCCATCTCCATTTTCTATGAAACAAGGGTGTTTCGAACTACGCCTGGCGTCACAATAGCGAATTTAAATTTTATTTTTAAAATTTTCAAATCTTTTAAATACCTATTTTTTTATTATAAACGTGTTCTAGACATTGGATACATGATCTGGGCTGCTTTTGTAAGACGACTAAAAAGTCACGGTGTATAGCCTATGTGATTAAAATCGATCCAGTAGTTTTGATTTATTCATTAATGCCAGTGGCCCGCACGCGTTAAATTTGGAGTGAAACAATCCCCCTTTCCCTATACCATGAAGATTTCCTGCTATCTTTGGAATATCTAAATTCATACACTACATTTTTACTTATTTACTTTTTACATTTTTAACTATTTATTTTATTTTTAGAGGGCATGATCGACCACATGACTCAGCTGCGGCGGGATTTCCGGCCACCGCACCGTAGCACAGAATATACCGTAGGCGCAGGCGAGTAATGGGAGACTCGCCGTCCGGTCATAGACTAGCCTGCCTGTCAGACAAAAATGACCCAGGAGCGTAAAGGCCTGTTGAAGGATCACCGTTGATTACTTGATGATTTTTCCATGATAAAAAAAAGTTAAATTGAATGCGCATAATAATATATCTACACTAACAACCCGTGAAACTTCATCTTCAGTCACTCGGATCATTGAGGGAAACCACATTAAAATCCATTGCGAATTTAGAATATTTAATTCACAGACTAAACGGCAGGAAGCAACTTTTTTATACTGGAGAAGCCGAAGCAAGCTACTGCCTTCAAGCTTAGTTCACTGTTCTTTACAGCGTAGCTGAGATAAGCTTCAACAATTCTACGAGTAAGTTTCGCTTTACAGACTTCTTGAATTAAAGACTTGTAGAAATTCTGTCACTGTGACCATCAGGTTCGCAATCGTTTATGAATTAATTACATTGTATCTAAAACTAAGAACAGGTCTCTAAGGAAATTTCTTTTTTTTAACCGACTTCCAAAAGAAGGAGGTTCTCAATTTGGACGTTTATAATATTTTCGGAACGAAGTTCCTTATCGCGCGTTGCGAAAGGGTGCTAGAGCTCAAAGAGTGGAGTGGAGTGGAGCGGAGTGAAGTGGAACGGACCTGAGCGGAGCGGACCCTAGCTGAGCGGAGCGGAGCTTAGCTGAGCGGAGCGGAGCGGAGTGGAGTGAAGTGGAGTCGCAACGATTATTTTTGTTGAGTGTATACAGTAACTTCGTTTCATCCGGGTGTCCCTTGACACCTCTCAATTTTCCTGTCCGTCGCTTACCAACCGATTTGATTTTTTTTGTTGGAAAGTGTATATTTTCCGAATGTTTCTATGATTTTTTTATAGAAATCGGAAACACGGCTCTTTTTTTAAAATCAACAAAAACCTAAAAAGTTATCAACATTGTCTACACCGATTACTTCGAGATTTCTGGTCCGACTTCGATTATTCTTTTTTTGTTCGAAACAGTTTATACTTGCCATTCACTTGCAATTTTCATTTAGTTTGGTTCAGCATAGTTTTTATTTTTAGCTCAGTGTGTATACATGGGCGATGTTATTACCGGTGCAACGGATTACAAAATTCTAATGCACATTTAAGAAGATTATGTATTTGGCAATCATTTGGTTTGAATATTTATACTAAAAAGCTTTTTCAAAAAAAAAAAAATCTGTGGAAAAAATTTCAATAAAATAAAAAACAAAGCCACCGACTTTCGAAAGAAAAGTTATTTCGTAGGCTCAGATCAGGTAGGTTACTTTTTTAAACTTTTTTGTGAAGCCGGTACACCTTTTTTTTTAAGTTTATTTACAATGCTAGCTTTTTCGGGTAACCCTTGAGAATCTGCGTTCTGTAGTTAGAATTTCACAGTTTTTCGTAGGGTGGAATCGTTTTTATCACTGTAGTGTCGAGTTGCTTTTTTGTTTTGTGCTCGTGCGCCATATCCAAGAACTTAGTCGTTTTTTCAGTTAACCCTTATTTTATTAAGCACATTTTTCTGTGACAAATAAATTCATATGTTTCTTTACACGTAGTTATACGAGTAGTATGCTTTAAATCAAGATTTAACATACAAAATGCACAATTGCACGTCGTAAGGAGTATTTCTTCGTTTATTTTCCTCATTGTCTGTGTTTTAATAATAGTAGATTACACAAAAATTTAATTAGTGTGTTTTCGTTAAGCTAATACTTTTTATTGTACACATATTTAAATTCGTCTGTATTTGCGTAGCCAATAGTTCTGACCTAAACTTTACAACCCACACCTCTAAATGTGTGATGTATGTTTTCTGGAAAATACCTATTTCTATTTCGTAGATTACAAGGAGATGGTCGCGTCGTAACCAAAGCGAACACGTTACTTTCGGGCTCGTTATGTTCAGAGCGGGCGATACCATACGAGCGGCCACACAGACATAGCCATAGACTATCTTTATCTTTATCTTTATCTTTACATATAATAAAATCGTAGAGCTGTCATTCCTGTACATTGAATATTTTTTTCTTTTTGTATTTTTTTCGAGATAAGGGATCGATTCTGATGCCAAATCAACTTTTTTTTTCTTTCGAAATTTTTTATGTTTTTTTGATTTGATCTATCTCTTAAACTACTGTAAAGTTGTCGATCAAATTTTCCTCAAATATTCCTAATAATATGCTTCTGTTGATAGGCTATGTATCATTACGCTATTTTTCCTGGGAGATAAGCAATTTTAAATTTTGTTGTTTTTATCTGTTTGTTTTTAGTTGGAAGCTAAACCACTAGGTTTTATTTAGTCAATTTTTCCCCAAATATTCCTTAAACTGCTCTTCTATTAATAGGATATGTATAATTACGCTATTCCCTTTGGGGGATTAGCAATTTTATAATATGTTGATTTTCAGTCATTGTTGACATTTGTATAAGAACCGCTATTTGAAAACACTGTCAGCGTACTAGCCAGTCTGGTTGGTATCCTGCTTGACTTTCGTGCAAGGGGTCTCTGGATCAAATCTCGCTGTTTCTTTTTTTCACTTTTTGAGTTTTCTTATATTTGTCCTGAGAGTTTCAAATAATTAAAAAAAATGTGTATACTTTTATTTCAATATTATTCGCGATTTTAAATTATTACTATTTTTTTTTCAATAGTTTTCTAGGATATAAATATACACTGATTTAAATTGTAGGTAGTAAGTTGGATAATTATTTTTTTAAATTGTAATTGTTTCGAGGTGTGGAATTTTAAAGATTAGAAAAAATTGTGTTTATTTATGTTTTGAATTGGTGTTCAAACCAGTGCATAGATTCTGTTTTAAACGACGACAAGTTGTACTCATCGAGTCAGATAATTAGTTATTTTTTAGGTATCACGCGGAATGCAAGGGAGAAGAGCAATATATCGTACGTTCAATTTGCAGCGATACTGTAAATCAACCCAAAAATGATAGTCTAATGTTTAAAATAAACTTGGTTCTTTGAAATTAATGTCGCTCAAATAAGGACGTTTCCTATGCAAACTATGTACCTAGATATAACATTATTGATCTAAACTAATAATAAAAATGCAAGTATGTTTGTTTTTTACCTTTTCACGCATTACTACCTACTGAATCGATCGTCCCAAAATTTTGCATAAGGTAGGTGAACCAAGGAAGGCCACACTAACAAATAAACAGCTATTATTCGTTTATTTATTAAACAAATAAAACTAACAAATATTGTAGTAATACTTTGTTTTATTACTTATCATAAGACCACTTTTTTGGATTGCAGATTTAATCAATATTAATTTGACATAAGTTTTATTGAACTCTACCAAATGGCCTAACTAGGAACAGGGGCTTCTATGAAGGCCATCGTAATAAATAGGTTATTTAACACTAAAAGTTACTGTTATTAAATCTACGTTAAAAAGAAGTGGTTCATATGATTGTTATATAATAAAACAAAGTATCACTTTAACATTTGTTAGTTTAATTTTTGCAATAAATGAATTAATAATAACTGTTTATTTATGAGAGTGGCCTTCCATGGTACACCACCTTAATTTTACGTTGTCTATTCCCGATATCCAAGAAGCGAGGGCCTGTTACGTACTACCAAAATAATAGCGCGAGCGATTCGCGGCTGCGTCTGTGATTTTCAGTTGGATGGGTCTTTGTAAACGGAAGGAATTTGTCATCACATGGCAATAACTACGAAATTTTAATAATTGGCCTTCGAAGGAGCATGGCCTTCCATGGTCCACCCACCTTATACGTTGTCAGGAGTATAGACACGGATATAAGGTATCTTACATCCCGAATAACAGAAGAGAGCTGTTGCCGAGAAAACAATTACGTTCATATTCCAGATGGCGCCACACGATCCGTATTGTTTCTCAAATTCTAAAATAACGCAAGCGAAGCCGCGGGCAAACACTAGTATACTATAAACTGACATAGCGCCTATGCCAAATAAGCAATAAATAGTAAATATTTTGCCAAACAAATAAATAATTCGTAGCACTCATGAATGTATTAGACACATTCGTGCTATCGATCGGTTTGGTTAAGGCGTCATCTACATAGCAGAAAATAAAACGAAATCTCAATTTTACAATAATTTATTTTTCTAAAATAATTATTTATTTTCTCATTTGCCAAAACCACCAGCATTTGAGCTGGCACTAGACTGAGCGCCCCCAGCGCCGAAACTGATTGACGTGCTCTTTGAAAAACTTAACCCAGGATTCTGACCGTATCCGTAACCTGGGCCTCCAAAACCGGCTCCTCCAAAGCCGCCACCGTAGCCACCACCGTAGCCACCGCCGTAGCCACCCCCGTAGCCACCGCCGTAGCCACCGCCGTAGCCACCTCCGTAGCCGCCGTAGCCTCCACCGAAACCTCTGTGGTGATGATGAAACCCTCCGTATCCGCCAGGATAGCCTGAGAAGCCGCCAATGACTCCACCAACACCAAAGACGCCGAATTGGGGAGATGGAGATCTCGCTACACGGACCGCTATAACATTAACAAAGGATATGGTTTTTTAATCCACATTAAAATGCCAAAATATTATCTGTTTAAAACTTTGCTATTGCTGGGATTATGTCCGCCCTCTATTAGACTATAGATTACTGTTTTCTTCCAATAAGAAAATAGGCAAAAATAAGTACAAAGTAGTAGTAAAGTAGTAGTAGTTTAAAAAACAGCTTTCAAAAGGTTAACTTTAGAATATTGTCTGTTTTGGGTAAATAGCATTTAATTACATCACAGTTATAATTACCTGCATCACAGCTTCTTAGATTAACTAAAACTAAAATAGCAAATACACTAACTATTAGACGAGCCATATTGGACCTACATAACTATACTGATAGAAAAACAACGATACAACAGTTTATATCGAACCAACTAACCGCTGACAACGTAGGTGATAATTTTGACACTCTTTGCCTAAGTGCGTTGATTCAATTCCAAATAAGAATTTGATTTCACCAGTATAAATACATCTCTTCTTGATAAGGGATTTTTGGCATCTCCAAAAAGTCGCGTGTACAGCAAACAAATTGCAACCTTACGCAAAGGTTTTTTTTTTAAGTATGTATAGGCTTTATGACAACAGAGGTGGCCCAGTGGTATCTCTGCTGTCATACGAATTGTAGGTCGTGGGGTTGTACCCCGCCAGGTGCAGGTCATTACCACTGCTCTCAAATCGGTGAAGGATAACATCGTGAGGAAACCGGCATGTCCTAGAACCAAAAATTCGAAGACATGTGACAACTACCAACCCGCACTGGGCCCGCGTGGTGGATTGTGGCCCACTTCCTCTCACAGAAAGGAGGCCTGTGTCCCAGCAGTAGGAGCATTATAGGCTGATGGTGATAGGCTTTGTAAAATAGTCTAGACTGTAGTACTTATGTGGTTCTCTTCAGTAGTTTTAAAGGTCACGCGTCAGCATAATGACGGGGCCCCCCTCTAGAGAGCCAAAGCCTGCCGGGATCGCGGGACTTATCTCATTACCGTGACCCCGGAACATAAAGGGCTATTGGAGGACACCGTGGATTTTAGTCAGTACGAGTCTGATAGTCCCTCCCACCCTGCCCGGGGTGGGAGGACTCATTTGATGATTTTACTACGCTAAAAAAAAACAAAGAAGACCCTTTTATCTTCATATCTTCGCGCGAGAGGAGGTAGGTCTGTAGTTACCAGAAACCAACATCCAACTTGCGAGTTGTGATCGTCGAAGTAACACAGTCAGTGTCAGTCATTACTATGCCTTCTAATTCGCAATTCATATGGTATCATGATTGTGTTGAACTGGTCTTTTAGACTCCGTGTATGTCCTCCAGTCCTCGGTCAACAAAATATCAAGTTAAGTTGGTTGTTCTAACATCTTTGCACCTCTGCGGTTAGACATCGTCATAAGATGTATGTTTGCTCTTAATGTTAGCTACAAGTTCATGGCTGATCAAATCGTTATGGTATTTCCCAAATACACAAAATTCATATTAGAAAATCCAATATCTTTGGTATAAGTTACCTTAACAGTACACCTATTTTTGTAATTTATACCTACTTTACTCATAATGTCAGAGGACCAAAGATTGTTTAGACAGGTAAAGCCTGCCGGGGTCGCGGGACTGACTCATCAAGTAACCGTGACCCTGGAGCGTGAAGGTCTATTGAAGGATTACCGTGGATTTTAGACAGTACAAGTCTGACAGTCCCTGCCGTCCCGCCCTAGGAAGGAAGACTCATTTGATCGATAAAAAAAATCCATAATGTTACAACATCCAGTAAAAAATCTTTGCCACGCTTATTATAATCCTTCTGCATTATTATATAATCACGGGAAAAATGACTCTTAGACTGAAAGTTTTCGCTGGAATATTCTATTGTTGGGGACTTCCCTGTCTGCCCTGTGCGAGGAATAGGGCAGTTGACTTTAGGAGTCAAACCAGCTCCTCCAAGAAACTCAGAAAGTATCCTTGGTCGTTATTACACTGGAATGCCGAGGATGTATGGTCAGCAACAACTTCGCGTTCCAGAATCACGTGGGTTGTTGTTTCAAGCTGTAGCCTGCCCCTTCACAGAGGACTGTACCTCGCGTTGCGTGGGCTAGTCCATGAAACTAGGCATATAAACAGACCCGTTATTGAAAACAGCATCAAAATCGGATCATTACTTTAGAAGATAGGTGGGAACATTACTTTGCACAAACGCACACACAAACATCTCTCACCCTAAACGCGTATGCTTGCTCCGTTCCGTCGTGGGTAAAAAAAACAACAACGTAAACAAAATGATTTAATACAGTAAAAGAACTTTAACATAACATTGTACTTTAATCACTAGATACACATACTACTTGCCAGCGGCACTGGACGCAGCAATAGAGCTGGCACTCGATCCACCAGGACCAAGATTGGTCCCTGAACCAGCATTCGAGGAAGCACTGGACTGGGCGTTACCTCCAGAACTTATACTAATAGTCTTCGAGATACTGATGGAACTCCCTGGACGGATGTCGTATTTATCCCGACCATGGTGACCATGGCCGTGATGCCCGTGACTGAACCTTTCATAGCCGTGATCAAATCGACCAGGCCCTCGATCAAAGCGTCCTACTAAAGGATTATAGTCGCGGCCAAAGTCAATTGTGGGCGGCGGTGGAGGCGGCGGTAGATAGGACGGGCTTCTATAAAGAGGTGACCGAGCTATGCGCGATGCTGCAAACGAAAATTGAACATTAAAAAAAATACAGAGATTTCCTGCTTCTAGGATTAAGACACGCCGGCTTAGAAAAATCGAGGAGGGAAAAAAACCAGCTTCAATTTTCAGATTTGATCACCACATTCTGCTATAGAATTAACCTTCATTATCGAAATATTTGCAGAAATAAAGTCATATTGTTAGTGTATATTAAGCAGAACTGTTGTCAAAAATTAGGTACTTAAAAAAATTTTAACACTGAACTTAGAGTTTTTAATTTACACTACATTATGAATATTTCAAAAAACCAGACCTAGAACAACTAATTGCAAACCACGCAAACATTTATTACGAGCGGGATTCGAACCCGCAACACGCAGTGCAGCAGTTATATTATTCGCTCAATCACTGCGTCAAACCGTGCCATTAAAAAAGGAATGTACAATACCTGCATTCGTTTTTTCCAAGTTAGCTATAGATATAAAAAGTAAAATACAGAATATAATCAAACGTGCCATATTGGGCTACCAAAGGTACTACACCACTGAATAAAAACACGTAAAACACCACCTTATATTTCAATACTAAATCGTTTAATTTGCACTCAAGTGAGAAAAACCAAACATTGATTTTACTAATTTTGGTGGTCTTGCAAAAGCTGAAAAAATAGCATTTTCAACCATATTGTAATTGACATTAGTTGGTATTTCAAAGGAGCAAGATAGAGCTTTAATTATAGTTTATTTGCTTGTCAATATTTGTATTTTAGTTTTCCGGGGGCAAGATATATGTCACTCGTATGTAGATACATACCTAATAATAGTACATTACCTATTGTGATACTTGTGGTGTCAAAAAATTAAAATTTACATAAATTAGAAGGGGTAAAATTACAGAAATAAAACTATACTAATACCCTAACTATATATACCCAAAATAAAAAGTCAGAACCAGTATTACTTTCTTTGTAGAAGACATCACAGGTAAAACATACTTAAAATCAAAAGCCTCAACTACAATATCTTTGAGTATAAAGGAACTCCATGGAGATTATTTGTATCTTCTCAATACATAGACAACTCCATCGGAAATGTCACGTTAACTGTCGATGATGATAACTGTCACAG
This sequence comes from Agrotis segetum, assembly GCA_036375495.1. NCBI lineage: Eukaryota > Metazoa > Arthropoda > Insecta > Lepidoptera > Noctuidae > Agrotis > Agrotis segetum. The sequence continues at coordinate 1,726,213 of JAQSVV010000048.1, read as the reverse complement.
TTTGTCACAGGCATTAAGAACTTTAATTATTATTAAGCCAGTAATTAATTAGAATTAATTAGTATATTTATCTTAACGTCATGGGAAAGAAGAAACCAGAAAATAAAAAAAAACCTGTGTATAGCAAATTTATAACGCATACGAACATTCTCATCTGGAAATGTGTTTTGCAAAGAAGGTAGGTCTCATTTACTGCGGGAGCTTAGGGTGCTTAATTGTACACGGCGCATGTAACTCGCGCAAGTAAAGATGCGCAAGCTACTTGATCAAGTTACCCGCGGGGTGCTTGTACACGGCGCATGTAACTCGCGCAAGTAAAGTTACGAGCCTGCGGTTTACCCGCGCGAGTAACATGCGCAAGCAACTTAATCAAGCTACCGGCGGCGCGCGGCGGGGTGCGTTTACACGGCGCATGTATTTTAAGCATGTTGAGGCACTTGTGCGGGTTACGTGCGCCGTGTACAAGAACCCGTCATCGCGCTCCGCTTAATGCTAACGTGAAATGTTTTTTTTAATCGTGGTAACATCATCAAATGAGACCTCCCACCCAGGGCAGAGCTATGAGACTTGTACTGACTAAAAATCCACGATATCCTTCAATAGCCTTTTACGTTCCGGGGCACCTGAAAAGACAATCCCGCGATACCAGCAGGCTTTGGCCCGTCTTATTGCTGATAGGTCTATGAGGTGCGCGTGGAACAAGACGCGCTGTCGACTCGGCGAGCGTCGGCGTCCGGCGTTTCAGGCGGTGCTTAGTAATACCCCCAGAAGATGTTCACTTGACTGTATGCCATAAGTTTAAAATATTATCTACGGAATAAATCTAGAAAATGATCGGAATGTTGAATTTCTATTCATCTTATTGCTATTTTAATTTCAGACGAAGATGGATTCTACTTTTAGTGGAAACAGTGTTTGCTCTTTTACTGTTCGTACTCGCGGTTTTAATATCGAAGCCAGTGTTCCTGACACCTATTCAGTCTGAACCAAAGCCACCCTTGGGGAGCCGAGAAGTCCTGGGTTCTCTACGAAAAGACACTATACTTGGTTACGCGCCGAATGACGTTCCTTACATCAAGTTAATAATGGATAGAGCCGCCACACTTTTGGGACACGGTACATAAAACTACGTACATATTAATATCTTCTTTTAATTTCTATTGGGCTAGTAAAATCGGGTTAGCTGAAACTGAGCAAGCCGTCTCGTTTCTGGACCCGTGGATCAACTTGATCGCATAATTTATTTTCTTTATTTTTATTGGCTAAACAGTGTATTTCAAATTCTTCTAAACAATACTTCGGGTTTCGGAAAAGTTAAAATCAGATTTTTTGAAAGTGTAATGTTGGGCCCTCAGTTCTTACCTAGACTATTGATATAAAAAGTAGTACAGCGTTTGCAATGATGTCTTATTTTCTCTTCATTAGCTTAAGGGCGCTATGACATACTGAAAGAACACAATTCCTGTCAATTTGACATCGTGATGCCTTCCGCATAAAAACAAAACACTAACGAAACAGCTATGCCTCGTATACCAGAAAGCACACAACATGAGCTTTTGCCACTTTTGTTTCGAATAAACAAAGTAAGATCCCGGTCTTCTAGACACTACTTATTTTCATAAACGAATGGATAATATGATAGATATATACCTATCAAAATAAAATAAGGGCCACTCAATAAATAACACTTTAAACCGCACATTGTGTCACACTGCGAATTGGATATGTTTGTAATTTACAAAGTGTGCACTATAGAGATTATTCAATTTCATTCTTAACAAGATAATTTACTCGTATTATACGGGTAAATTATCTTGTTATGACATCTTTCAGGTGTTGATTTTGTTTCTAGTGACTAATTGGAATTCATAAGTTTTTAATTAGATTTTTGAAATTATTTAGAATTTACGATTTGGTGTTTAAAATTTTTCAAACTTTTTCTTTGACTTTTACATCAAACAGTCATTTATGCCATCTAGAGACATAATTATGGACGCAAAACCAGCCACTTGGGGTGATTAAGGTGACATAGATAAGGAGATATAACCAGAAATGGTCGGTTTAATGCTCGAATATTTCCAACCAGTGGTTCAAAATATTTGAAACTAGTGTCAATTAAGAGACGGGTAATATCACCAAACGCCGTGATCCAGGAAGAAAGTGAGCAAGGCCAGAGAAGACGTTAAACCGCGCAAAGAGAACGATAATCTACTACGCAGATCATACAAAGTCCATTGCGACCAGCAACAAGCTCCCATAGAATTGACAAGACAATTTCGAATCGACACCATGAAGATTAAAAATATTCGAGAATATTCTTGGTTCCCCTGCAGTTAACTGTGAGCGGATGGGACGGAAAGGAGAATATTTATTGAACTGTTTTGACTGGGCTTCAGTGCTTCTTATACTGGGTTACAGCTGGGTTATTTTTTTAATAAAGACACATCTATTAGAGTGTAGAGAAGATCTAAACAACAGGGTTTCAGATCATTTAACTCTTGAAACAGAATGTTTCGGTGAGCTCTAAATTATAATCTCTATCTCGCAAAACTGAGCTTTTACTTCCTAACGAAGTTACGTAACTGCTCAAAATTGCGTAGAAAAGGTGGTTCAACTCCACATTATTCCATTCGCACAGCAAGTAGTACCTGAGTTCATCTTCGATCAATCGCGACTACCAGTGCATAGATTCGTTTATGCTCGAATTACGATGCTACAATTGGTCACTCAGGCTTTTTACCTAATTTCTATTGAAACGGTATAGAAAATGTTCGTTACTTAATAGATAACATTTCACCTTTAGTAAAATAACACAGGGTTTAAGAGAAAAAAGAACATTATTTTTTCGATTTAATTATTTTATATGAAACTTGACACATTCCTGTAATTTCTCACTTTTCATTCAATTTCGCTTATTTTTACGATTTATTGGAATGCTAACTTATTTTTTTGTATGTTCTATTCTGAGTAGTATCTCATCATCATCATCATCATCATTAGCCGGAGGACGTCCACTGCTGAACATAGGCCTCCCCCTTAGACCGCCACGCCGAACGACAATTCGCCACTTGCATCCATCGGCTGCCATCGACCCTCAATATGTCGTCGGTCCACCTGGTGGGAGGCCTGCCTACGCTGCGTTTTCCGGTCCGTGGTCGCCACTCGAGAACTTTTCTTCCCCATCGGTTGTCAGTTCTACGAGCGCTGTGGCCTGCCCATTACCAGTTCAACTTGCAAATTTTATGAGCTATGTCGGTGACTCTGGTTCTTTGCCGAATATCCATGTTCCGGATTTTATCCCGCAAAGATACTCCGAGCATAGCTCTTTCCATTGCTCGTTGAGTGACTCTTAGTCTCTCTAAAAGGCCAGCAGTCAATGACCACGTTTCGGAGCCATATATCATCACTGGCAACATACACTGGTCAAACACCCTTGAGACACTGTGGGATTCTCGATGAGAAAATATCACGTAGCTTCCCAAACGCTGCCCATCCGAGTTGGATTCTTCGGGCGACCTCTTTCTCGAAGTTGGACCTACCTAACTGAACAATCTGTCCAAGGTAAGTATAATGGTCTACAATTTCGAGAGTATCGCTCCCAACAACAACCGGTAAGGGTGCCACATGGACATTCGACATGACTTTCGTCTTGTCCATGTTCATTTTAAGGCCATCCCGTTGGGAAACGATACTGAGGTCGCTGAGCATAGCATTGAGGTGCTCCAACGATTCTGCCATGATGACTATATCATCGGCAAAATGAAGGTGAGTGATGTATTCACCATTGATGTTGATGCCGAATCCGTTCCATTCCAAGAGCTTGAAAATGTCCTCCAACGCGTTCGTGAACAGTTTCGGAGAAATAACGTCTCCCTGTCTCACGCCTTTTATTGGATTGGTTTCGTGCTCTCTTCTTGCACGCGTAGCATGGCGTTATTTCATCGTTATTTCTACACAAATCGACTGTTTTTTTTGCACAAATGTGACACCATTTGAACACTATTGAAGAAAAGGACGTTTATTTTCTATATTTTTCACATTACCATGCTTAAAACGATAAAAATATTTCTACGTTCTGTTATTTTGTCTATTCTTCCGTCCACAAAACCCCTTTCTACGGCGCCATGCTACGCCTGCTGAAATCGGATGGACATGGTGGCGTTTCTATACAAACACTTCAACACTTCGATATACCTATAGTCGTGACATCGTTGGAGGGACTGCAATACTGCCCAGGTTTCGATTGAATCGAAGGCTTTTTCATAGTCCACAAACGCTAAACACAATGGCCGATTATACTCCTCTGTCTTCTGTATAATCTGGCAGAGCGTGTGTATGTGGTTTATAGTACTAAAACCTTTTCGGAAACCGGCTTGTTCGGGAGGCTGGAAGTCATCAAACCTGCGTTCGAGACGGTTCGTAATGACTCTTGAGAACAGCTTGTATACATGGCTCAGAAGTGAGATTGGCCTGTAGTTCTTCAACAAGGTGTTGTCACCTTTTTTGAAGAAAAGAACAACCACACTCCTGTGCCATGCTTCTGGCGTAGAACCTTTGAGTATGACAGAATTAAATAACTTCTGGAGGACTAGAGTAGTACCGGTTTTCCACCCGCTCTCAGAAGTTCTGTTGAGATTCCGTCCTCACCCGGCGACTTGTTATTCTTGAGCTGTTGAGCCATTCTAATCTCGTACAGGCTGGTGTCTGGGATATCCTCAGTGTAGTGTCAAGTCAGTTTAGCTCTTGCGTCTCAAGATGTACCGACACTGGGTTGTCGTATTTATGTATATAACTGTCCGTAAAACCTCTCAAGCTCCCTTAGGTTCTCTGGTTTAGTCGAAATGATGCTGCCGTCGTTAATCTTCAGCTTTGTCATTTGGCTCTGCCCAATAGACGAATTCTTTGCGAACACTTTTGAGCCCCGGTTCCGCTCGTTCCGCAAAAAGGAGCCAATCCGACTCGGTTCTATCTTTCTGAGGTGTAACCGTAAAAATGACAGGCTATCTTGACCTTTTTGGGGTGCCGTTGACATTGACCCACAATATTAGTCCTCTTATTGAGTTGGCTGCAAAAAAGTTAGGTACATGAAGTGGTACAGGTTTGCCAAATCCCAACTCGATGCACTTGAGTCAATTTAATAGCACCCGGCATTGATCGAGGCCACGATCTGCGGGGCAAGACGGAATAGGAAGTAGTCACCTCGAATCCTTATGCAAAGCAGTCATGCTAGCGAAGTAGGAGGTGGAACACGTGAGGGAGAACAGCCGCGTGACCTACGACGCCGAGAAGCGATTTCTATTTGAGAGTAGGAGCATGCCTTGGTCACTGGACTGTCTTATCAGGTAACGGTGACTCTGGAACGTAAAGGGCTATTTAAGGATCACCATGGATAGTAGTCAGTACTAGAGTCTGGTAATAAATCCCGTCCCGCTCGGGAGGACACATTTGATGATTTTACCAAAAAAAAAAATACAATGCAGCTGCCAAAACGGAATACCGCAATTGACTGGATGCCGAACCTGATACAAGACTTCAACTCTCTTCGATCAAACCTAATAAAAATACATTGATGAAAAAAAAAAACTTTTTGAAAAAAAGTACCGACATCAAAAACGAATACAAAAAGTTTAAAACAAAACTTTTCTCTGGTAAACCGCTACCTCAAAACGATCAGATCAATTTTTCACGGATTTTCGGGGCGAACGTTAGAGAGCCAAATCCTGCCGGGCGTCGCGGAATTGTCTTATCGGGTATCCATAGCCTCGGATCGCAATGGGTTATTGAAGGACACCGTAGATTTTAGTCATTACAAGTTTGTATGTCCCTCCTGTCCTTCCCTGGGTGGAAGGGCTGATCTGATGATTTTACCACGTAATAAAAAGCCATACCACCAGGGGCATGACCGGTGGTATGGTGGGTCCCGCAGCGAGCTATATTATCCAAACGAACTAGAATGTTTGGGAAGTTAGCAAGTCTGAAATTACATATAATTACCAATTCAGAAAAAAAGGTATCAGAATTATTTAAATAGCTTTTTTTTTGTATTATTTACATTTTTTTTTTACAATTATATCCACATTCGAATATAGTCGAAAAATTCAATCAAATTAATTCAAAATATTAGCTTGTATCAAGAAAGGTAGGTTATACTGTATTCTTGGCGACTGGGAAAATTACTGGCCACCACTCATGACCTGCGGAAAATTCGAGGTACTACATTTTTCACATGTAATTTGATGTCATGACAAAGACACTGGCGCCGCGTGTAAAGGTCATGAATGGTGGCGTGTATTTTAAATTTTAATAATTACGCAACTAATGTCAAAATGGTTGCGAGCGATACGTCCTCCCTCAGAAGGCGCCCCGCGCCGTCTAAATCAAAGAACAAACCGTTCTTGGTTTTATATTGAATTTTGTCATTGCATATTATAATTGTTTAATACTATTATTTTACTTTTAAATGAGCTAATTATTTTTTTAATGCAAGCTAACATAGTAACCTTAGTTATTCAATACTTTTTGATTGAATATTCAGTAAATCTTGATAGATAAAAAATATAATTTCGGACGAAAAAATGTCAAATTCTTCCTGTTTTGAAACATTATTTTTGGTTTATTTCTAAATGAAAAATAAAAAAGTGATTAATGCAGTCCAAATATAATCTTTCGGATGTACCATGGACATTTTCAAATATTATTTTACTATTATACCTTCTATGTAATTCGGTACCAAAGTTTGACAAAAAGTAGAATTTTATGAAACATCCCTAACAGAGACAAGGTTTTTACTTATGTATGTAAACAAATCTAAAAATGTGTTTAAAGCACTCCACGCAGAAAGAATCAAACTTTCTCGAGTATATGTACTTTTTTTATTTGTGGCAATGTCATACCCAGAATCAGGTTCCAAAAGTCGCACAAAAACAACGAACCGTGTGAAAGCACTCTTAAATGGCGTATAGTTCTTTAGTGACGTCCAACTGTCCATGTCAATCCAGTATAGGTGGGCCTTCAACCCCCTATGTGAAAACTGAGTGCCCAATGCCCAACAATCCCAACATACTCGCTTTTTTGACTTTCACTAATTCTTTGGGGAAGTTCACTAAATCCTAAGCATATTTTCAATGAATTTTAACAAACAGGCCCTCACACCACAAGCACGTCTGCTGAACTTATGGCTGCATGTGATGAGACTCACGATACGTTCCCAACGATTTCAGCTCTTGACTGTGACCGCCACACATCACTGTAGTTATCTCTTTTATTTTTGTTCCAGAAAATGTTTGGACCGCGATGACTGAGTATGAATTGAACCAGATGTTATACAATAAATCGAGGGGAGTGCCCCTCAAGAGACCCATCACATGGATTATTTGGAAACCAAGGGTTTGTATTTGTTGAAAAATTGTTTACCTTATTTTTATATACTCGTATCATTATTTTTGAAGATATTCTGCTACAACCAGGTCAGAAAGTTTGCATTAGATCAATATACACCTAATCAGTCGTACTACAACGTCTGAAAACGGCCGATCGGTATTAAGCTTAAATACTTGAAACAAAAACATAGTGAATACGCATAGTTACCGACGTCATCGGAATTTATCGTAAATTAAAAAAAAGAATCTGCCGAAACCCGGGATCGAACCAGGGACCTTTAGATCTTCAGTCTAACGCTCTCCCAACTAAGCTATTTCGGCTGTGTTGAATATGGCGAAATAGTAAGAAAATATGGAAATTGTTTCATGACAAGTACAGACGAATAGTTTCTGTTCCGTTTGTTCGATTACAAATATGAATGTTCGCTCCCCAATGCCAAAGGCCGTGCTGATTGATTATAGTTTAACTATTGTTGAAATATAATTTTTAAGTTTTTAAAATATTACAGTATTTAATAAATAGTTTAATGTAAAGTAGTGATCAAACAACTAGCCCTAAGTATTAAAAAATCTGAACTATTGCCGACCGAAACTTCAAAAAGAAAAAGTTTAATTCATCAACAAATTCAGGTTGGCAACATTTGGTCGTTGAGCATCCGCAGCACGGAGCTCGCTCGCTTCCTCTCTCGTTCGGGAGAAGGGGCGACCCACAACCCTCACTTGCAGGCTGGCTTCCTCGCCGTCCAACTGGCCATCAGCCAGGCCATCATTGAGCACGTAGCTGACAAGCCCAAATACGAGGTGAGGAAAAACTTGGAAATAATTCTTAAGAACGATATTATATTCTGAAAGTTGGCAACGTTGCAAATGGCTGTCAAATATTGGCGAGATTTAATTAATTTTACAAATTTACTATATTATGAAAATAAGAAATATGGCTCTGTAGTGCACTAAAAATTGATTAGGGAATGCAATAATTAATATCGCAACACCGAATATTTTAGACGTAAAAAAAGCATTTGGAAACATTTCAAATCCATATTATACACCTGAAACAGTTACAACATGAAATTCAGGGTTTTAATTGCATTCCTATACCAGTTTTCTAGTGCACTACAGAGCCATGTTTATTGTTTCCATTCAGCAACATTACCAAATTGATAAAAAACTTGTAAATATTTGACAGCTATTAGCGACGTTGCCCTCTTTCTGGTCATGCGGCCTTAACTCTTTATTTTTAATACTTGGTAACTTGTTCACTACGTGGACCGCCGACATAGTGAGAGTCTCGGGCAACCGATGGATGCAAGACGTCAATTGTTGTTCGGCGTGGTTGTCTAGGGGGGAGGCCTATGTTCAGCATTGGACATCTTCCGGCTGATGAAATTGTTATGATGAGCAGTGGTCGCCCAGTGGTATCAGCCTACTGTGTCTCAATACGGAGAAGGAAAACATCGTGAGGAAAACCGGCATGTCTAAGAACCAAAAATTCGAAGACATTTGTGATATCCAACAACCCGCTTTGGGCCCACGTGGTTGTTTCTGGCCCACTCCTTCACACACTGAGGAGGCCTGTGTCCCAGCAGTGGGAAAATTGTAAGCTGATGATGAATTTGTTCTGCCATAATTATTTGATTCGACAGTTAGACAACAAAGTTGACCCAAAGGCGCTACCCACGACTGTTTGATGTAAACTTAAACAAAATACATAGATTAAAAAAAAAAATTCAAATATCCTCTAGCACTTAGAGTCAATTTCTGAAAAACACAATCATTACCTACCTAACTCTACTCCTTCACGTTTACGTAACTCACTCGTGTTAGCGTCTCAGAAGAGGATAGTAAATTAAACACACAAATCAACTGGCATAGTTTTTAAGAACTATAAAAACGCGGTTCCCCCTTAGATTTTGTATCCCAATAATAAGTTAAGCCCCATATCAAAAGTTTGGCTGTTTTAATCTGATTGAAGCGGCGAAAAGTTAAAAACAAATCAGAGAATAATTTTATTGTAAGATAACATCGAATCGTACTTACATGGGTATCGTAGATTTGAGAATCTTGATTGTAGCTCATATATACCCTGAAAAGCTAGCAAGTGGTTTAGAAAATTGGGTCATCTTTTTTTTTTTTTTAGCGTGGTAAAATCATCAAATGAGTCCTCCCACCCCGGGCAGGGCGGGAGGGACTGTCAGACTTCTACTGACTAAAATCCACGGTGTCCTTCTTCTTTATAGCCCTTTCTGTTCCGGGGTCACGGTAAGGAAATAATCCTGCGACCCCGGCAGGCTTTGGCCCTCTGAGAGGGAGCCCCGTCATTATGCTGACGCTCTTTGAGGCGCGCGTGGGACACAACGCGCCGTCGAACCGGGCATGGTCCATGGTCAGGCAGCGAGTTGCCCTTTACTCGCTGCCCGCATGCCCGCGCCTACGGTGGCCGGAGATTGTCTAGCGACGTCTGTCGCCGTGAGCGTCTACTACCGCGGGTGGGGCGGAGGGAGGACACTGTCCTCTCTCGTTCGCGGCCCGCCTCCTCCTTCGCGAGCATTACTGCTTCGCAGAAGGAGGCGACCGCTTCCCACTCCGTCTCGCCCCGCAGCATGGCCGCGACCAATGCTGGGCGCGAGAGGTCTCCGAAATTGGGTCATCTTAGAAATTCAAAAATTAGAGCGCTCTGATCTGCGATATCGCTGAAATGGCATAATTTCGACGCTTGGCCGAGTGTCTTTCTTTCGAAAATTGATCATCGATTTTTCTATTCTTCTTGCCACCCGGAACATGTATAATATGGTGTGTCTGAGTAGCTCCATCTCCATTATTTCCAATTTCAGATAAGTTTACATTTTACGAGTGTACCTACATAGCTATAGTCTAATTATGTAAATATATTTTGTTCTCAATATTTCATTAAAGTCGTAAAAAGTCCTTAAACCTACTTCTATCGAACCGCTCCTGTCCGACATGTACTTATTGTCTTTTATAATGACTTTTCACGTTCCCTGTAATAATTGATTGGCCTCTAAAGCTATTAATCAGTCGCCAACGTAGACGCACGGAATATCAAGTATCTACCACTAGTATCAAATTAAAAAATAGATACCATATTTTAGCACTTGTTATGACGTGAATGTATTTTAAAGTTAAAAAACCGGCCAAGTGCGTGTCGGGCCACGCACAGTGTAGGGTTCCGTAGTTGCCCATCAAAATACTTATGCGAACTAACTAAACTGATTCGCTGAATTTAATTTTAAAAAGAAGAATTTTCAAAATCGGTCCAGGACAGGAGTCTTTGAGAAATCAGGGAAAATACATAAGAAAAAAGATTACGACGAATTTAGAACCTCCTCCTTTTTTTGAAGTTAGTTAAAAATAGTTGACGATAAAAACCTACCTGTCCCCAAAAAACATACCGTAAAAACATACCTATTAAAGCTGTAAAAATAAAGTTGACAAACTTACATTTGCAGTTGAAGAGCATGTTCTCCGATACATTTTGTTTAAGAAAACATATTATTCAAGTACATTTTAAAAGTTTTTATTTTTTATTTTTTTATTTTATTCAAAAGGAACAACTAACAGCTACAATATACAATGTAAAAACTTAAATCTAGGTACATGTAAAATAGGCAATATTGTAGCCCACAACGCTGTTCACAGATTGACTGTGGGATATATAATATTTAAGTAGAAGATAATTAAAACGCTAGACATGCATAAAAATATTAAAAACGAAACTTACTTAACTATCATGCTCACCTTAAACCGTACTTAACATATCAAGTGAGCTCCTTAAGAATAAGACCCTTGAACCTACCAGGGGAACATGCAAATATATCTATATGTTCAAAGGTCCTATTGTAGGTATCTATCATTTTGCGAACGGGTGAGCGCAGACCGGTGTTACTGTGGCAAGTAAAAAGTTGGTCGACTATTACTCGTAAAGTTGTAAAGCCTACTTAGTCATGATAATTTTCTTTTAAACTTCGTTAAATATACTACTATTGTGAATTTTTTCACACCCCCAAACATAACCGTTTAGCTGGTAGAGGGGGGGACACTCGAATCGAGCAACATTTAGCACTTTAAAGCTTAATATTTCACAAACGAATTTTTTTATCAAAAAACTGTTAATGGAAACTATCGTTATTTTTTAAAGGCCTATTTAATGATACCCCACACTAAGGCGTACGCGAGAAAATAAAAATCCTCACTTTACGTGTAAGTACTGGAGGTACCCTTAAAAAAAATATTTTACGAGATTTTATTTTACCACTTTTTTGGCACAACAAATCCGTATATTTACACCAAATTACAGCTCTCTAGTACTGTGCGTCTCTGAACTAAACTGCGGACAGACGGACGGACGGACGGACATGGCGAAACTATAAGGGTTCCTTGTTGACTACGGAACCCTAAAAAGCACGTATTTGATTAGGTATGTCCGGTAAGAAAAAAACTTTAGAAAAAACTACCAAACCCCTTTGGTGGAGTTTTCTCTGAAGCTTTTATACAATGTGTTGATCTGCAACCTAGTCAAATTCAAGGACGTGATTATACTCATGATTCTCGACCCAAATCAACAATAAAATAGGTAGGTATTTTTTTATTTTATTTTTCCTTTTTCTGAAATCCGTAAGTGTGAACTAGTTTCTTCAAGAGTAGTAGATTCAATTCACGCACACCAGCTGCTCATCGCTGTGTGCGTACGCGCGGACTGCGTAGTCGGGTGATTCTCTTTCATTTATATTGAATTAAAGGTTTAATTCTGAAATACTGTAAAATTTCAACAACAAAAAAAAAAAGCAGCCCTTATTAGTTTTGCCCGGTACTGTACTTTCAATTGATTATTTATGACTTTTGTGACAACCACCTGAAGTTTGACGAAAATGCAAAAAAACAGCGTGTATAACTGTAATTTTTTTAATATTTATACAAAAGCATAATTATAATTTATGAGGATGGTTGTGTGATTGTGTGGATGTTAATTACTCTTTTACGCATAAAATACTGGATAGATTCGGATGAAATTAAGGAAACAACCTGAATTAACAAATAGGGTAGTTTTATCCCTATTTTATGTTCCTGTGAGATAATTTTCAATTTGTATGTACGAGTAATTTCGGTTTTGCGCATTTAACGTTACACGTTATATGCAACTGCTGCGAATCTAAACTATTTGATTGAAAAACACCATATCCATAATAAGATAACAATCAGATACATTTTTGATGAGTACAATTGTGCGCTCCTTCACGTTTGCGATATCTTCGTCATCAGCAGGTGTTAGATCGGACGATAGTCTGCCCACAAATATTCTGATACTACACTGCATGAATTTTAATTGTGCACCTAATTGTCCTGCCTTATAGTAACCATACACAATCCTGCCTATCGACGATCGATTTGACGCTTGCAATTGTTTAAAAATGCCAATTTGATGGCATGACATGCCAATTTGATAGGTCATCAAATCGATTTGACACAACGTCAAATCGGCAGCAGTGACGCATTTAGCTATTATTCGGTGACGACAGCTACAATTTTATAAATTTGTAGCTATCGGTCACCGAATAATAGCTAGATCTAGCTATAAAGTTGCTAAGTTGGCATCGCTGCTGCAGATTTGACGTTGTGTCAAATCGATCGTACGATAGGCAGTATGGTGTATGGTGTATATGGACGAACTGCCAATTTGAAACAATTGCAAGCGACAAATCGATCGTTCGATAGGCAGGATGGTGTATGGCTACCATTACAAAAGGCTATTGGAATCTTGGTATTTTTGCAACGGATATTTGCATCTAATTGTGCATTGTTCGTTTTTTAGCTCACTTGCAACGGATGCGCTGATTGTCGCAGATAACATTTTGGGATTTACCAAAAAGCGTTCTCACGTGCAAATTATAATGCATACGATTATTTAAATGAGAATGGCAGACACTCGAATAAAAGTTAAATAGTGCCGGAACCCGGGATCGAACCAGGGACCTTTAGATCTTCAGTCTAACGCTCTCCCAGCAGGCGTAGCATGGCGCCGTAGAAAGGGGTTTTGTCGACGGAAGAATAGACAAATTGACAGATCGTAGCAATATTTTTATCGTTTAAAGCATGGTTATGTAAAAAATATGAAAATATATAAACGTTCTTTTCTTCAATAGTATACGAATGGTGTCATATTTGTGCAATAAAACAGTCGATCTTTGTAGAAATAACGATAAATAACTTTGTCTTTTCTTGGTAGAATAGAGATAGAATCGCCATGCTACGCGTGCAGCTGAGCTATTCCGGCCCTTGTCATTTTGCTCGTAAAGTTACAACCATTTAAACTATTGTTACTAAATTTTGCATTAAAAATTAACGTTTGATATACGAAATAATAATATTACGAGCAATCAATAACTTCCAACCAAAATATTTACGCAACATAAAAATTATACTTCTCGACCTTAAGTCTATGTCTATAATCCTTCAACTTAGCTATTTTGGCTCTTCATATTACTTGCAATTACTTGACAAGAAAATGGAAACTTAGCAAATCACAAAATATGGAGGAAGGCTAATTCTACAGACTCACAAGGACGTGGCTGGGTCTTTAATTACATACTTTAAGAATCAAAAGATAAAAGGAACGAGATAAAGGAATTATTCAAAAAGAGTAATGCCGAAACCCGGGATCGAACCAGGGACCTCTAGATCTTCAGTCTAACGCTCTCCCAACTGAGCTATTTCGGCTGTGGCAAACGGGATCAAAATTAAGGATCTGATTTTCATAATGCAACTTCTTGTTCATGAAATCAATAAACGGATTAAATGTATTTCCAATGTTGTTGTTTATGCATTGTTTACTTAATATAATTGTGTTATCTGTTGCATAATGAAAAAAAATTAATATCAGATTTCGTCAATTAAATTTTCGATGCAACTACACATTAGTTAGTCGATGGAGCAATTAGTGCAATGAACGCCTTTGTTGTGAATACGTTGAAGAACGCACGATAAAATACTACTGTAGCGTACAAATACGCATGTCTGGGAAAGCGCACAGCAGTAGCAATATTTACACTGCAAAACCACCCTTACTGGTAACAGTAATAAAGGCTCTGTAAATGCCGAATCGTTACTACTGATATGCGGTTAGTTTTGCTTCATATTACGCTGCGGAAAATTGTTCACCAATGAAGTATTCAATTATTGCGACATTTTTAAACAAAATCTTAGTCACTAAACTTCGGATCCTGGAAATATTACGAACGGGGTATTTTTAGTTTCATAATTCGACTGACACAAACATTTGCGAACACAGCAGTTTGGCATTTTGGCAATTAGTAGTTTTAAAAAGTAGGTTAGTATGTTCCTATGGGATTTTTACAAGGCCCCGCTATAACCTTAACACAGATCATTGATCGTAGTCTGGCGCAGTTTTGCAGCTTAGCGTAGCTTTGATTTACAACATTATGCTGGTCAGGCCGCTATGTACAACATAATATTGCGATCTGACCCTTTCTTTCCTACCTGGGTAATGAAACTTATTAAGTTTCACTCGAGTGAACAATCATTCGAGTGAACCGTCTGATATCACCTTTACAACGTCTTAAAACCAGGCTTATTCCAGCGAGTAAAAGTGTCGTGCTAGGGGTACTATTCGGTCGTGGGACTTATTCCATCACCGTGACCCCGGAACATAAAGGTCTATTGAAGGACACCGTGGATTTTAGTCAGTACGAGTCTGACAGTCCCTCCCGCCCTGCCTGGGGTGGGAGGACTCATTTGATGATATAACCACGTTAAAAGGGGTACTATTCCGTATTTTTTGCGTGAAAGAGTAACAATCCAGATTGTTGAGATTATAAGAAGTATACGTAAGATAGTAAGTAACATAGCAACATGAGATAGTAAAAAGTAAGATTTTTCTCACCTTTTTCCAGGTAACCTTGGTCGCAATGCCAATTTCGCCGCTGATGGAAGAGACGAGAGTTAAGCGGGCGTTGTCAGGGATCTTACTGTGCTTCACACTGGCTTTATTGCCACCTGTCATTGAAACTGAAGCTCTGGTAATCACTGAAAGTGTCAGCAGGTTCAAGGTTGGTTGCTTAGTCTTTATAAAAGTAACAATCTTATACTTTAACGTCAACATTTATTATTTAACGTCAACTTTTTCATCTTCATTTATTAGTTTTCATGTAGGACACAAAGAGAAAGATCCAGACCCGCAACAACTACATAATTACGTATCATTCAAATATTTGTTCCGTGCGGGGATCGAACCCGCGTGATATCACATTCACACATTCGTGTTCGCCATTCGCCTTCGTCATTTGACGAAACAAAAAAAGTTGGTGTACTTAGATTGTAAGTTCTACCTATTTGATGGCGACTGGCGAGGTCAGAAAGTGGTTGATTTTCTTCGTGGTTATTTTTTTTCTAAACCATATTTCTCGGTACCCAATGATAAATTATTAATAATCTTAAAATAACTTTCCCCCTTACGTATAAAAACTTGTGTTGCTTAACTACCTATTATATGTCACCTGTCCTTGTCATTTCCATTTCAATGAATAGAGATGGCAAGTGACTTAAGAGCTAATATCTGGTAAACCGAGCTTCGCTCGGTTTTTAAAATGTCTATGTCTTAGGAACCGAGCTCGCTCTAGCAAATGGCATTTCTAAGCGACAGAAAGAGAAAGGGCGACGGAAAAATCCGAATCCGCGTCGTTAGATGTGGGAGCACCCTAATTTCGTATTCTAGAGAAATTCATAATGCTGGACAAAGTTAAAAAAATATCTTTTCGAAAAAATAATATTACCTACATCTTTTAAATGTCTTTTGCAGCGCTCACTTCGCCTGCGTAACGTCGAGTACACATCGATGTACGTCAGTTGGTTGATATACGGCTACCTCACGTGTCTGCCCATTTGGGGGCTAGCTACCATCACCCTCATCCTAATCTTCAGGTGGATATATGTGATCGAAGCCCTCATGATTGTGATGGCCTACTCTTCGGTTATGATCATGATTGCCCAATTGATGGGCATGTTTCATAAGAAAGGTTTGTATGATATGTTCTTGGAATTAATAGGGTGACTTTTAATTTTAGCTCGTTTGCCGCGAATTTGGAAGGCCGAAGGAACAGTGTGTTTTTAGACAGTACGAGACTGACAGTTCCTTCCGCTCGAATTGTTTGATTGCAATGTTAGCCTCTTTGTACACTAGACGACGCAAGTCTCCGATACCTTACGATTTTGGTATTCATTGACGCGTGCTTGTGTTCGAACCTCTATGGATTTATAATGCGAAAGCCGCTTGGATAGCGCAGTCGTAAGGTATCGGAAACTTGAGTCGCCTTGTGTACGAAGGCCCTTAAGGTGATATCAGACGGTTCACCCGAATGATTGTTCACTCGAGTGAATTAATCAGTGAACCGATCCAACACTGTTGGATCGGTTCACTAATGAATTCATTCGGCACTCGTGTTTCATTTTTTTGTTCAGACATTTCATTTCGAGTGAAATGTACCGAATGAAAGGTGAAAATGAACAAAAAAATGAACCGTCTGAAAGTGCCTTTAGTCTTAAATATTTGAAGAGTTTCCACTTCAAGAAAGAAGCGCCTGGTAATTTAATGGGAAATACTAATTCAGATGTCCTATTTATGATTTTACGCTGAACAGTACATCACTACTGTTTCACTATTGTACAGACGCCAGCACATCAAGCTACCACAATCTGTCAGATTTCTTTAATAGAATTTCAACCTTATCACAAGAGTAGAAAGTTAATGTTTGAGTGGTAAAATCTGACAGATTCGGGTAGGTTGACGTGCTGGCGTCTGTACTATAAGTGCTTATTATGCCAAGATTAGTCTAGTATTATAGGTTTCTTAAGTGATAAATTTAAAAATTCTATTCGATCATTAATTTCTTGATCGCTATTCAAATTAAGACTGACTGAATCGTAAATTGTATCTATGTTTCTTGAGAATTAACTAATTAGTGTGGAAGGTTCTAGACAGCTAGTTCACAGCCTTGGGTTTCCACGAATTTCTATGCTAGAAAATTCTCGAAGCATACCTTCCAGAAAGTTGTGGAACCTTCGAGAATACGTACTTTAAGTAGAAACTATAGGGTACGTACGGTCGACGTAACAATACTTAATATTTACAGCTGTCATCGCTTGCGTGTGGTCTTCATTATTTACTCTCCTCCAGACCTATCTATCTGATCTGCTGGTCCACCACCATTACGACCGCGTGCATATAGCCCTCAATTTTTTCCTGGACATTGTATTCCCACCAATGGGACTAGTGCATGCTTTTAACAAGTTCGCTTTGCTTCGTACCGACGGTAAGTTTCATTTTGATGACTTGCTCATCGTATTCCACCACCTTATTTCATTAAATTAACTCGAAAATAGCCAGTTAGAGCTCATATTGACGACACGGATTGACTGTTGCTCTGGATCTCAAGGTTTCGATTCCCGCTGGGAAAAATACTTCAAGTATGATCTGCAAGTAAGAAGTTATTACGTATCTGGGTGTTTATTAATTTAGCCAGTAAATTAATTAGCCTATACCTTTGCCTTTGGTCCTTGTACTTCTACAGGGAGGACTGCAGAGCAGATGCTCCCATGTGTATTTTGTTAAATGGTTGAATAAATCTATACTTTCACTGACGTTACTGATGAGGCTGCAACAGCCTGCTTGTATGACCCCATTGCATAAAGATGAAAATCTATCAAAGATTACAGATCGTTTTCGTTTGTTTCGTTCGCTATCGCTCAGCAGTCTTTACTAGATTTTCAACTTTACGCGATGGGGTATAAAGTTGAAAATGTATGAGCGACTGCAGAACGTTAGCGAATGTCGCTTGCCATTTGGCTATAGGGCCTGATGTATTGCGGACTTATCGAAAGGATCGTAGCCGGTCGCGCTCTGTGGTGCCTGTTTATCTAAGTATATAATCCATCTGACCCAGATAACAAGCAGAAAGGCGGCCTTTAGCCAACAGCACATGGTTGACATGACGATACCAGTCGATTTCAATCCAGTGACTTTCCATGGCCACTTAGGCTTTCTTTACAAAACTTCCCGCTTCTATCACGAAGTAACACAAAGGTTTTTTTGTTTGTTTAAATCAGATGAAGAAGTCGAAGCCAGTACCAGCACCTTATTATACATGGTGGCATCGTGGACCGTCATAAACATGTTGTACTTCGGCATTCTTATGATGCTGCAGAGAACCGTCGGGCAGAATCGCGCCATCGGAGGTCAAGTGACCTGGAAGTCCGTCATATTCCAAAAAGCTGAGGTACAACTTCCTTTCTAATGAAAATAAGTCTGATCGAGACTTATTGAGTATATTATCGCCATTTCTCAATTATGTTGAGATTCTAATCGTAAAGTCACATTTCTCTAGTTAACTTATCAATAATACATGAGTCGTCATTTTGACAGTTGACAAGCCTATAACCATGAACCGATCTCAAATTCAGGGACCGTGGCTACTGATGCGAAATTCCCATTAAAAACACAATAATACTTTGCAGCCTGCGAATGGAACCACTTCTTCAATTTTAGTACAATTCCTTTTACTTTCGTGCAGGACCGCGACGAACTTCATGGAGCGGAGATCCCAACAGGGAGTGAGCGTGGAAAGGTACAAGAAGTTGATGAGTTTGTGGCAAAGGCTATCAGCTTCCGAGATGTTTGCAAGGCTAGTCTATTTCTGAGTATAAACCTATTTCCTAATTACCTTCTTTATGGCCTAGGAGGGGTATAGTAGACCATAAAATCTACTAAAAACTGTACGTCTAGACATCTGAAGGCAAACTGTAGTTTCGACACTGCACACAAGGCTGTTTTTTTGGTGAATAGTACTACTGTGCCACGTAGGTAAACTGTCTAACTCTAGGACGATAAAATCCTATTCAAATCTGCCAGTTTCTAGGATCCACACGTCATATTTCCAGTTCTAACGGAACCTCAGTTTAACCACGAAAAAAACCTATTCAGTTCTTTCGACAAGCTCGTTCGTCAGCCTTCGTGGCTTGTCATGAGAATCTACAATTAAAAATGATTTATTGATACGTTCTGTTTCGAACACGGAATCTGGACATTGTATTAACTTGTTTCCGTCACCTGTATTGGGAGATTGTAAGTTATAAAAATTATTGTTTTAAAACTTTTAGAGTATCATGGGCGTCCCTGTGCTTCGCAACATCACTTTTGACATTTACCGTGGTGAGTACTCCATGCTGTTCGCTGAAAGGATCCAGACAAGCATGATGGGAACCTTGCAGGATTTGATTACTGGTACGTTTAATTGACAACTATATTATTATCTATTCCTACTAATATTTTCGAGAGATATTTGTTTGTGTCCAAGAATAATATCTGGAAATTATGATTTATGCTGGAAATATAGACACATTAATTTAGTGGAAGCTTATATATGTTTAAGATATCTATGTTCAAAATTTCAAGTCTCTAGCTCCAACAGTTTGGGCTGTGCATTGATCTAAAATGTGTCCTGTTTCGATCTAGGTATATCAACTGGAAGGGGAAGTATAGTTTGTTTAGTTCTGTGTGTCGCAACTCGACTGAATGGTAGCCATTTTCAGTCAGTCAGGACTTTCCATGTTAATATTTATATCAAGAATTTCGATCTGAACACGCAGATGTGTAGCTGGGACTGGGGTGTTTCTGGCTACTTTTTCTCTCTAGCAGAATTTTGTTTTTCAGGATTAACGATGGCAGACAGTGGAAGCATTACCGTGCTAGGCAAGAAACTCGTGCTAGGTACAGACGTGTTAGCGACGCCCCAGATGATGGGATACTGCCACCGCTCAGAAGCCCTGATTGAAGACCTAACTGTGCAGGAACATTTCACTTTGTACAGCCAGGTGAGTTTTTGAGCACTAATGTTGTGAACCCACCGCTAGACATTTCCTATTCACTAATTTTAGTATTGGTGACCACGAAGTGGACCGTGCTTTAGATGGCTGGCCTTCCACTAGGTGGACCGAAGACTTCGTGAGAGTCGCGGGCAACCAAATAGCGGGTAGCAAATGGTGATTTGTGGTTTGGTGTGTCTTCACCGAACATTAGTTCAGCCGTGGACGTCTTTCGGTTGATGATAAAGATTTTGCGCCAGGAGTAAAATCAAAAGTATAAATAAATTGCAAAATCTCGAAAAAAAAGTTTAATCACAAAAAACTCGACTGTTGCTTCGAAAGCTAATTTTGAATCTAGTTCTTTTAGGAATAGCGAGAAATAAAATGGAATTCTTATTTTCATCAGATTTGCCTTTGGAAGTATCCCAAAATAAGTGTAAGAGAGTACAGTCTCATCAGGACAGAGCGCCTGTTATTAGAATGTGACCTGGAAAATGTGAAGAACGAGCGAGTGAGGAACCTCAATGTTTACTACAAAGCCCAGTTGTGCTGGGCCATCGCCATGTTACTGGAGCCTAGGGTAAGTGTTGTGGTCGCGGGTCTTATCGAATTACCGTACCCTGGAACGTCAAGGGCTATTGAAGGACACTGTGGATTTTATTCAGTACGAGTCTGAAAGCTCCCGCCCTGCCCGGGGTGGGAGGACTCATTTGATGATTTAACCACGATCAAAAAGGGTAAGTATGGCCGACGTTCTGCGACGGGTGGCGGCGGCGGCGGCGGTGTGACACTTTTCGGTTGACGGCGTTTATAGGAGACCACAGCCTTATCAACCTATTTCGATTTTGCGGCTATATTATGTTTGACTGTATACGAGTATGTTTGATGGCACGGTTGGTGAAGTGGCTGAGCGATTGGACTACTGCGCTGCGTGTCACGGATTCCATTCCCGCACGGAGCAAATATTTGTATGATCAACAAGTAGTTGTTTCGGGTTAGGGCGTTTGTGTATGTGAGTTTATTTATGTTTGCGCTTACAAACCCACGACACAGGAAAAATTCCTAGTATCTTGCAAAGTTTAAAAAAAAAAAACACAAACAAACATTTTCAGCCCAAAACAGGCGGCATTGTTGCCGAATCGTTTGCAACGCGTGGCATGCATATGCTTAGCCGAAACTCACCTAATGTGAAACGATGATGCGACCTGGGATGCCTCAAATCCCATCATTGCCTGCCTTGAAGGAAG
This sequence comes from Agrotis segetum, assembly GCA_036375495.1. Lineage (NCBI taxonomy): Eukaryota > Metazoa > Arthropoda > Insecta > Lepidoptera > Noctuidae > Agrotis > Agrotis segetum. Next base: position 1,704,699 of record JAQSVV010000048.1, on the reverse strand, counting down.
TAATTCATGAATGTTCGGGGAAAAGACTTCTTGAAATTCTGTTAATGTATTTTATGAATTTTTCAGATCGTAATTTTACCACATTTTGTCGATTGCCGCCAATACGCTAATGTTATACATGACAAAATAATGGTAAGCTTTATTTTTTTTATTTGAAACAATTTCAGATGTGACTTGAATGTCAGGAAATGCTCATTATGAGTGCTCCCACATCTATCGAAGCGGAATCGGCTTTTTCTGTCGCCCTTTCTCTTTCTGTCGCTTAGAAACTGCCATTTGCTAGATCGAGACAAAGCGATAGCACGCGACCACCTCGCGGATTCCGCCGCGTGCTTACGTATTATGGTTTCTGTCTCGGTCTAGCAAATGGTAGTTCTAAGCGACAGAAAGAGAAAGGCTGACTGAAAAAGCCGAAACCGCGTCGATAGATGTGGGAGCACCCTTACGGTACATTAAATTATGATAATATTTTCAGCAATACAAAAAGAGCTTGACGATAGTGTCTTTCATTTACACCAGTATGGAACTCGAGCACTCGGATAGGATATTCGTGTTCGACAGTAAGATACTGGTCTTCGGAGGCACTCCTGCGTATATGTTCTTCAGATTTGGTAAGGAATGTATTATGTTACGATGAATACCCGAAGTGCTTAACCGGGTAAACCGAGGTGTAACCGACCACATGTGGTTAAATCTAGGTGTATCCTTCCTTCACAGGAGCAATTCGACGGAGCCCCGCTTCGAGGGCTCCTACTTCTGCGTGGTTGAAATTAAAATAACCGCGAAGACGATCCATCCTCTTCTCACCTAAATTGTCCGAATCGAGATGCTAGCAAGTCCCGGATCTAGTTCTAACGATGCGATTAAACCTAGGTGTAACCGCAATCGCAAAATCGGGCTTTACCCGTAACATAAACAACATAACATCAAATCAACCTTAGAGTTTCATAAAGATTATTGAAAGCCCTGAGCACTTTTGAATAATAGTGGGGCGTACTGTTCATACAAAAATATACGTAATATCGACTTAAATAAGTTCTAAGACCTTTGAATCCTATTATCATTTCGAGAATAGGACTTGTTTTGTATAGAATGCCTTACGGCTTACAATCTCTTGAGCATTCCAAACTCTTTTCTGGGTGTCCTTATTTAATAAATGCTTTTAATCTACTCACTTTTCACTTTCCTCATGTCCCTAAGGTCGCGAATACCGTGCTCATATAACTCTGAAAAGTAATATAACGGATGAAAAGGTGCAAGCAATACTCACTCGGGCGCAACAAGCTGGTGCTACATTTAGATCACATCTCGGTTGCCTGCTGATCTTGCGAGTGCCCACGAGTCCTTCGTCTAGTGTGGCAGAACTAGTAAAGGATCTGACTGAACACACCCATACCTATGGGATAAGGTCCTTTAACATCAGCGTGCCGGATTCTGAAGAAGTGTGCAAACGGTATGTTGAGACGACTGCCCTTTAAGAGCAAAAAAGTCAACATTTTTTCCATAGAAACTTCGTTGGGGTTTTACTCCATTAATTGACAAAGTACATCCAAAATTAAACATGGTATCGTTTTGTCTCATCATTAATTTTGTCTGTACGGAAGCAGAATTGTAAAATATGAAGCTATTAAAAAGTTACGAGCTTCTAAAGATTCGTTTTTTTGCTAATTTTAACACAACTTTAGGTGTAAATTAGAAGCTAAAGAAGCATCAAATTTCCAAAACGAAGTCCGAAACAGCAAATTTATCGAAGAATTTAATAAATTTTATTTGAAATTAATTGGTGCAGTGCTTTTTTCATAAAACCCCAACAGCCAAAGGCTTTTTATTATTTTTTTACGCGCGCCTTTTACTCTGAATGATCCTGCATCTCACTGAATAAGTTTTCCCCTGTTTTCTCCACGGGGGGATGACGCTCGCGCACACATGAACAATATGGCCGGAAATCGAGCTGCTGCTGTGTCGGTACGGACTTCGTTTTGGAAATTTGATGCTTCTTTAGCTTCTAATTTACACCTAAAGTTGTGTTCAAATTAGCAAAATAACGAATCTTTAGAAGCTCGTAACTTTTTAATAGCTTCATATTTTACAATTCTGCTTCCGTACAGACAAAATTAATAATGAGACAAAACGATACCATGTTTAATTTTGGATGTACTTTGTCAATTAATGGAGTAAAACCCCAACGAAGTTTCTATGGAAAAAATGTTGACTTGTTTGCTCTTAAGGGACATAACTAGGTCCTACAATGAATGGGTTAAAATGGTTTTAACGAATGATAATGATCGCGATAGCACTGCTGCCGCAGCTTGATTCGATTTAAGAGTGTCCATAGGGATTTAAATCTATCTAGAGAGCAGTGGTGGCCCAGTGGTATTGGTCCGACTTACGAGTTGTAGGTCGTGGGTTTGAACCCCGCCAGGCGCATTACTTTGTGTAATTTATTTCATCACTGCTACTTTCAAAACGGTGAAGGAAAACATCGTGAGGCAACCGGTATGTCCTACAACCGAAAATTCGAAGACATGTGATATCTGCCAACCCGCCGATTATGTTATGGCCCACTCCCTCTCACAGAGAGGAGGCGTGTCCAAGCAGGGGGAACATTATAGGCCTATGATGATGATGATAGAAATCTACGCTTTAAAATGGCACATACAGTAGGGAATTTTACAGTTATTATCTTGTGACTGAGATTGTAGAACCATAAACTAATTTTATAGATTTGTATTTTTGACTTGAATTAAATGATATGAAAAATCTAAAAGAATTTGCTCTACTGGTGTACATATACCTAGTTATTATAATATTCCATAGTGTCCTCCCTACCTTTCTCGGAAACACCACAGCAGGCATCACTGCTGCGTATTGATGAAATCCGTTTGTTTTCAAATTTTTATCCGTTCGTTTTCACAGAGCAATATCGGATTGTAGAACTCTGGGACATCTACCTGTTCCCTTGAAATGTAAAGAGGCTTTGACTCATTTTTCCCGTAAGTATACGATTTGGAGCTTGAGGTGGATCTACACCTGCGCATTAATAAACTGTTTACATTAGACGCCCGAACACGCAAACGACTCACTGTTCAGTGCAAACGTGACCAAACCTTTTTTTGAAAATATTCAGCATATTTTTGCCCCATAACTCATTGTACTTGCGGTCTGGTGCAACATTTTTTCTTATTTCATTTTTTACTGTCGGAAGTCACAGCATTATTTAATAATTTTTTTACCCTCCTTTCCTTCTGCTTTCATCAACATATTAAAGAATATTGTAAATGTAAAGTTACGGTGCACAGACTTGGTCCTTCACTAACATCCAGAAGTCCAAACTCAAGGTTTGCCAATAAGCATTGGAGCTCATTATACTAGGTGCTAAATTAACGGATCGTTTTGAAACACAATACTGTGCTCTAAAACAAACATAATATGTAGTTGACGTGGCTCAGACGGCTGCCCAACTCAAAAGGGGACTGAGCAGGACATGACGAATGTCTGTCGCATGTCGGACAATCTGTGAGCCAAAATAAAAAAGACTTATAAAATGGATCAAATAACCACGCAAAACCTGTGAGGGCACTTGCGCAGGTGTGGACCGATCTTTATAAACATTTTTCACTATATAGACGTTGATTCTCATTTCTGTTTTTTTGTTGTAGAAAATGTAAAGTGGGAGCGACAGACTAAATCTTTTTCTCTACATTTTGGTCACGTCTTCTGGAAGTTCTGTGTGTTTCACAGCCGTCACAAAAAACTGTTTGGTTTTTCGGTAAATGACTGAACTGAACTTTATTTTTAATTCCCACGTTTTTATAAACTCACTTTTCTTGTTTGTTTTTGTAAACTTTAGTCGAGTTGTCTATTACGTATTTAAACGTAGTTAAGAATGATAACGATTCATCATACGATCTTAAAAGACTATTAGATGGTTCGTTTGTTAGTGCAATCAATTTTATTTTCAAATAAAATCAAAATTATGTCAGATAAACAGTAGTTGATTCGTCCAATAAAGGTCTTCGCACATTATAACAACTCACCGGCGACTCGACTCTATGCTAGACATTGAAATTTAAGCCCTGTATCATATGTTCAAGGTTCAATTTCAAAAAATGATTATAAAGTAGTGTACAACGAGTGGCCTACGCATCGTACACTAGAGGTCAACCCCGACACGTTTGTCACGCAATGACCATGCGTCGTCCACGCAACGACCACACGTTGTCCACGTAACGACTATGCGTTTGCGACTGACGCGTGACGGGCAACCATTTGCCAGCCATTTCATAAGCAACACGACTTCTTTGGACAAAATTTAACCGAAAACTGAGGTTAGACGAGTTGTCTGTTGAATAACCCACTCGTTGGCACCGCGTTGGCCACTCCTTGACACCGCGTCCTTGACACCGCGTTGTCCACTAGTGACCATTGGGTGGATCAACTAGTTGACTACTCATCGAGAGTGTGAGTAGAGTTGCTGCCGCGTTGGCGTGGAGTTGTTATAATGTGCGAAGACCTTAAGACGTGTCATGAACTTAATGTGAATCAACTGTAGTAAGGTACATCGAAAATAGTTAACATGAATCCTATTATTTTAGGAAGTCAATGAGAATTAGGGTAAGTTTGGTTGTTATTAACTTTTTATTTACGTTTGCAGTTTGTCTTGGCTGTGTTAGCAGGTCTACTCGTAGGATTTACACTGTCAGAAATGATGCTAACTGTAGACCCTACCAATGCCGTGCCAAGAGGTGATGTACGTGTTTTTTTTTACTTTTTTTATACCGAATAACTTTGCGTCGTGAAATGTGAGAAAACCCAAACTGCTAAAGAGACGTAGCCTAGCAATGAGGATGCTGCAGCTCACCCTCGCCCAGTGCCATTTTAGCTAGGTCTTTTGGAATGGTTATACCGCCATTATATACCTATGTGTATTACCATGCCTGGGTCGACGGAGGGTGGATTTTGTTGCTGCATGTCCGAGCTCGAGGGTGTCATTATGAACGTTTTATCTAGTTCTATCCTACGCGTTTGAATTAATCAGTCCTCTTTTTATTTATTTGTAAACTGTAGTGGCAGATATTGTCAGTGGAGTTTCTGAATATTCCAACTACTTTGGTTTTGCGTGCCGGGAATACGCCGACCAGTCGGTCAGTCGCCAGCGGGTAAGTTGTATCCAAACAAATTGACTCTACCTCAATCCTTCTCTAAGAATATGGCGAAGAACACAATACCTTTCTTCTAAATTTTCCTAAACATATTCTTTGTTCTTATGTTTACCTCTAATATACTTAAAATTTACATTTAAAAAATCTCTTTAAAGCGATAAGACCGATCATTGTGTAATCTTTTGTGTTTTTTTTTTTTTTGTTCTTTGGATAAGAATATTTATTTAATTTCAGATACGTTTTTTCGGACACAAACGCAACAATGAAACAAACGCAATACGTAGAGTACACGGCACTTGCCAGCAGCGAGGTGAGTTTAAAGATCTCAAGCCTGGTGTTGGAAGCATAGCCTTCTAGTCTCTAGAAAAGTGAAATACATTTATGTTAACCCTAAAATGGCATTCCCTCACGTCGGATCATGTTATTTAATAATTCAAGACTCAATACTGTATAGAAGCAGGTGATGTTTGCGCAATCGCAATGTCATCTAGGTTCGCTTCTGTCACGGATGTAATGGTCAAACTTGTCCTATGTACGACCTAGTGCCTGCCGGGGTCGCGGGACTTATTCCATCACCGTGACCCCAGAACATAAAGGGCTATTGAAGGACACCGTGGATTTTAGTCAGTACGAGTCTGACAGTCCCTCCCGCCCTGCTCGGGGTGGGAGGAAACATTTGATGATTTTACCACGTTAAAAAAAAAATTACGACCTAGTTTTTAGACGAATTAATAAAGTAATTAATGCTCCCGGTGAAGGAACGCCCCTACACAATATATTATGTATGCGACCACAATAACAGATTGAGCACGTCAATGACTTTCATCGTCAAACTGTCAAAAATATTTCCTCGAATTTATTTTCAACTAGCTGTTGCCAGCGGCTTCACCCGCTACAACTCGAAAATTATCCCACGGGAACATAAAATCGAGATAAAAACTATCTTATGTATTAATCCAGGTTATAAACTATCTGTGTACCAAATTTTAGCCAAATCCGTTCCGTGGTTTTTGCGTGAAAGAGTAACAAACATACTTACATACACATACATACATCCTCACAAACTTTCGCATTTATAATAGTAGGATATCATCTTGTATACGTAATTTTCATAATTATTGTTTAAAAAGCATGCAAGTATTAGGGCCCTCGCCCGCGGCGACTTTTTGCAGCGATGCTGTAGCGCGTTTAGCAAACGCGCTACAGCATCGCTTCTAACGCGAGTTAGTCGCATTTGCAACGCCCTACTGCATCGCGATTGTATCGATACAAACGCGCGACCGCGTTTAATGACATCGGTAGAAAGGTCGGAGGTGGGAGGGAGTGTGACTAATGTTGCCTCCACGGCGTCCATCTTGCAACTGTATTGATCCAAGGAATTTTTGTATCGCGACCGAATCGCGTTTGCATCGTGACCGAATCGCGTTTGCATCGCGACTGAATCTGGTCCCGTGGGCGAGGGCACACAGCTAGCGACAGCATCGCGTCTGTATCGATGCTACGCGCGTCAGTATCGCGACTGCATCGCTACAAAAAGTCGCCCATGGGCGAGGGGCCTTAGAAAATGACGTGACAACATGGTGCTATCACAGTTTCACCCTTATCTTTGACTCTACGAAGCAAAATTGCATACATAGTACAACTCCTACTGTCTGTTACAGAGTCTCACAGAATATCTGGTCACCCGTGCAATAGATTCGCCGCAAATATATGTGTTCCGTTATGCGTATGGCATGGACGTATCGACTGATAAAAATGGAAAAATTATGGTAAATGTTACTAAGGTGTACCTATTTTTTAATGAACCGCATAGTGTCCTGGGGCCGTATTACAACGTCTTAAAACTAGGCTTGTTCCAGTGAGTGAACGAGATGCCTCCAGACGACTTGTATAATTCTGTAACTTTATAATAACCGTCGGAATAAGGCTGGTTTTAAAACGTTGTGATACTGCAGCTGAACCAGCTAGAGACTTGTGTGATATGACACCAACAGGCGGAGGCTATACTGCCCGGTCTTTTAAGGCCAAATACCTGTCGGGGAATGCCTTAGTATTGTCAAAGGTTATAATGATCCTGGAACCCAAAAGACAATTGATGATACAGGGTGATTTTTAGTCCATACGAATCTGACAGTTTCCTTCTGCTCCAGTTGCTCCAAGTTGTTCATAATTATAAGTTCCGAAATGACTGAGAGCATTGCATGTTCTCCAAAGAGATTTCTGTTAAAGGGAAGCAAAAGCTGTCCAAATCTGCGGCCCATAAACCCACCAGTGTTGGCCGTAGCTCTTAAGAGGAAACAGCAAGGGCTGGAGAATTGCCCACAACAGAGTTACAGAGCGCGATAGAGACAACAGCAGCTTGGACCTAAAATACCTTATTAAATGGCACAAAATCAACGATTCGTAGTCCCCTGATTACTCCTCCAAAACTTAACCGATTTCACTACTTTTTTTTCTTTCTTTAAAATATAAAGAAAGACATTGGCCGTGTTCCTATGTTTTCCTTTTTTTATATAATCTCGTCATATTTGTTTTCTGGATATTTGAACACAGCGGAAAATCTGGCCAGTTTTTTAGGATTTTGAATTTTACTAATTAATTTATGGAAAAAAAGAAAACATAGAGACATGACAATAGTAGTCATAGATTTTTTCTAAAAAAAATATGTCTCTACTGGCATTATCCAGGGAGAAAACAGGGGACTACGTTTGTATGGAAAAACGGCCGTGCTGTTTCCTCTTAACAGGTCTATAAGCTGTGTTTGGAGACAATCTACTAGATTCCAGGAGCTTATTGCAGGTACAGGCTTTATACAGTGCCCTGCACTACGACAACGCCGCGGCCGCGCGGTCTCTGGCGCGGGTCCACATGGCCCTCATACGTCACTACACCGGCCAGATGGACGCCACCATCCTGATCAGTGATGATCCCCTCATGCTCGACCTCTCTCCGGTAGGTACTGAACATTTTGTTACTTAACACCACTCCTATAACCCCCAAAGTGGGAGACAGTGTACATTCTGCTAGGTATACGTTTAAGTCCCATAAAGGGCCAAAGTCCTGCCGGGGTGGCGGGACTAACGAGTTACCGTGACCCCGGAACGTAAAGGGCTATTGAAGAACAGCTTCGATTTTACTCAGTACAAGTCTGACAGTCTCTTCGGCCCTGCCGTGCCCTGGGTACTCATTTGATGATTTTACCACGTTAATCTATAAGAAAATATTATCGAAAAGTTATGATAAAAACGTGTCGATAGTTAAACAATATCTAACTGTAACATTTTTTTTTTCTAAAAATGATAATACTGACAGTTTTTTGACTAATGTATTCTGCAAAATTTTTATGAAGGTCATTATTCTTCATCATTAATTTGGAAAAATAAGGTTATTTTTTAATGAAACACCAATGGTGTATTGCATGGTGCGACCTCAAATCAAAGAAAAAGCCAGATAGAACGCTCAGAACACGCGAGTGTCTCCACCAAAGTTAATAAAAAATCAATTAGAATTACATTCCATAATGTTTTCTTTGTTTTTGAGAACAACTTTTACAATGGTTATAGACACGAGATGGCATATTTTGGCAAACAACAACAACGACGCGCAGCTTGGTACGACCTATTTCTTTTATCTGAGGATGCGACTAAGAAGTTTTCAAATATTGTCTTTCTGATTTTAGTGGATGAAAAGTTTAGGCGATCCGAACCTTATGATACAATTTATGTTTATACTTACCATCACGCACATCACGATACTGCCTTCGTTGGAATACGGACTTGTAAGACATGTTCAGGTAAATAATAATCCATTTAGGGTTGAACCAAATCTGGCAGCACGGAATCGCCTTTTTCCGTCGCCCGAACTGCCATTTGCTAGACTGAGACATCCGGATAGCACGCGGCCGCCTCGAGCAGTCCGCCGCGTGCTATCGCATTATGCTTTCTGTCTCGGTCTAGCAGATGGCAGTTTTAAGCGACAGAAAGAGGAAGGGCGACGGAAAAAGGCGATTCCGTGCTACCAGATGTAAGTCAACCCTTAAGCAATTCGAGCATAAGTAGCAGTGGTGGCCCAGTGGTATCAGTCCCGACTAACGAGTTGTTGGTCGTGGGTTCGAACCCCGCCAGGCGCATTACTTTGTGTAATTTATTTCATCACCACTGCTCTCAAGCAACGGTGAAGGAAAACATCGTGAGGAAACCGGCATGTCCTAGAACCAAAAATTCGAAGACATGTGACATCTACCAACCTGAACTGGGCCCGTGTGGTGGATTGTGGGCCCCCTCCATCTCACAGAGAGGAGGACTGTGTCCCAGCAGTGGGAACATTAAAGGCTGATGATGATGATGTATGTCGTCGTTGTAAGCAATGTTAGTTTTATATCTACCCACAGACAACAACAGCTGGCCTACCTTAAAGCGATCGTCATTCTAGTGTTAGATAGAGACAGAGTAAACAAGTCGCCTAGCGCCATTTATTCCAGTGTGGGAGCGTGATGACGCTCCCACACTGGAATAAATCTCGCTTTGAGAAGTCATGGTTAGCCACCTGTACGTCAAGAAACCTTTTAAATAATCTTTGGTGGATTGTTTTAGAAACACGCCATCGGTTTCTCTCCTTTTCGCTATTGGCTCTCGTTGTACATCTGCGATCTCTTGCTGTTCTGGCTGCAGACTGCCGTCATCAGCATCCTGTTGGTCTTCATAATACATCAAAGGGTACCTTCGTCTCAGTTACAACTAATAGATCTTCGTAAGTATATTATTTTAATTTTAAAATTCTGCCAGCTGATAGTTGTAAGAGATGCAGGTAAGTAGATACACACGCCAGAACATTAACCTAATCCCTTAATCTATCAAATTTCTTTAAAACATTTTCAACCTTATCATAATAGTGGAAGGTGTCCTGCTGGAGTCTAAACATTTTTTATTATTGACCAAGATGTAGATCGCTGCATATAGGCGCTCTCCTTTCTCTTCTGCGTTCTCCGCGCGCGGTTCGCACACCCGACAGCGTTGTTCGATTGGCTGACTCTCACAGTTTACATCTCCGCTACGCACAGCTCACAATCCTGTCTTCTACGCATTTCCTCTCTCATCATCATCATCAGCCGGAAGACGTCCACTGCTGAACATAGAGGCCTTTGTTCAGCAGTTGACGTCTTCCGTCCCCTAGACCGCCACGCCGAACAACAATTCGCCACTTGCATCCATCGGTTGCCCGTGGCTCTCACTGCCTGTCTTCCAGTCAGTCTCGAGAACTTTTCTTCCCCATCGGTTGTCAGTTCTACGAGCGATGTGGCCTGCCCATGGCCACTTCAACTTGCAAATTTTACGAGCTATGTCGGTGACTCTGGTTCTTCGCCGAATATCCATATTCTGGATTTTATCCCGCAAAGAAACTCCGAACATACTCGTACTTTTTACTACTCGTTGAGTGACTTTTAGTCTCTCTAAAAGGCCGTTCCTCTCTGCTTTTGTGGAAATAAGCTATCAGGTTTGCAGCACATCACTCGTCTCCTCTTCTCTCCGATTTGGTGGATACCCGGACTAACTGTGCTTTGTTTTACAATATTACATTTGCTTACGTATTTTTTAAAATTTCGTGTTGCAGTAATATTCCCGATCATTTTAACGTTGTACGGAGTAGGCTGCGTGCCACAAGCGTATATCTTCAGCTTGGGGCCAAGGGTAGCACTCAATGCTATGGCCTTTGTCATCGTCAACCTCCTGTTTGGTAAGTCTTGAATATTAATAAGAATTCTTTGTCTCACGTATCCAAGACAGGACGGGGGCAGTGTTCGGTTAGGGTCGAAAAAACAGGTGAAGAATCATCTGGTTTTTCGACCTAACTTTTTTTTTATCGTGGTAAAATCATCGAATGAGTCCTCCCACCCAGGCAGGGCAGGGCAGGAGAGACATGTCAGACTCGAACTGACTAAAATCCACGGCGCACATTGGTTCAAGGGCGGAAAAAAGTCAAAAGGTCGACCTTGTTTAAAATGTCTACAATTTGGTATACACATACTAGAATGTTAGTAGAAACAAGTCTTGAAATTAATACGGATAAATAATTCCACAGTATTTAATAATATCATGCCAAAGTAGGATGATCGAGTATTAACAAATTTCGTGCAAAAAATATTGTTATTTCAAGTATGAATTAGAACCTTAATACTATAATTTACAACTTTTATTTTGAGTTTAATCTTATGTTCAATGTGTGTATTAATGAAATATGTAAAAATAATATAATTATATAAAAATAATTACTGGCTATTGCATTTTTTGTGAAGAAGGTCATTTGGAACCCTTTGTTTTCAATCATGAGAGCTTAACTAATCTCCGTTATCGACCGTTACGTAATGATATACCTTCGGTGATTAATTAGACCCTATAGATTAGGAATACATCAGTTTTAGCTGCGAAAACCTGCGATCTTGGAAATACCAGGTCCTTAACTAATGACGCTCTGTAGTTATGAAAAAGTGCGTTATATTAATAAGTGTTTCTCACCCATCTCGAAAACTATATTTTCTCTATTTAATATTTAGTATATTAGTATTTATTTATATAGAAATGCTTAAAGACTGTATATTTTGCATAAAATTTAGAATTGAATTCATGTGACAAAATAAGATGATGTGAATATTATGATGAAAAAAAAATACCTATTATATCTTTCTTTTTGTATACTGGTACATTCATTATATAATTTTAACAAAGTATTATAAAGAAACACAACGTCTTTTCATTTAAAAATAATATTTTCCGCATGCACGTACTATCTGCACCACTGTGCGGCGTCCTTCTAGGTTGTAATGATCCACATGATTTAGTTATCAAGTTCAGCCCTAGATGGCGTTAGTAGGTCCATCGAATATTATAACTTGACACATTCTGACAATTGACTAATGAGGGTGGCAGGAGAACGATTTTTAGAGAGATATAAAACTAACGGACGCTCCGTGATTATATTGCGAAATTTCGGAAATTAAGGCCATACACTGTTTGCAATTTACGCTGGAGTAATTATAATACACCGCGCGCGTCCTATTATCGTTGGTGCGATATTTATTGTGAGTTTTGTGCGGGAGTAACGGGGTAAGTGCTTGCGTCTTTATAACGATGTGTATGCGGTCTATTGGAGATGTTTTTGCAAGGCTGATTGTCTCCTTTTGTTCTCAGCTTGCAGAAACGCCCCTATCGCCCAGGCTCATGATAATGAAACGTGGATTGATATTCGGATCCAACGTTGGCATCGTTTGGCTCATTGTGGGATAGAATCGACATATTCGCCACGGTCGATAAGAAGCCGGCTGGTCTCGGGGCACAGCGCATTGCTTGTCGTTCCGGTTGCCCGAGTTCGATCCCGCCACGAAATTATTCTTTTTGTTTTGAATTTTGTTTTTTCTTTTATGTTTTGTTAGAATATCTTGCTTAATTTCCTTTTTGTTAAGCCGAATTGTGAGAATAATTCATGTTTATGTATCTATTAAGTTTAACATCTGTTATGTGTGTACTTGAGCGGAATTAAATCTTGTAGTTCACCAATGTTCTTCTTTCATTGTCAGTTACTTAGGAACCCAGCTCATTACATTGGCGCCCACGGGTTAACTGAGTGAAAGATTTACAGGGTGTAAACGTTTCGTTACTCGGTATAAAAAAAAAAGGTTAATAATTTGAAAAAGTTATATTGTAAGTGTGTAATATTTGTTGTGTTTTTTTTAACGGAACCTGGTTTCCTGGTTTCGTTACGTGTAAGGTTAAATTTCTTATTATTTATTAAGTAATTATCATTGTTGGTCTGATCATGGATGTTAATGCGCTGCATAAAGATGAGCTTGAGTTTGAATTGGCTTGCCGAGGGATTTTTGATTGTAAGACCGTGGCGACTATGCGGAAATTTTTGCGAGAAATTTTAGTTCGGGAGCAATCCGGTGAGTCAACTATTTCTTTTAAGGTTCCTAAATCCTGTATTGATAACCCAAGCAATGAAATTTTAAGATGTGAAAATAAATTATCCGCGATTATTTCACTTATATCAGAGGTATCGCACAGCCCTGAACATTCGTTCCTTAGACGTATACACTCTCGTTTGACCCACTTATCAAACCGTGCTAAACTAATTATACCTTCCGAGACGAGTGATATGGAGAGACATCTGACATTGCTGAAGAATGTTCAGGATGCCATGTCATCACTAAAGCAGATTGAGCAAGAAGTACATGAAGAAGAGGACGACATTTCCGAACATGATAAAGAAGTTTTACAGAAATCTCTGGGTGAAGAAGCTATACCTATAATGGAACAATTGGGAAAGTGCAGAAATTCCGAAAAAACCTCCGCTCCAAGTGGTGCTGATACAGAAGTTGACCAGAACCGGGACTCGCAGTCTACTGTTACCGACCCAGACATTCCACGGACCAGTTTAGATAGACCTGGTATTTCCTCACGCCATCCAGGCTTGCAAAGGTCTTCTACCTTTGATAATGGTTTCCACAAACGAAAATTAGTTCCCATTAAGGATTGGGGTGTTAAATTTAGTGGCAAGGGGACTGTAAGTGTAAATGCGTTCTTGGAAAGAGTTGAGGAACTTAAAGAAGCACGTAATGCTGCTGATGAAGACTTATTTCGCTATGCTGTCGACTTCTTCGAAGAGGAAGCCTTAATTTGGTTTAGGGCCAATAAAGGTACAATAGAAAGCTGGCCTCAATTAGTAAAGCTACTCTTGGACACATTCCAGCAACCGTACTACCAAGAGGAGCTTTTGGAGGAGATTAAACGAAGAACCCAAAGCAACCAGGAAAGCGTTTTAGTTTATATGGCTATTATGCAGAATATGTTTAATCGGTTACCGACTCCCATTCCTGAGACACAAAAGTTGGTAATATTACGAAGGAACTTACAACCCTATTTTCAAAAGGCCATATGCCGAGACATGTTCGACTCAGTGAGTCAACTAACATTGGTCCTGAGGATCATTGAACGCACTAAGCTAAGCTGTGATAACTTCAAAGAACCTACTCCGAGTGAGAACTCTCTAGAAAGAGATTTAGCATATAAGGGTGATACATCACACATATCCCGCAAGGAAAACACGACTGAGCTAGCAGCCATAAATGATAAGGAGGTACTAAATGCTGGAACAAAGTGCTGGAACTGTAGAGCTCCGGGACATCGCTTCAGGGATTGTAAATTGCCGAGACAAAGGCTCTTCTGCTATAAATGTGGGCGTTTTGGGAAAACGACGAATAAATGCTCATGCAAGGCTACCGATAAGGGAAACGAAAAATCGGAGTCGATTCCGGCCGATCGTACCCCGAGAAACTAAGTCATCCCACCACGGATGACTGGCAAAAATGGCTACACACAATTTCAATTTTTTTCAAAACTGGGAAAGTCTGTAATATTAACAAGCACAGACAAGACAATCGATATTACGCAGAAATAAAAATTTTGAACCAACCATTTGTTGGATTATTGGATTCTGGAGCTACTGTCTCAGTGATTTCACAGAGATTTGCAATGAGAATCTTGAAATTGGGTTTTTCAGGACATAAAATCGACAAAGAAATGATCTCAACAGCTGATGGCACATATCATACAATGGATTCTATTATTCATTTACCTATTCAGTTCACGGGGAAATATAAAGTAGTCGATTTTTATATCATGGACTGTTTAAAACATGATATTATTCTAGGTATGAATTTTTTTGAGTCATTTAACTTAGCCATAGGAGCAGGGAAATCGATTGCTGACATTATGGAATTTGACGTCTCACAGCCAGTGATTGCGCGGGATGAACTTTCTGTACAACAGAAAGACCGACTTGACAAATTGTTAGAAGAAATGGCAGCAGAAATTGGTAAAGGCTTAGGTAGAACTTCGTTGATCCAGCATAGGATTGACACCGGGGACAGCCTGCCCATCAAACATAGACAGTACCCATTTGCTCCTCCCATAATGGCAGAACTTGAGAAGGAAATCCAAAATATGCTTGACAATGACGTCATAGAACCTTCCTTTAGTTCCTGGCGCTCCCCTGTACTACTAGTAAAGAAATCTTCTGGTAAGAATCGACTATGCCTTGACAGCCGTCAGCTAAATAACGTAACAGTAAAAGATTCTTATCCTTTGCCTAGAGTTACCACCATCTTAGACAGTCTTAGAAACGCTCGGTTCCTGTCAACCATTGATTTACGATCGGCATTCTGGCAGATACCATTAGAAGAAACAAGCAAAGAAAAGACTGCTTTTGGACTTGCAGGAAAAGGTCTCTATCAGTTCAAAGTCATGCCGTTTGGTCTAAGCAATGCCTCTCAAACACAACAACGGTTGATGGATCGCCTGTTCACGCCGGAATTTGAAACGAGAGTGTTCACTTATTTGGATGATATCGTCGTATGTGACGACAACTTCGAAAGCCACTTATCGTCATTGTCACATGTAAAAAATAAGCTTAAGGAAGCAGGATTGACGATCAATCTAGAGAAATGCGAATTTGCGAGATCGTCTTTAAAATACTTAGGCTATATTGTGGACAAAGAAGGACTGCGTACGGATCCTGACAAAGTGAAGGCCGACATTGATTCAGGACATGAAGAACTACGTACGGAAATGTGAAGTGTGTGCTAAATACAAGCATTCACAAATTAAGCCATCGGGATTAATGGGGAAGCAACGAGAGGTCACAGAACCCTTTCAAATCATTTCTATGGATCTAATGGGGCCCTTTCCGAAATCCAAGCGAGGGAATACCATGCTGCTTGTTATAACATGCTGGTTCAGTAAGTTCTGTTTTCTATACCCACTTAGAAATGGAAAAGCATCAAGTATAACTCAAATACTGGAGGAAAAATTATTTTTAACCTTTGGCACCCCTGCTGTTATAGTTTGTGACAATGGGAAGCAATTTGTATCCAATGAGTTTAAGGACCTCACTGCAGGGTACGGTGTAAAACTATGGTATACTCCTTACTACCATCCTCAGGCAAACCCCACTGAGCGGGTAAACAAAGTCATTGGTTCGGCAATAGCTTCTTACGTTGAAGACAATCACAAAGAGTGGGACAAGTACATACCACACATAGGTCATGCGATCAATACTTCGGTTCATGAAGTGACGGGAAAGACACCTGCTTATTTGCTCTTCGGTCGCGAAGCAACCATCCAAGGCACTAGACCCTATAGCTTTGAACCAGACGAACCAATCACATTCAATAAAGAAAAATTTGAAAGCAATATAGCCTTCAGGAGCAAGATTTACGACGAGGTATGTGCAAGGATACTGCAATCACATGACACCAATAGCGAACACTACAACAAGAGACGTCGCATATGTGATTATAAAGTTGGGGATCTGGTCTGGAAACGCACTAAACTCCTATCTAATGCTAACAAGGCTTTTATGTCTAAATTGGCCCCAAGTTTGAGAAAGCAGTAATAGCTGAGAAAATAGCAAGCGACGTTTACAGACTAAAGAGCTTCAGAGGCAAAGATTTAGGTAAATGGCACTCTTGCGACCTTAAACGTTTGGTTTGAATCCGGTTGGATTCTTTAGAGGAGAGGGGATATTGTAATGATCCACATGATTTAGTTATCAAGTTCAGCCCTAGATGGCGTTAGTAGGTCCATCGAATATTATAACTTGACACATTCTGACAATTGACTAATGAGGGTGGCAGGAGAACGATTTTTAGAGAGATATAAAACTAACGGACGCTCCGTGATTATATTGCGAAATTTCGGAAATTAAGGCCATACACTGTTTGCAATTTACGCTGGAGTAATTATAATACACCGCGCGCGTCCTATTATCGTTGGTGCGATATTTATTGTGAGTTTTGTGCGGGAGTAACGGGGTAAGTGCTTGCGTCTTTATAACGATGTGTATGCGGTCTATTGGAGATGTTTTTGCAAGGCTGATTGTCTCCTTTTGTTCTCAGCTTGCAGAAACGCCCCTATCGCCCAGGCTCATGATAATGAAACGTGGATTGATATTCGGATCCAACGTTGGCATCGTTTGGCTCATTGTGGGATAGAATCGACATATTCGCCACGGTCGATAAGAAGCCGGCTGGTCTCGGGGCACAGCGCATTGCTTGTCGTTCCGGTTGCCCGAGTTCGATCCCGCCACGAAATTATTCTTTTTGTTTTTGAATTTTGTTTTTTCTTTTATGTTTTGTTAGAATATCTTGCTTAATTTCCTTTTTGTTAAGCCGAATTGTGAGAATAATTCATGTTTATGTATCTATTAAGTTTAACATCTGTTATGTGTGTACTTGAGCGGAATTAAATCTTGTAGTTCACCCATGTTCTTCTTTCATTGTCAGTTACTTAGGAACCCAGCTCATTACAAGATCAAACTTTTGCAGCTGCCATCGTTTACATCTGTTTTGTTTTAATGTTTTTGTTCCAAATAAACGATTTTTGATTTTTGATTTTGATTTTTTGATAGGCCACGCCAAGACTGAAAACTGAAATTGCTGCTTAGTTTCGTAATTACACTGAATTGGAATTGAATTTGGATTATTTCTTTTTGATTTAACGATTGCTACGTACTTATAGTCAATATTTTTTATCCAAAATGATTTGCTTGAACCCAAAACTTCACATTATGTCTTCTATCCTCACACAGGTGAAACCACATTAATAGCAAAAATATTTTACGGCGATGTTTACAACTATGTCATGAACTTCATGACTCTGTCTCCTCAGTTCAATATGGCATATGCTTACTGGAAGATCGAACAATTATTCATGTACAACAACGAGTGTTACCTATTCGAAGAGATGAATCTTTGCTCGCAGAACGCATTTCATAAATGTTGCAGTAAGTCAAAGGGAATCATTTATATTAATTATAGTTGTGACTTTCCTACAAGTTCCAAGCAAAGTTTATTAGTTGTAATCTCGTCTCCCTATCACCCTCGGGCTTCGCCTAATGGTGGGCTGCGAATTCAGCTTCGAATGTAATACCTAACAATCTTTCCTCACTTGTATCGAAAACTTTTGTTTAATGATTTTAAAGAGCACTGTTTTGTAAATAACATGTGAAAAAGGGTTCAAAAGTGGCGTTTTGTATGGATAATAATAGTTTTACCGAAAGGAATAACATCGCGTATACCAATGCGTGTACTTACTGTATGTTTAACCCGTTGCAGAAAAATGTGGTGTTTTGCAAGAATGTTTCTCCCATAAAAGTTATTTCGACAAAGAGACGGGTATTATCGTGGAAATTGCATCCATGGTGGTGATTGCCTTATTCTACACGTTGCTACTACTACTAATTGAGTACAGGATATTCCTGCGAATGTGGCATTTCGCCACTTCCGCGTTAGAAGAAGCTGGCATGCCTGACATGCCCACGCCAGCGCCAGGATATACGACAGAAAAGCATAAGGCTATCGAGAAGAAGATACAAATTAATAAATCAGATAGGCTAGGTAAGCAAAATCTTTTTTTTTTATATCGCTCGTGCTTACTTACTATGAATATGTTTTTACGTCGTCACACAAAACACGCCACGCTAGCCACGGCGAGGTAGCACCGAGCTTAAAGAAGCGTCACACGCCACAGTCCGCCACACTACCCCTACCGCATGCGGTACCGGTGCAGTGTTGCACCACAACGCAATTATTTCGAGCTAAGTATAGGGTGGCACATGGGTGATTCGACGCCGCAGTGGCAACATAGAGAACTGCTAGCTAAAAAAACCGCAATTCCATTCATTGTTAGGAGATATGATGCCATGCCACATACAGCCACGTCTCGACGCCGCCGCCGACGACGTTTATATCAGTTCGATTGTTTAAAAATAACATGCCACTAATTTGGTAATAAGTACTCATTTTCTACTTGTAGGTAACAAGATTAACCCGTTTGGGGAGTACCTCCTAGCATGTAGCTTGACAAAGAGAGAAGAGAATATATACAAGGTCCATAACGTGTACTTCGGCATCGGGAAGGGCGAGATCTTGGCGGTGTGTGGCCTCGAGAAACACGGGCGGACCTTGCTGTGTGAGATACTGGCAGGGTATCGCTACCCGAGTGTGGGCAATGTGAGCTCCATGTCTAAGTACAAGCTCATATCGAATCCGCATAAGGTATGGAGACAATCACAAGTTTGTTCCAAATTAGTATAGGAAAAGGTACAGCTTCTACTGAGAAAAGCTTTTAAAAGGTTAAATTTAAGATGAGTACGGAAAGAGCCGAAAAGGCCTTGCAAAGCTGTTGTCGCCGATTGATCTACTAGTGTCCGCTGCTCGCGCGAGGCCATTTTCGGTCGGTTTCAGAGCTCTTCCGAATATCGCGCGAACGTCAGTCGCGCTTGCCATTAAGATAGCATCGTTGGAATGCAGCTGATCGTATGCAGGCGTATATAATAAGTAGTGCTACGCACTGCGTATGAGTGCCATCGGCCGAGCGTGTCAGAATGCGTGACATCGATAGGCCGATGCGCTATCGCGGAAACAAATGAAAGCGTTCAGTGCTGCACCTGACGGTAAACCGACCTCTAGAAAGTGGTAAAGATAATGTGCAGCATTTATTTATGTAGGTACCTAAAGAATACTTGCCGTCAGAACGGAACGCAGACACTGAAAAGGTCGATAGCGAACTGACACCGGTTTCATTGTCCAGCAACAAATATACTACGATATAAATGGACAAGTTTGTAAAAGATTTCATCTTTCTTCACAGTACTGTCAACAAGTTGCAATCAGCTGCGAAATGCCGACGTTGCCTCAGTGGATGACAGTTCAGGAGGCGCTGTCACTCATCGCCGCGTTACGCGGAGTGCCGAAAAATTTCATTCATGAGGAGGTCACCAAAGTCATGGAAGTGCTTGGTTTGTACGCAATACTTGATTTCATCATCATTGTTATTATCAGCCGGAGAACGTCCACTGCTGAACATAGGCCTCCCCCTTAGACCGCCACGCCGCACGACAATCCTCCATATTGCATCCATTCGTCGGTCCGCCTAGTGGGAGGCCTGCAAGTGCATAAGCTGCGTCTGCCGGTCCGTGGTCGCTACTCGAGAACTTTTCTTTACCATGGTTAACACATCTATGTGCGATGTGGCCTGCCCATTGCCACTTCAACTTGCATATCTTATTTTCTATTCTTTCTTATTTTTTGCCTTACTTTTTTGATTTTATCACGTCGAAATGAAGTGATGTTTATTTTTGCAAGTAGGTTATGTCAACACTGTTCGGTACCTATATAAATCTAGGTACGTCTTTTCACAAATTAAGAGAGGCCGTACTACTCTGAGAAGAAACAGTCGAGTCACAGTCTCTTTTAAAGTTTAGATATTATATAGCTCAGGTTAAAATATAAGGACCATCCAGGACAGTGTCTGAGGTGGTCTTTTGAAGAATGAACCGCACAGATTTGAGTGGACTTGTCCAGTCTGTGCAACAATCATTATTTTGTTAGTAAGTTACCTTAGGTACTAGTACCTACCTATTAGGCGCTGAAAAAACATAATAAAATAATCATGTGCGAAACCGTCGCCAGTGCGTAAGAATTTATTGAAAGAAAATAACATGGAAATCATAAGACTACCAAAAAAATAAATGTGTCGTTCTCGATCCAGAACTGAACACGTATGCTGATGTCTATATCTGCGACATGAGCGAGATCGACCACACCCGGCTGCACTTCGCGGCGGCCATCATCGGGGCCCCGCCTGTCATCGTGTTGGATGATATCACCGCCTACCAGGAAGTCTCCGTCAGGCAGGCCATGTACATCCTACTCACCATGTTCAAGAACAGGGGTCACGCTATCTGCATCTGCTCTAGCATGTAAGATGATATTTTTTGGTCCACATCTTGTCCACATCCTTAAATTATCTCTGCCAGAAACATTTCTCAACTTATGGTGCAGCTGTTTTTTAGGGTTGTATACCCAAAAAAACGGGACCCTTTACTAAAACTCCGATGTTCATCCGTCTGTCTGTCTGTCCGTTTGTCATCATGTAGGTATACTGTGATAGTAAGACAGTAAATGTTTAAGGGGGTAAGCTTGCCGGGGTCGCGGGACTAACAATTACCGCGCGTGACCACGAACCCAGTGTCGGAATATCTCAAAACAATGAACAATCACGGAATATATTCCTTAAGGTGCCTCTTTGTGCGGACACGAACTCACTGACAGGCGGGGCCATAAAGCATGTTGTCTCACCTGTCATCGTGCCCGAAAGAGATAGTATCAGTGATGAGCAGTTAGACGCTAGTCCTCACGCACGTCTGCTTTGCACCCACACATATAGCGCTCCGATCCGTTCCGAATAAAAACGAAGTTACACGAACTACACACCGTCCGCCTCGCCGTCACCACATGACATTGTGACATGTGACACATGTGTGTCATGAAATGTTTTTTTAACATGTTTATGAAACTTAGAGCGAGTAATGCAGATTGCTACAAGGTTGTACCTAAGTTGATTACTGAAAGTTCCTTGCATTACTTATTTTTATTTATAGAAACAGAAGAAAATTAGTATGGATCGCTATTACCGGATACGGCTAAGATAACTATATTTATTGAATAAAACAAATAAAATAAACTGTTTCGTAAATATTTGTTGATTATTTATTAAACTGAAAATAAAAAGTATGAACACATTTTTGGGCTTTGAATTATATTTTATTCTTTAAATTTTTAAACAGTTTTATTAAACTATGTATAAAAACAAAGAAAAATAACTAGCCCATCAACATCGGAGACAGACAAACCTTCTAACAATACGCGCTGTGATCAGGAGAACTGCCTTCTGAATCTAATGGCTTGATTCAGCTGACTACAGACTTCCTTCAGCTTTCCTTCGTTTACATTAACATGTCAATCATCAATCGATGTCAATGCGTTTCGTGTTGATCTAAACATGGATTCAGGGTTAAATTATCAAGCAAAACTACGCACCAACAAAATCATTTATTTTTTTAATATAAACTCAAAATAATCCTTCCGGTGGAGACGTATCCAATAAAGGAGCAATATTTTCTTTATATTCGACTGGCCTATTGGTCTAGTGGTTAGTGACCCTGACTGCTATGCCGGAGGTCGTGGGTTCGATTCCCACCCAGGACAAATGTTTGTGTGATGAGCACGATCATTTGTTCTGTGTCTGGGTGTAATTTATCTATAATAATATGTATGTATTCAGAAATATATAAGTATGTTTATCAGTTGTCTAGTACCCATAACACAAGCTCTGCTTAGCTTGGGACTAGATGGCGTTGTGTGATAGTTGTGGAATATTATATTAAATTAATATTATATTATATGCAATGCTCTCTTATTTTTTTTTTTTTGCGTGGGTCACTTCGATCTAGGCGCCCTTTTATATCGCCTTGGTGTTCCTACAGCCGAACTCGGCTTCGCTGCCCCGCCCCCGCGGGACAGTCTTATTAGGTAACAGTGACCCCGGAACGTAAAATGCTATTGAAGGACATCGTGGATTTTTTTTTTTTTTTTTAAGCGTAGTAAAATCATCAAATGAGTCCTCCAACCCCGGGCAGGGCGGGAGGGACTGTCAGACTTCTACTGACTAAAATCCACGGTGTCCTTCATAGCCTGTTATGTTCCGGGGTTACGGTAAGGGAATAATCCCGCGACCCCGGCAGGCTTTGGCCCTCTGAGAGGGGGGCCCCGTCATTATGCTGACGCTCTTTGAGGCTCGCGTGGGACACAACGCGCCGTCGACCCGGGCACGGTCCTTGGTCGGGCAGCGAGTTGCCCTTTACTCGCTGCTCGCATGCCCGCGCCTACGGTGGCCGGAGATCATCGAGCGACGTTCGTCGCTGTGGGCGCCTTCCACTGCGGCTGGGGCGGAGGGAGGACGCTGTCCTCTCTCGCTCGCGGCCTGCCTCCTCCTTTACGAGCATTACTGCCTCGCAGAAGGAGCTGACCGCTTCCCACTCCGTCTCGCCCCGCAGCATGACCGCAACCAATGCCGGGCGCGAGAGGTCTCCGCCTATCGCAGCCGTGAGGACACGTCGGTGCTCCGCCCAAGCTGGGCAGTCTTGCACCGTATGCTCCACCGTGTCCTCCGGGCGATCTTCGCAGTATCGTGGATTTTGATTAGTAAAAGACTGTCAGTCCCTGCCCGGGGTGGTAGATCTCATTTGATGATTTTACCCATTGAACTATATTACTAGATTTTACCACGTCATAAAAGATCATCAAATACGAGTATGTAAGTATACCTAGAGATTAGTTGTAACAAATTATATGACTTACCCAATGTTGATTTTAATTTGTTTACAAGTGTTCTACAATGAACCAACACAATCTTACTGGCACTAAAATCCATTCAAAGCTATTCCAATATTTCCAATTTATAATAATTCAGAGTCCAAACAATTTCAAGTCAAACAGATAAAGTAAGTCTAAAGGCGATATTACACGGTTCAATTAAATTGACAGCAATTCCGTTGAAAAGCATTGAACATTGCACATATTTCCTATTTACAAACAAAACAGTCAACAAGACATTCAATGTTCATTTGCCTAGCGATGTCGCGTCGTCAAGTCGTGCGTGCAGGTGTTTCCCTTATTTGTATTTAATGAATGAGCTAAATAAAAAAAAACTCGGCGTTGGTGGGTAGGTACGTCCGTGGATTTAGCGAAGAGCGACCATAGGAGCGTCACAAGTATTATAGTTGGATTTTGTATTCCACAAACACTCATATTTTTGAAAAAGTTCCAGAAAATGAGGAACGTGATTGTCACGCCACTCAAAAACCATTTTTAAAACTATAAACATTAGCGCACGCTAGAAACTACACAATCCTATACGTCCGATTCCTTCGCTGCCGTTCGCGGATTGGTCATTGTCCAATGTTCGTGTTTACATATTTTAACCGACATTTCGATTGATCAATATTGGTTCCATTCCATTGAAAGGCAATTAAAAATCTAAACTTTCAATGATATTATACAATCAAATCGAAAAGTGTTTAGATGCGTCAATGCCATTGAAGCAATGGAATGGAAAGCAATATTGAACCGAAATTGACCTGTGTAATATCGGCTTAATCAAAATCCAAAATTCAAGCCAGGTTCAAAAGAGTATTATCGTAAACCATAGATATTATAGGTTGTCAACGTACACGTCATACGGAGACAGCCGGGCGGGGCGCCGTGTCTATTCATAGTATGCATGTGTGCGTGCGCGTCACCCTCCCGCACCGCACCGAAGGCAAATATTCAGTGAGATGCACGATATTTCACGAGTAAAAGGCGCACGTGATAAAATACAAAAAGGCCTTTGGAATTTGGGGTTTTATGAAACAACCACTGCATCAATCAATTTCAAGAAACATTTACTAAATTCTTCGATAAATTTGCTGTGTCGGTACAGGCTTCGTTTTGGAAATTGATGCTTCTTTTATTTCAAATTTACGCCCAAAGTTGTGTTAAAATTAGCAAAAAATAATGAATCTTTAGAAGCTCGTAACTTTTTAATGGTTTCATATTTTACAATTCTGCTTCCGTACCGACAAAATTTATAAGGAGACAAACCGATACCATGTTTAACTTTGGATATACTTTGTCAAATAGTGGAGTAAAACCCCAACGAAGTTTCTATGGAAAAAATGTTGACTTGTTTGCTCTTAAGTGACAGTTTATACTCAGTACTACGAGTACACCGTGTCAAGCTTAAAACAGTGTATAAAATGATCCATTCTCTTACAGTATCGAAAGTCACCTACCAATGGGGTCCCGCATAGCCATCATGGTTGATGGAACTTTTCACGACATGGAAACCTGCGAAAACCTGGTGGAACAGTATAGTGAGGCAGGGTATACCGTGGTGGTGCACCTGAAGGATGATGTGGACATCAACGCCATGTTCGCTAAATACTTCAAAGTATTTAAAATCAACGACACCGCAGCCGTAAGTAACTATATACTGACTAGTTATTCTAGTGGTTTAGGAGCAAAAAGCCTTATTCGCAAAATGGCAACTAATCGCAAAACGACAAGTTCTCAAATGGACAATTCTCAAAGGCTAATTGGCGATTAGGTTTTTTGCGCCTTATCCATTCGCCTCACAGTCAACAAAAGAGAAAGATACTATGTTTTAAGGGAAGTATTTCAACATTTTGCTAGGTAGGTAGTGGTATAAAGACATCAATGTTCCAAAGGTTTTTTCTATAATGTGTACTAATTAATAACTTTCGATGTGTCTACGTATTACTTCTTCTTCTTTGGCTATAAGCAGACTTATAGAAACTTCTCCTAAATAGAAGGGCGTTGATTTCCAGGTACTTGCAAACATCCAAGTACAGGATCAAGGCTTAACTTGGGCGAACATATTCGCAAAAATGGAAATTCTGAAAGCAGAGAATCAGGAAGTATATTCTTACATAGTCACAACGGTACCTCTTGACTATATTTTCAACTCTTTGATAACTAGCGGGCCGGGCATCCCGACCTCTAAGTACCTGTGGTCTTGGAAATGGCTGAATAAGCTCATGTCTGTCACACCGGAGATCAGGCCTCGCCCGGCAGCAGAAAGACGACTGATTCCTTTGAAATGCAAGTACAACATCACTAAACTGTACACGCTTCCTTGGTCGGTCATGTTTTATAGATAGATTAGACTACTAGGGTCTGGACGACACCGAGACGCCACGATACTGGAAGAGGCTTCATTCTTTGAGGACATTTATTTTGTTTTCAAGATATATTATGCTAATTGCTTGTCTTTAAAAATTATAATATAAAACTTATAAAAGTAGGTAGATACTTGACCCGATTACTCCGCAGGTGTCCGCCCCCTTTTAATTTATATCTCTGCCACATAGCGCGCTGCGATCGATTTTTTAGTCCATACCAGTAACTTCGCACTAAACTTATATTTTAATTAATTTAAAATAGTTTAAGTATTTCTATAAATTAGCTGGGCCACACTAACGGCATTTCCCGTTAAAAGTCTTTAAAAGTTCGTATAAACATCCCTTCACACGATAATTAACGAGATTTTCCGTTAGTGTGGCCCTTAAGAAAGAAACGTTACGTAAATGGTAGGGTGAGTGGGGGTAAGATGAAAAACGGGGAAAGATAAAAAAGATACAATAACGCCGAATATAAAGGAAATCTTTTAATCCTGGCAACATCATTGTAGACACCGTTTTGTCTTGCCCCACACCGCAGTCTGCGTCAGTCGCCAAATGAGAGCATTTTTGTGTTTTTTGACATTTTCCGTACGGACACATTATCCGCGTAAAATTGAAATTTTAGCCTTTCATCAAGCGGGGTAAGAATAAAAACGTACTTATGGTCATAACCATAAGGACTATTTTAGTTACTATTTCAATCTTACCCCTTGGGCATTTCGTCTTACCCCTACATGTTTTCTTCATTAAGACCAATTTTAATTACAGTTTTTTCATAAATAGTTGTTTTACAAAGATTTCTTTCAACATTATAGAAACAACTTGACCATGCTTTTTTACCTAAAACAAAAATTTTAGCATTTGCATTGAATCCCTTTGTGTGACAACAGTTTCAAATCAACACTGTTCATCTCATCAATTTTTCATTCCAACTTACCCCCACTCACCCTAATAATGATATTGTTAAGATACTAAAAGCTCAATAAATTTTGTTTTTATTATAATTTTTTCTTCTTTATTTGATTTTTTGTTCAAGCTAATTTGATGAGCCAAAGTATAGCCAGTATTACCTATAACTATTCAATTTGGGCAAAGTGAGAAATGACAAAGAAATATTCACGTAGGAAACCAGTTACTTATAATGATACGGTCTATTTACTAGATAGGGTAAAACACCCAACTATTGACCCCTTAAGCGGTTTTCCTTGCTTCTTTCGCAAAATAAACTAATGTACGAGTTGCAAGTGGAAATTAATGTTTTTGGAAGATAAAATAAACATTGGAGAATGTAATTAAAACATTATTTCCAGTCATACAAAGGTAAAAAGTGTTTTTTTTCTCGAGTTTAGCAAAAACAGGCCATTTGACCAGTTATTAACATGCTTGTACCAAATTTTCATCATGCAAATGACCAATTTTTGACCTCCTGTAGTATAAGAATAAACTCAAATAATTTTTATTATGAATGTGATACGAGGTTTTATTTGACAAAAAAACAAACAAAGCTAGTCTTATAGCCCTTCTCATTTTCTTTTTTCACACTATTTAGGTCTTCAGTCTTCAAACGCCGTCAATAATATTCTTGCACTTAATTTTGAAAGGAGGTGTTAATTTGTTCCCTACATTTAAGGCCAAGCCGTGTACCTCAAGGACAAAAATACAAAATTATAGGAAAAAAATCGTAGATTTTGAAAAAAAATATGTTGTATTTATTTGGGCATTTGTACCATATGAAATTGTCGATCCAAAATGTTAAAACTTGCAACCCAAGAATTGATTTTCAATCTAGCAATGTCATACGTCTCCGACATGATGCGTTTCGTTACTTCATTTGTAAACGTGTGAAAACCCAAAAATGTACTTTATAGAATTTATTTATGTATTTCAAATAAGTTATAATTACTAGTACACATATTTTGTGAATAATCATGGGAATAAGAACTTTAAAAAATGCATTTATTTCACATTTCGTATTATTTTTTGCGTTTGGTTATCTGCCGGCCAAAAGCCAGGGTTCGCGACCTAGTTCGATAGTTTTTTCTATTGTTGTTGATATTCATTACTGTCAAAAAGCTGTCAAATAATGAAACATCGATGTCATATTTTGACGTGATTTTGACAGATGAAACAGATTGAAGCTGTCATAAACGTTTCTTTGAACGCAGTTCCGTTGCGAAGTAGTGTTTTTTCATATACTTTTATTTCTTTTTCTATCTAGTATTGAAGGATTTTAAATACTGCTAAAAATACTAATTATTGGAAGGGATTTTAATAATAATTTGTACCTCGGTACATGGTTGGGCCGAAAAATTAACACCTCCTTTGTAATTTTTATCACTTTTGGTTGTAGTTTTTATCACTTTTTGTCCAATTTTTCTACTTTATTAGTAGTTATTAATTTCACTGTTCTGTATTATACAGCAATAAATAAAAATACTCGCCGGCAAAATATAAATTGAAAGAACACGGCTTTAGTTCTACAAAGTGAGTTTCAAAACCTTTGAATTAATATTTTACTAATTACATAAGACGGTGTTAACTTTTTAAACTTATGTAAAAGACCTCACAAATGAAGAGAACATAGATACAAATAAAAAACTAGCTCACACTTTGCCTAAACATGCAGGTTAGGGTATATTTTGTAATTTTATGCATTAAACCAACCTGTGGCTGAGGCATTCCTCGTGTTATATTCTGCAATTGTCCCAAGGGACTATATACCGACATAAAAAGTATCCTGCGTCCAAGTACACCCACTTAACCAGGTTTTAAAATAATCTGCTTGCCAAATTGTGTCAAAATCCATTCAGCCGTTCACTTTTCCTATAATATTAGTAAGTCTAAAAGTCTAAAATATTCAGGAGGATCCAAAATGTGACAGTAGACCGAAAATTTAAGTACCTCACTCAAATTATGCTAGGTAGTCAGGTTACTACGTAAGGTATTTTTTATGTTTGTGATTATGCAGATACACACCTTTAGGGGTGCCAACGCCCATGGGCTTAATACAGATGCATTAAAGTTAAGCTACCTCACCATTAAAAATGAACTATACGTACACACCGTGGTGTCAGTAACTGGTATTCTCGTACATTTAGTAAATTACCAGCTATTGACATGCCATGTTAAAAAAATGGTTATTCATACATTTGAGTGTACCAGATATTGACCTCATCATTTTAACAAGTTAACGCTCATTAAAACTTGAAAATCATGTGGAAAAGCATTGTGTCTGTCTTAAATAACCAAAAATTACCAAACTCAAAGGAATGTATCGTGTAAAACTGAAATAAAATGACATTGAAAACAACCGTCAGCTTAGCAAATTGTTAAATTTCTTGATGATTTTAGGAGTGTATTTTGTTATCATAGGTTTACGGACGCATTATTGCTTTATTTAAATTGTCTGTGACGCCAATATATTACAAGATAAATTATATTTCCTTTTCTGTATTCTTTATGCAGCACTGCAAGAAGATTTATTATTATTTTTGATAAAAACTGTTATGCGGTCAATAGTTGGTGGGAGGTCAGCAGTTGGGTACTTTACCCTAATTAGTTTATTTTTGAAAAATCGTCTTGAATGCTTGAGTTGTAACTTTCCAAAGTATCGGCTGACTTGATCGTACCATGAGAGATTCAGACAGCTGACATAATATGTCTATCTGAAGACACATCACAAAACAGAGATGAAGAGATATCACTGAAAATGAAATAAAATATTCATATACATCAGCCTGTCAATTTTCCCACTGCTGGGACAAAGGCCTCTTCTCTGTGAAAGGGAGTTTGGGCATAATCCACCGCTCAGGCCCAGTGTGGGTTAGTAGATTTAGCACAATTTCGAATTTTTGGTTCTAGGACATGTCGGTTTTGCTGATGTCTTTCTTCACCGGTTTTGAGAGCAATGGTGCTGAAAAAAAATACACAAAGTAATGCGCCTGGTGGGGTTCGAACCCATGACTCGTACGTCAATGCCGATACCACTGAGCCACCATTCTACCAAAGGGTTATTTTACGAGTGCTAATTTAACTAGGTACTTTTTTGTGTATACTGGGGGGGTATTACAACGTCTTAAAACCAGGCTTGTTCCGGCGAGTAAAAGTGACAGAGCTATACAAGTCGTCTAGCGCCCCATCTCGTTCACAGCCACTGGTCCTGTGTTAGCTGGGTCCGAAGTAGTGACTGACCAAGTGGATCTACGATCCATCGGAACACAATGGCAGTGTGGAATTTGCAGGGTCACTTTCTAACCTGCTTTGAACGAGGATTAAAAAAAAACCAGCGTTAGAGCTGTGCAGATGGAACATTTGAGTGGATCCACACGTAAAGAAGGATAGCTAAGTGCTTATATGTTTTTTTAATGTTTAGTTATTACATTAGCATTTTACCAAACCATGAGTATACCTAAGGTCAACTTGGCGAAGACCGTCTGGCGGGTAGGTAGGACCGTACAATAAGCAATACAACAAGTTCTGAAAAACCAAGACAACCCGAACTACAAACAATTAAGTTTTAACAGTTGTGAACCATTTCTTCATTTAATTGCTGTGGGTATTTAGACCTTGTGTATTGCTTATTGTAAGGTCCTAACCGCCAGACGGTCTTCGCCGAGTTGACTATACCCCACTATGTAAATTTTAAGCAATCATTTGCACCAGTGCAACTACTTGCAATGAATTATGTCTCTGCAACAAAAAGCAAGCACTTTGTAACCATTTATTGCAACAAAAGTTAGTAGTACAGTTTATTAATTTAGAGGTGAATAAACATTATAACAATGAGTGTGATCATTTACAATGTTAGCTTAACACATAGTGACACCAAGCAATGAATGTTATCAATGACTTTTTTAACACTATGGTCCCTTAAACATCTGTTTTAGGGCCCATAGTGTTAAAAAAGTCATTATTTGTTTTGCCGTTTTAACAAGAGATCTGTCTTTAACTGTTGTTAAAACGGCAAACCAAATACATAATTTGAGAGAATTACAACTATCGCGGTTCATGAGATACAGCCTGTTGAGACAGACAGACAGACAGACGGGCAGAGATGTCTTAGTAACAAATAATCTATTAGATGCTCAAAGACTAGGTATTTCTTTTAGTAGGACGACCGAGCGCTCGTCCATACTAAAAGAGAAAACGTTTTCTCTTTTAGTATGGACGAGCGCTCGGTAGACGATCCTCTTAAACAAAGTTCAATTAAATAAGGGCTCTGATATTAAGTATCACCGGAGTACACTTGCGTGTCTCTCCATCCCTTCTACATATTTTATTACTTCACTATTTCCTGCAATGTTGATGCTCCCAATTGTAATAGCTAAGCGCTTGCTTACATACAGTATTAATTTTGCAGACACAAACAATGAATGTGATAACTTTACTTTTATTACTTCACCAACTAACATTAAACCTCCCGAGAAATACAGTTAAAATTAATAGTATTTGTTAATATGCCGATTGTGAGCAGGTTAATAGTTATGAAAGCTTAATGGCACAGTGCAAGAAAATAATGTTAAAGCAGAAAATAGAGAAGCTTATGCGTATTCATGTATGTAATACTGCTGTTAGATTTTCTATAAAACGCCTACAGATCGTAGGCCACCACTTATAGTATAAGGATATAATAATATAATATTCCACAACTATCACACAACGCCACCTAGTCCCAAGCTAAGCAGAGCTTGTGTTATGGGTACTAGATAACTGATAAACATACTTATATAAGTATTTCTAAATACATACATATTATAGATAAATAACACCCAGACACAGAACAAATTATCGTGCTCATCACACAAACATTTGTCCTGGGTGGGAATCGAACCCACGACCTCCGGCATAGCAGTCAGGGTCACTAACCGCTAGACCAACAGGCCAGTCAAGGATGCCGCTTTAGACTTTACAAAAAGAGAACATAAAATAGCTTGTAAATAATTTGCTTGCACAGTGCATCAATTAATGAAAATGTGGTGTTAGTTTCTAGTGTTATATACCTTAGCCTACCTTAATTATTTTTGAAGATGAATATTGGATTAGTAAGATAACATACTTTTACTTGACTAGAGAGTAAAACTTATGCCTGGTTTACACAGTACAAGCTAGTAAGCTAGTGTGCAAGTCATTCTACTCAGTAGCGCCAGTAGCATAACTTGTACTATGTGAACATTTTCAGCAAATAAGACAACAGCTTGCATCCTTGAAAATTGTTTATATTTACTTGCCTTGCGCTTTATCCTAGTATTTGCTAAACAGGTACCCAGTACTACCCCAGCTCACAACTCACAAGACTAAAAGCAGCTACTTTCGTCAAGAAAACAGTTAAGGCAAGTCAAGCCACAGACTTACAAATAAACAACATGAACAGCTGTCTACAGTGTCCACTCAGCAACTCACACTGTGTAAACCAAGGCATGAGTTTAGAAAGTTGTAGAGTTACTAAAAGACCTATGAACTTTTATAAACCTTATAGTTTCAGATCTTAGACAATAATACTGTTTGAATAATACCTACTGTGTTAGCTTTGATATGCAGACACACAGAATACTAATAAACCATGTTTTTTAAACAAAAAACACTGTGTGCCTGTTTTAGGTTTTAGTATTAACATGTAACTAACATGTACATTCCACAAAATCCATAAAAAAGTTTGTTTTACAGTGCAAAGCAGATTGTGGCATGATTTGAGATACACCTTCCTTCATTCAGCATGGGCCAGCTAGGCTAAGCAAATGCTGTATTGTGTATAGCAAGCACACAGTATTGAGATCACCGTGTTGATAATGAAAGTATGTAAGTACATTGAGTGTACTGTTGGATTTTCAGCTTTCAATGCACAGCTGAAGGCTACATATCCGTTGCAAGCTCAATGAACCTTAGAGCAAATTTCCATTGTCACTTTACAAGTTGCTGTCCTAATGCAAAGTAGTATGAGATCTATGTAGCTCAGCAGAAGAGCCTCTAGCCTGGGCCATCATGTTCTCAATTCTATTGGTAGTCTCCCTAACCATAGAGAATTCAGACAAGTCCGGTAGGTCAAGAACAATATGAGCAGAGAGACGTTTGTAAACTGAATTAGAATCTTTTTTATTTCTCCTAGCTTCCTCATATTTTAACTGTTGTTTCAAAAATATTGACTGCTTCAACATTTCCTGGATGTTCTTGAAACTGGTTGCGGCGCCATCCATTGATTTTACTGCACTGGAATCAAGAGATGGGAACTATCAGTTCATGAGTTCTAAGGCGTTTCATGTAATGTCATCGACGGACGACCCGGCGATTACATGAAACGGTGACAAGGTCATATTGGTGGACTATTAATTTGATGTTTATGTAATCTCAAAATCTTAACATTTAGGTTAATTGGTGGACAAAACTGATTGACCAGTTATCAGGAACCCACATCTTCTTGCTCACTTGTAGACATTTGTGTGCACAGATGGCCATATAACAAAAATTAAGTTGTTGAGTTTATTGCTAACAATCGTTTTTACAGGTTTTTACTGGGTAACACTTTATAGTCCATATCAATTATGAATATAAATTGATGTTAACAAGCTTTGTGGTACCTATCTAATTTGAGGAAATCCAGCAAAATGCAGTGACCACACTTTTTCAGCACTGAGCATGGTTAAACGTCTCATTTGTGCCTCAGTAAATCAATGGGCCTGCAGTTACGAATAAAAAATGCATGTACTTACCTAAGAGCATACTCCACATCGTAACATCGTCCTTGTAACTCATGTTGCAGTTTGGTCACCTCAACCCTTCTTTCAACCATAGGTGGTAACGCTTTTCTAACATGTTCCTGCAGACGATAAAGAGCTAAAGAAGGCTCATTCGCTACTATATGCATGTTCTCAGATATCCTCTCCGCAGCTGAAATAGTAAATAAAGAACACTGATAAGCTAGAACCACTACATTTCATGAAAATTGAGAATGGATTCAACAAACCTTTTTTCGACTTTGATTCTAATTCCGGGTCTCCCTGGTATACAAAAGCCATGACAGAAGTCTATTTAATTACTTATTGTAATATTATTAGTTTATTAATTTTCTAACATTGTATTTTAAAAATTCACATTTTTGGTTTCATTTTGACGCACCGAGTACATAATTTGATAACAAAATATGTCAAATTTTTTTTTTCCTTCGCCCTTTTTGGGCAGGCCAAATTATGTCAAAAAAATACGTGACATTGACATATTCACTGTCGTTTAAAAATTGGGAATTTTTCTTAGTTTCCCGATTTACTTCGATTAGCATTTACATGATAATAAGATACAAAAACATGACTAGTATTTATTTGTTGTAGACAGTATGTCTATGTTATTTCTACTGTATTAAATAATTAACTTATTTTTATTAGTTATAGACGATAATCGTCTCCACTTCAAGTCATTGGTAATATCATTTTAAAACGAACAATAAATGTTACCATGTTATTTTTCGACTTTCTACTATTAATTTATTAAAATGCAAATTGCAAGTTAAAATGTTTGATTACATATGATTGCGGAATTTGCGGGTGCATCAATGCTATTTATTTAATATTAATATGTGTATAAATAGAAAACACCAATAAGGCCGTAACAAGAATTCCATATTTACTTCATCAATGTTTTCATTTATCTTCTGTGGTTCTTATCAAGAGTTGTTGTCAGTGAAGACAACAATGTCAAAAGTTCAGATAACCAAACTATCAAACATTCCGTGATATCAAATTGTTATTTCATAATTTATATCTATTGCCGGTCATTATCATTTCACTTTTACTGTTTATCGCCTGTGTCCTGTTTATGAAGTAGCATAGTACTAATTTCGTAAACATAATACTGAAATAAACATAGAATCAATCACTATATAAATAAGTTGCTACTTGTTTCTGCTATGAATTCCGAAGACTATTACAATGAAAAGGTGTGTGTTAAGTGATTACTTAGTTTTATTAACAATCAAATAATAAGAAAATTGCAGGTATCGGTAAAAATCTGTCATGTTATTATGTAGGTACCTACGTGCCATAAGTGCATGGTCTGCATGAACATATTTTATGATTTTATTGAAACTGTTACATTGTGAATAGAAAAACTAAACACAAGAAATTTAAAATTTCCAGGAATCCAAAATCACTGACAATATTTTGGGAATTCTCTTGAATATCTTCTTCCCAATCAGGATGTTGCTAAGAGTATATTCATTATGTATTTTAATGGTGGACATTGGATGGGTGGTATTAAATGCCATTTATGCCGTTCTACAGGCTGTCTATGAACTCTTTAGACCGCCACCATTGAAATCAGTCCGCTTAGAAACAGCTCTGGTAAGTGAATTTTGTAAATTCAATACAAATCCTATGCAATTATTCTAAAGCACTAGGTAAATCATTTTTTTAAATCTCTTTCTGCTAAATTGCTATAGTCAAAACCGATAATTACTAAATATGACATAGCTGTAGTCATAGAAAAAATATATTTAGTCCAAAATACTATTAATTGAAATTTTAAATTTATATTTTTAGGTTATTGGTGCCGGTAGAGGTGTAGGTCGCGAACTATCAATTCAGCTTGCTAGTTTAGGAGCGATAGTCCTGTGCGTTGACAAGAACACTTCTAACAATGAAGCTACTGTTGAACAAATAAAAAAGATAGGAGGTTCAGCTATAAGCTACACTTGTGATATTACTAAGAGAGAGAATGTCCAGGCATTAGCTTCTCAGCTGAAGAAGGATTTAGGTTTTGTCAGCATGTTGTTTTATTGCTGCGGAATCCCAAGCCCAAGGTCTTTGCTGACTCAGCCTCCTCAAGACATTCATGTTACTTTGGATCTCACACTTACATCATACTTCTGGGTAAGTAAATATACATAATACTATACCTACATAAGGGTGAACAAAACTAAAAGTAATTATAATAACCTATAACACAAAAATATGTGACAGTACCTTTCAAACATGTCTTGAAGTAGGTATATAATTAAGTGCAGCAATAATTTTATTATTCACAATTTGGACTTCTTACAATCTTGAATATTGAATCAAAATAAATAAGTTCAAGAGGTTAATTAGATAACTTCCACTAGACTAGGCTATTTTGTAAACAAAATGAAAATAATATTCTTTCTTCTTACTTTCAGCTGATTGAACACTTCTTGCCCGACATGAAGGCCAAGAACCACGGTCACATTGTAGCTTTGACATCAGTGGCTGGTCTCAGCTACATTAAGGACCAAATGCCATTGAGTGTGGCCCAGTTTGCTGTTCAGGGTCTGGCAGAATCCCTCACAGAAGACCTAAGAGTAAACAAAATTGATGGAGTCCATGTCACACTCACACATATCTACCCATTTATTGTCAATGATGAAAGTGCAGATATAAGATTAAGGTATGTGATAAATATAAAAGAACTTCTATATCACAAAGGATTAAGTACTTACAAGACTTTTAATCTGCTAAGTACATACTTCATAATTTAATCAACACTCCATTTTATCTGTGTCTTGAATGATGTCAAAAGAATTTCAAACTATGTTTTATTGGAGCTACATTTTTGTTTTAATTTGAATGC
Source organism: Agrotis segetum (assembly GCA_036375495.1). Lineage (NCBI taxonomy): Eukaryota > Metazoa > Arthropoda > Insecta > Lepidoptera > Noctuidae > Agrotis > Agrotis segetum. The sequence continues at coordinate 1,668,331 of JAQSVV010000048.1, read as the reverse complement.
CATAACACATCAAAAATAGATAGAAAAGCGTTATTGACACGTCATGCCATAAGTACACACAGCAAACAAGGAGAGAAAATATTTAAAAGAAAACTTTAAACTAAACGTTTAATATTGTATGATACACGACTGCACCAAATAGTCTGAGTTCAGTCAAGTTCAGTAAATACAACTTCTGACGCTGATTTTTAATCAGTGTTATTGTAATAAATTAAATTAAAGCTGTGTCCTAAATGCACCTAATAATATTATATTTTTGTTTTCAGAATTCCAAGTTACTTTGGCACCATAACTCCGAAGAAAGCAGCTCAGTCGATCTTAGAGAGCGTTCGCCGAAACTACTTTGAGGCATCGGTACCCAAGCATTTACTGTACCTTGGTCACCTATTACACATCTTGCCACGAAAGGCTACAGTGCTTATCAGGGATCTACTTGATACGGGAGTGGACTTTGCATGACGAATTTCGTAATACATTTTTTATCTATAATTATTATGTGGCTTATAGTCACAGTGATAATGCATTGATTGTAGTGTAGAAGATAGTCTTTATAAGAATTATTTTAGAGCACAACCATGGCATTACAGAGTTTTCATATTTTTTCTAAATATTTTTCTATAAAGCCAAAATTGCTGCCTTGCTGCTATAAGTATCTAAGTTGTAAATGGTAGGTATTTTATTCAGAACGGCACAATTAGTACATCTTGCCGGGAACTGATTAGAAATGTATACTAGACTAGTTTTTAGATAAACAAAATTGAGCGGGATTAAAAGAGAGTCTTGCATTTATTTTTTATAAAGTACATTATAAGGAATTTTACAATTTCGCGACCAGAAAACTTCAGACGCCAGTACATCAACCTACCTCAATCTGTCAAATTTCTTTAATAGATTTTCAACCGTGGAAGGTTCAATTGGTAAAAGACAGATTGCGGCAGGTTCATTTGTATTATGTAATGGTGGCTTACCTGAAAGGTGAAATAAAGACGGACTTTGCTAAAATAGCTAGTTGTCCTATTGCATGTTATAAGATTATAATATTATAGTTGTTGAGTAAATATTTTTCCTATTTTTCAAATTTGCTAAAGCCAAAAATTTTATCTCCGACTTTATTTTATTAAACTGATATCTTTTTCTAAAATGTGTCTTACTTACATTGTATTCCGAAGGAAAAAATGTCCTACTCACACCCTCTACACTAAAAACTACCAAAATAGATTGATTTTATAATGGCAACACAAACTGTAATGTCATTAAAATATTTGCATTGTGGCGCCATCTTAGACATTTTTTCGTTTTCGCAACCAGTTTCTGTGATTTGCGTTTGATAAAAACAAAAAAAATCGGCAATTTAATTTGTGCGTAGTGCAGTTGTTTTTGAGTGGAACTTTTGATTGATAATAAGGACTGCTAAACGACGGAATAATACAGTGTACGGTGTGGCGACACATCGTTAGGTAAGTTCAATCGTGCTTGAATTCTATCGCAGACTGACACCAACCAACAGCCGATCGATATTAGTAGAAAACTTATGTTGTATTGGTTAAATCGGTCACGATTTGGTAATTTTCTCAAGCTATACGTATTATCTATTTAATAAGACGTTAAAAACATGACGACCCATTTATTGTTAGCGTTTGAGGGGCAACTTTCTAAAAGGCTACCTATTTTTTACAGACATACGTTACTCAAGATATACTTACTTGAACACGAACATGTTCTAATAAGAATCAAGAATAGCTAATAAGCTTGCTTGGACCTCGACCACTTTAATATACTCTTTACCATTTCTCATTTCATTGCTGTTTCATCAAACATTTATTGAAGGTAGAAAAATAAACAATTATTTCATTCAGAGTCCTTTAATTTATGAAAATATTGTAGGTGTTCATAATATGATAAATTATTTGTATGAAGAAAAAGACCAACATAAGAAGAACGCTCGAAAATTATTCTGAAAAATGAATAAGTTTCACAATAATTATATACCTACTTAATATAAGTATATCAAGATTTTAAAATCAAGAGGAAATTAATATTAATTATGTGTGGTTCATGGCTGCAATAGAGTACAAAACATTGTGTGACTTAGAGAGTTTCTACAATGTTGCACAGCCGATAACGTAACCGATACCATAAGTTATAAATAATAATAAAAGTTTATAAACTTTATTATTTGTAAAACATTATGTTCAATAAGTATCGAAACACACGAATTTTAGTGAGAATATATTTTTCAGCTCGGTAGCTGTTAAAACAAAAGTAATCTACCTACATTAACCTATATTATTATCCTAAATATAATAAAGATGTGTACTCACAATTTCAATCAGAATAACATGCGTTTCATAACATGACAAAACATGTTTACTTAATTCTGTACATAGCAATTGCTGGATGAGTGTTTCAGCCACTGCTGCAAATGATTGGTTGGAGCTTCAATTCCCACAAGAACCAATTTATTAGACAAGACATTTCAATATACCCAATTATTGCACATTCCAGTTTTGAGGGTTGTATTATGGTGGAAGTGCATTGGTGCCTATGCCTGTCATAGTGTCCTATGTCCTGTGTACGTGTCAATAAATCATTTTTCTTTCTTTCATTCATAGAACTTAAATTTTTTCAGTTTGAATTTCTAAAATCTAGAATTTGGTTTTCAACACAATCAATAGAAGAAACTTGTTTTGGAAGCAATTATTATTGACGGAATGATTAGTGCAGTGACTGAATTATTGGACTGCTGTGCTGTGTGCCCCGGGTTCAATTCACACATGGAGCAAATTAGTATTGTATCTTCGTCTTCTGTGATGGCCTAAGATATATTAATATAACATGTTTAGTTACAATATTATAGTATCTTAGCTGTGTGTGATGCGCTTAAAATAATTGAAGTGATTGTAGTAGATTGTTGCTATACTTACGGGTGTAAGTATTCAAGTTTGTACTCACGACCTTTAAAAAAAATCTTGCATTATAATGAGTATAAAAAATAAAAACTAGCATTAGCTTCAGTTATGCATTTTATACTCATACCTACTTACATTATTTTTTATTTAAAAAAACTTAAATTATGTAACTTGTGACCTTCAATGTTTAAAATATACAATGTATTTACAGAGGTTTACTAAGTTATTGTCCAGTGTCAGATTTTTTTCTCCTTCTACATTAATATCTTTTTGCGTTTTTCATTTTGCTATTTTTTTATAATAAAAAAAATATACTTATATTAGACTAATAGTGGTTAAATAATATATATTTGTTTGTGTGTATAATCTTCAAAACTAAAGATCTTTACTCGTAGCACGTGTTTTCACTATTTTACTTTATAGCGTTATTCTAGTATTTACAGCGTTTCTTGTATGAAAAAATGGAACAGCGCCTCTGGTGTGCGAAGAAGGAACTAATTTTTTCCTAGAAAATTGTCAAGTTCCAGTTTACGTCACACATACTGAAAACTCGTGCGAAGGCTACTTATTCATTTTTTACATCATTCCTGAATATTGTAGGCTATGTATCATATTATATCATCAAAATTCTGATAGATTGACTAGATAGATTGAATTTTAGTCCACCAAGTTTGAAAAGTAAAAACGCATGCAGGCAAAGGGGTGCGTGACAGAGGGTTGGGGCCAAAACTTCAGTCGAAGTCGCACGCAGAAGCTAGTTTAACAAAGCTACTTTTATACTCGCCTACGAATCAACAGTTAACCTCCATTAATGTTCCATAAAAGTATGTATCCGTCATTCATTATGTCGTTAGCCTAACGCTCCATTTACTATGTAGAGTAAGCAGAAGTTATTAAAATATAGTGTGAATATGAATTTTATGTAGTCGGTATTTCACACCAAACGTAACGAGAAGCGCTTGGTAGAGACGACACGGTGACCCAGTGGCTGAGCGATTGACTGCAGTGTAGCTTGTCACGGGTTCGATCCCGCACGGAACAAATATTTGTATGACCTACACATAGTTGTTCCGGGTCGGAGTGTTTGTGTCATGTGACTATCTATATTTAATTTTGTAAACGCACCCACGACACAGAATAAATTCCTAGAGTGGGGCAGAGTTTGCATTGAAACAAAAAAAACGAATCATAATTGCCTTTTTAGCCCCCCTAGCCATCATAACATCGTCGCCGCGTCGTCGCACAGTGGTCCCATATCGAAAATTAGTGGACATGGGCAACAAAGTTCCAATATCGATGCGATTTTTTTTTTATGTGATTCTTTATGATATTCCTGACAACTTTTACTCTTGTGAAATTTCGTCTAAAGTTGATAGTTTGTCTGAAAAAAAAATAATAAGATTTTTTTGTATGGAGCGAATCACGTTTCATTTTTTTTCTTCAATTGTACTAATATGTTGGGTGTATGGCGTGAGTATATAATAGGAAGGGTCATTCTCTATCCACGAAAAATAAAATCAGCGCCGGCCATCTGCGGCCGCGCGAGTAATCATTCCTCAAAAAATAATAATTGTTTATGATATTTTTTGCCATTTTAAATAAATTCAAAGTATATTTTTTGTCTCATTTGGCTGTTCTGACCTTCTTTTTTTTAAATATATGGTTTTGATAGCATATAAGGTACCTACAACCAGTAATCCTTGGAGAGATTATTTTTTTTACCGGATGATTACTCGCGCGGCCGCAGATGGCCGGCGCTGATTTTACTTTTCGTGGATAGTGAATGACCCTAGCTATCATATACTCACACCATACACCTAACATTTTAGTACAATTGAAGAAAAAAAATGAAACGTGATTCGCTCCATACAAAAAATGTCATTGATTTTGTTTAATTTTTTTTCTTCAATTGTACTAATATTTTGCATGTATGCCGTGAGTATATGATAGCTAGGGTCATTCTTCATCCACGAAAAAATAAATCAGCGCCGGCCATCCGCAGCCGAGTAATCATTCGGTAAAAAAGAATATTTTGTATGATTTTATTTTGCCATTTAAAATGAATTCAAAGTATGTTTTTTGTCTCATTTGGCTGTTTTCACCTTCTTGTCATTGATGACTTATTTGTTTGTGCGCTCGGCTAAGCGCATAACAAACGAGTCACCGAAAAATAATTGTCTCTGATTGGCTGTTATTTTTGAACTACCTGCACCTTAGCTACTGTTATCGGTAGCACCTGCATTGTGATTGATGACTCGTTTGTTTTTGCGCTCGGCTGAGCGCATAACTAATGAGTCATCGAAAAATGCTCGTCTCTGATTGGCTGAATAATTTTCAATCACTAATATGTCCACTACTTGAGTAATTAACTTTGACTACAAATACAATAATATTCATTGAGTCCAGTTTCGCTCTTGTCGCTTATTTGTGAGCACAGTGAAATGCTTTTATTTATATATTTAGGTACATTAGAACTTTGGCCGGATTTTGTACCAACCTCGATCTTTTTGTGAAATTAAGAAGTGGCGGTGATCTGAAAAATTATATATTTCTATATTATGAAAGTATAATTTCTGTGTTGAACACCGCAGTTTCTGAAGAAGACATGAACCTAATCAACTTGACAACAACTTTTTTGTGCAAATCTTAATAAAAAGTGGATAGAGTCAAGTAGAAATCAAAAAACTTTTATGAATCGTTTATATAATCGCAAGTGGTTGGAAAAAAGCATCGACTGACCTGTTTGTGATAGTGTTGACCTGAGAAGTGAGTTGGGCTTTTCGGACGCAGCGAAATCTGAGCCAGTGGATTTGGATTCCCATGTTCCTGATCTTGCAGTATGTACTACGGAAGCGGGAACATCTACAGAAAAGGAGCACAGGAAACCATTCGAAGACTTAAGTAATAAGCAAAAAAAAGATGTTCTACTTCCATAGTAGAAGAAAGTTCCGAGGAAGAGTTGCTGTACTGGTACTTAATAAAATTGAAAGACAACGGCAAAACGAATCTGGCAAAACTGATCGAATACCTTTCCAGTAATCCAGAAACGCTATCCGAAGTACACGAGCGACTATTTAAAAAGCAATGCAGGTGCTACCGATAACAATAGCTAAGGTGCAGGTAGTTAAAAAATAACAGCCAATCAGAGACAATTATTTTTCGGTGACTTGTTTGTTATGCGCTTAGCCGAGCGCACAAACAAATAAGTCATCAATGACAAGAAGGTGAAAACAGCCAAATGAGACAAAAAACATACTTTGAATTCATTTTAAATGGCAAAATAAAATCATACAAAATATTCTTTTTTACCGAATGATTACTCGGCTGCGGATGGCCGGCGCTGATTTATTTTTTCGTGGATGAAGAATGACCCTAGCTATCATATACTCACGGCATACATGCAAAATATTAGTACAATTGAAGAAAAAAAATTAAACAAAATCAATGACATTTTTTGTATGGAGCGAATCACGTTTCATTTTTTTTCTTCAATTGTACTAAAATGTTAGGTGTATGGTGTGAGTATATGATAGCTAGGGTCATTCACTATCCACGAAAAATAAAATCAGCGCCGGCCATCTGCGGCCGCGCGAGTAATCATCCGGTAAAAAAATAATCTCTCCAAGGATTACTGGTTGTAGGTACCTTATATGCTATCAAAACCATATATTTTAAAAAAAAGAAGGTCAGAACAGCCAAATGAGACAAAAAATATACTTTGAATTTATTTAAAATGGCAAAAAATATCATAAACAATTATTATTTTTTGAGGAATGATTACTCGCGCGGCCGCAGATGGCCGGCGCTGATTTTATTTTTCGTGGATAGAGAATGACCCTTCCTATTATATACTCACGCCATACACCCAACATATTAGTACAATTGAAGAAAAAAAATGAAACGTGATTCGCTCCATACAAAAAAATCTTATTATTTTTTTTTCAGACAAACTATCAACTTTAGACGAAATTTCACAAGAGTAAAAGTTGTCAGGAATATCATAAAGAATCACATAAAAAAAAATCGCATCGATATTGGAACTTTGTTGCCCATGTCCACTAATTTTCGATATGGGACCACTGTGCGTCGGCTCGATTCTCCATCTCGGCTAGCGCTTGGCAGGTTTTGTGGCAAAAATGAATCCATTTAGTACCTAGTCAGTTCTGGCCAGGTCGAAGGTATAATAAAGTAAATGAGTGCACAACGAATAAATTAAAATAATAAAGGGTGATGTTTTCAGGTTTCGCCCTTACTCAAATAGGTAGTAAAGACGCGTTTACTTAACAATTTTGAAAACTTTGTTCAATAGAATTTCAATCGATCTATCTTTCTCGACTACTTACTCGTACTATGGCTGCCTATTATAGCAATAGCTAGCTTCTTATCGCGACTTTTTTCGCAATTTTTTGATACGAACAGCACTCAGTAAAAATTTGACTACCTGACACATAGGTATAACTTTTAAATTGGATCATTTGTTCCGTAGATTATACCTATATTAGTATAGATCATTGATTTAAGCAAACAAGAAATTGATAGCTCATAATGACGCTTATCGCCGTCCGAATGTCGTAATTTTTTGGCGCATTCATTTCGACTTTTTTGATTAATTGCTCCCTAATGACACAAAGCATTAGGACCGCGTAATTTATTGTTAATTTCGTTGCTGCCCGTGGATTTGATCTTATTTATCGAAAAAATGAATAATCGACTCAATTATGCATGAATTCGGCATTATTCCGATTCCATTAGTCAGCCATCTGTATTAAAATTATCGATTCAGAAGAGAAGATTAGACATTCTAAAGATGTGATAAAAGAAATATGTTTGAAAAGGCTACAAGGATTTAGTAGATTTCTCAAAAAAAGATAAAGAAGTTTTCTCCAGTTTAGTTCTTCGTATAATAGGCACTCCGAATATGTAATAGATACACCTAAATTGAAATTACGACAAAAAATAATTACGGAATTAAAAAGTATCTATCATTACATACGCTTCGGTCACAAAACCTGTTAGCAGCGCGGCCAAAGACCCAAGAGCCAAATTGACCCGACACTATACCGAAGACATCCCGGACATCAGCCTGTACGAGATTAAGATGGCCCTTAATCAGCTAAAAAACAATAAGGCGCCGGGTGAAGACGGAATCACTTCAGAGCTTCTGAAAGCGGGTGGAACACCAGTACTTAAAGTCCTTCAGAAGCTCTTCAACTCCGTCTTGCTCGAGGGTACAACGCCAGAAGCATGGAACAAGAGCGTGGTGGTTCTATTCTTCAAGAAGGGTGACAACACCTTATTGAAGAATTACAGACCCATCTCGCTCTTGAGCCACGTTTATAAGTTGTTTTCGAGGGTCATCACGAACCGTCTCGACCGCAGGTTTGATGACTTCCAGCCTCCCGAACAAGCCGGTTTCCGAAAAGGCTACAGTACCATAGACCACATACATACGCTGCGTCAAGTTATACAGAAGACCGAAGAGTATAACTTGCCCTTGTGTTTAGCGTTTGTGGACTATGAAAAAGCCTTCGATTCGGTGGAGACATGGGCAGTGCTTGAATCTCTCCAACGATGCCGTATTGACTATCGGTACATCGAAGTGCTTAGGTGCTTGTACAATAATGCCACTATGTCGGTCCGAGTACAGGAGCAGAGTTCGAAGGCGATTCCTTTAAAAAGAGGCGTAAGACAGGGAGATGTGATATCTCCGAAACTGTTTACTACCACTTTGGAAAACGCCTTCAAGCTCCTAGAATGGCAAGGACTCGGCATCAATATTAATGGCGAGTACATCACCCACCTTCGATTTGCCGACGATATTGTTGTCATGGCAAAATCGATGGAAGATCTCAGCACGATGCTCGGCGACCTCAATAGAGTTTCCCAACAGGTGGGTCTTAAAATGAATATGGACAAGACAAAAGTAATGTGTAATGGCCATGTTGTGCCCACCCCATTGTCAGTTGGGAACTCTATTCTAGAAGTTGTTGACTCGTATGTCTACCTGGGACAAGCCATCGCGCTAGGTAGGTCCAATTTCAAGAAAGAGGTCAACCGCCGAACCCAACTCGGCTGGGCAGCGTTCGGGAAATTGCGTAACGTTTTCTCGTCCAAAATACCTCAGTGCCTCAAGTCGAAAGTTTTCGATCAATGTGTGTTACCAGTGATGACCTATGGCGCCGAAACGTGGTCCTTTACTATGGGCCTCATTAGTAAGCTCAGTATAGTCCAACGAGCTATGGAGAGGGCTATGCTCGGAGTCTCTCTGCGCGATCGACTCAGAAATGAGGAGATTCGTAGACGAACCAAAGTAACCGACATAGCCCAACGAATCAGCAAGTTGAAATGGCAGTGGGCAGGCCATATAGCTCGCAGAACTGATGGCCGATGGGGCCGTAAGGTTCTCGAATGGAGACCACGCACCGGCAAGCGCAGCGTAGGACGTCCACCCACTAGGTGGGCAGACGATCTTATGAAGGCCACAGGATCACGCTGGATGCAGGCCGCTTACAACCGGTCCTACTGGAAGTCCAAAGGGGAGGCCTATGTTCAGCAGTGGACGTCTTGCGGCTGATATGATGATGATGATGATGATCATTATACAAATACAAAGTTACATAAAGCTTGAATCCTTGACACCAGTTCTAAAGTCCTGAACAGCTCTTCAAGTAGGAATCATGGTGATCCCAAAACAAGGCAAGGCAGAAAAGAAGTGCTGCTGAATGGCGTGACCATAAGATTTTTAGAGCGCCACAAATTTTAACTTTCTTTATGTTAATTAAAATATTCATGAGGATTATGTAAATATTTAATAAGTCGACAACGTATACCCTGAAAAAAAAGAGTTTATAGGAGTTGGGGAGGCCTTTGTACAGTAATTGGGCTGTTTAAGGTAAGGAAAATAATTGTAGTCCATGTTTCCAAATAAAATTAATGTGATGTCCTTTAACATTTACTCAATATTCAGTAACAGCGGATTCAATGGTCTACATCAATCCAATTAACTGAACAAGATGATAATTACTGCGAAAATTTGAGGTGTAGAGCAACATCACAACATATTATGTCGACGCATATCTCGCGAAACTTCTGAATCCTCTTACCAACAACATCACACCAAAAAGCTTTGGCAGGATGGCGTGCGATACACTTATTGCATTACCGACTTACCGAGACATGCCAAGGTACTTTCTGAAAGAGCACGTTCGCAACATTTCGCCGCGGACGTCAAGGGCGCTGTATCAAAGTCACCTCGGGCATAAAGCTACCTCGAATGTCATTAAAATTCTTTTCACGGCGTATCAGTGTAATTTGCTAGGATGTGCGGGATGTGCCCTACACAGCCACACGGGCCCGTGTCCCGCCCCAATCCCGGCCTTTTTGCTGCCTCGTGTTACTTTATTACGGCCAATATACATTTTGTCCCGGTTTAAATTGGATCTTAAGTGAGGTATGTTTATGTTTTTAAATTAAATTGATTAAATGACCGCCCGGGCTTGAATGTGTTGCGTGAGAATGATTTGATAATTGGATTACGGCTTTGTGTGCGGGATGGATTAACAGTGTTATTGATACTGCGAAATGTAAATCTTCTCATTTATTGATTGGTGAAAAAATGTGAAAGGTACGTAAATTTTACACGTCCCAGGGAATTTCATTCAACATACAAGGTTAGGTTAAAAAGGATCAGTGGGCACAGGTGTTTGCCTGGCGGGTTCGTTTTCGAAACTGCGGTTTTTCCACAGTTAAATTTGAATAAGCCATTATTCTACCCCGGCTCTTATTGGACGCCAGCTTTCTTTCCAGTAAATCCACCTTTACAAGTTTTCACGATCCGTTCCAAGTATTTATTGAGTTTCTGTCCGACAAGGTTGGAAGTAAAACCCTTTGTTTGTTTTAATTATCCTGTGAGGAATAATTACTCGTAAATAAAATCACATTCTATAACAACGTTGAGATGTCATAAAATATTAAACTAACACTATGCAAGTTATCAACAGACAAGATTTTAAGTTTCAGCGTTGTTTCGAGCTCAAATAAGAAAATTTGAAAATCAAATTGACCGTTCATTCAGTTTTATTTGCAAAATTAAAACTGATAAATTCGAATGTTTTTATTTTTTCTTTATTTCAATAAAATAAACTCATTTGTTATTTTATGTCCAATTTTTTGCATTCATCAAGGCTCTCGAGAGGCGTGATAAAAGCCAGCGTAATTAAAAATCCTTCGTTCCATTTATCACTTGTCGGTACAGCAATGTAGCCAGTGGCAAATTGTTAATACTTACTCGGCCATTGGCCTAGAAGCTGTGAGCGCAGTCACTGATCGAGTTTGAGCTGTAAGCCGGATAGGGCTTAGTGTATAATTTGTGTTTACCATAAAGAGAATTTCTGATTACAGTGAGGTGCATTTGATATCTAAAGTAGGACGAACAATGTCTCTAGCTTCCGTACTAACTCGATTATGTTTTTGTTAATCTGGTTAAGAACATGGATCGATAAATAGAGATCATTACCTCAGCTGATGAAGTATCGAAGAAAATTAAAGTGGATTCTTTATCTGTTTTCACAGAAAAAATTAACAAACACACAAGTACTCAAACCATAATTGAAAGTTCACTTACGTCTAAAATAACATGCCCAAAGCAAAGCTTTAATTTACTATCCGAGCGTAAAATATAGAGCAGCGGACTGACCTGGATCACCGGCGACATTGTTTTATCTGTGGAACGCACCGTGCTGCTGTAATTAAAACCTCGGCTTAGTCTGTGGCTCACTCATCAAGCGAGTAAATAAACCTGGACACTATTAGTGGGCGCACTGGGTTTACTTTACCTCTTACGTTTAATACTATAATCCCTCTGTTACAATATCTCCCGTGAAATTTTAATTACTAACGACAACAAACACTTGGTTAGGCTTAGAAGTATGAAGGCCTTGATTTTGCGGTTTTGCCACGAGGGTAAGAGCTCGAATAGGAGAAAATGTCTCACATATTTTATTCTACAAAACAAAAAAGAACAAGTAATTACTTATTTATAAAAGATATTGTTCATGATATTAATAAACATACAAACAAAAGAGTCTGTCCTGGCTTTCCATCGAAGGATACAGCAAAAAGGCCTATGGATTCGCCCATAACGGATACAGCTGCCGAAATTCGCATGTATTCGCATCCGTGCATTTCAACAAACTTTTTCAGATAAAATATTGTCCTTTATTTTGCTCACTAGGTTTTCATAAATAAAATATGTATCGTACATAACATAGGTAAACCAAAGCAAAACATAATAATATTTGTTACATTTTAATTGGATAATTAATGATAACCGCAAGTTTTATTGCATTTGGGCAATTAACGCATGATTAGTCATTTGATTAAATCATGGTTGAATGAATTTGTGAATTTTCGTGGGTAGTTTTATCTACGATCACAATTTGTACGCACAGCCTGGGCAACAGGCAATTATATTTGAACAAGGAGTAAAGGGAGGAAACTGGGTTGGCTAATCTCAAGCAATGAGTCGTGAATATTTTTTCTAGAAACGCAACTACAAAAACAAAGAAAAAATACAAAATCTTAAAAGTTTTACATAAGTTGGTGATTGGAGCCTCCTTTTAAGCAAGCAATGCCTGTATTAGGACACTCCGGAATTCTACATCAATGTAAAATCAATAAAAATGTACGTTTTGCTATTCCTGTGTAATGTTCAATAACATAATGCTATTTTTATTCCTGGCTAAGAAACTACTTATACAAAGTAGTTGTACTAAGGTACATTTAAATTCAACTGAACAATGGAAATCCCACCGTAAAACTTAAGTAGGTAGCTTTCAAGAACTGTGTAAAAAGTAAGAAAGCTTTTTAATGCTAGCTTACTGAAATGTTCTTTCTTTCCAATTGACTCTTTTGATGTTTAGCCGTTAGGCACAATATCCATTTGGACCTATCTCTGATAAATTGACATATTGTATAGAACGGTTATGGTCTTTTTCCTTCTTTCGCCTCGTTCTAGTTCATACATTTGGTCATGCAACCTCGCCAATTGTGAGTACTATGCTCCTCCGGGGTCGCGGGATTATTCCCTAACCGTAACCCCGGAACTTAACAGGCTATGAAGGACACCGTGGATTTTAGTCAGTAGAAGTCTGACAGTCCCTCCCGCCCTGCCCGGGGTTGGAGGACTCATTTGATGATTTTACCACGCTAAAAAAAAAAAAAAAAAAAGTACTATGCTCCTAGGTACCTTTCTGAAGAACCCCACCAACCTAAGGTCAGTGTAGGCTTTGAAAGACGTCCTCTCGTTGTAGCCACTAACATCTGCCAAGAATATTCAAGTGAAAAAACTCCGAAAATTGACGCGCAAACTGTTATTAATGTAAGCTAAAAGAATGAACGATTTTCCTGCCGGAATCATTTTTCTAGGTAGCTACTATCTTGGGGTTATTTAAGTTACGATTGAATAGGTTCTATATGCAAGCATGCTTCACTCCCAACCACAACATCGCTTTTCGCTTTCCATCTAGCGAGATAGCAGTCAACAGCGATACTACCAGCTAAATAAAATAAGCTTCATGAACTTCCAATATATCAGAAAACAAAACTGAAGTCGTTTAAAGACGAAAGTCGGAAAACAATTTGCGAGAACAGCTTATTTCTCGCCCATTTAAAACTCAATAGATTGCCGCCATTGAGTGTGTAATCAAGTTAATAAACTAGCAATTTTGTTTATAAAAATTCCTCCATTGTTCCTCCAGTTTCCCCTTTGAAGTTTTCTTTTGTAATAGATACAAAGTGTTTCTAATTCAGACGCCATGGCCTGGAAGATTGTTCCTTTGATTAATTTTCAACCGTTTGGGAGCGACTTGTGCTAGCGTTTTATTTCGTGTTGTAATAATTTGATTCAGTAAATTCGTATGTAGGTTGGTTGGTAGATGGATCTGATTATGTGTCCTGAAACTGATTGAGGAAAATTAGGTGTTTATTGGCTGTAAACTGTTGATAGTAAGTTATGATAGGTAATGATAATTTATTCACATAAATTCTGCCACTAATAGGAGCCTTTTGTAATAGAGTGTTTTGCATCAATTTTAATACGTATTCTTAACTCGTTTATTGAGGTACTTTTTAATCAGCGTTACGTCCAAAATAGTCAAGCAAATGTTTCGGTAAAAGATTATTCCATCTTTTCCGCAGCGGTTTATTTCCACGAATCGTACGGTTGTATACCTTTATGTCCGTTTGAGTGAAATCCGAAAGCTTTTATGTGTAACAGGCTCCGGTAGGTTCGATTACGTAAAGCTTCAAGCGGCCACCGCTTCAAGGTCATGAATTCCAATAGAGAAAAATGTAGTAGGCTAGAACACGCTTTAGGTATTAAGAAAAATAAATATTTCACAATATCACGCCACAGCCCCTGCAGGGCTAGCATGCGCAAGTTGACAAAATTTTGTCGACACATTATCTCGTGCTGGGACGACTTATGTCTGTTTGTCGATGGGAGGGGCTAACATGCGCAACATTATCTCGTCCTGAGACGACATAATGTCTGTTTGTCGATGGGAGCTAACATGGTGACACTAATATGTCGTGTCGTTCTGACATAGAACTCATGTCGTTCTGTCAAACCTGTTTTTGTCGTCATGCGCGCTATATTTAGTCGAATTTTGACATTTTCCTATGACAAGTTTCTCGTCGATGGTTTTTGAAGACGAGAAATCGCGACAACAGTGACTAAAAACTGAAAACAGTGTTCTGTGAACTTTTAAGTAGGTATAATGGCGGCGCCGTACTACAATTATGATTTAACTGTGTATATGAGGAGAGGGAAGCAAGAAAAATACAGAGGAAGGTGATTCGCGACGTCTGCAACCCATTTGACCTAAGGGATAACGAGTTCCAGTTCCTTTGGCGAATTACAAAGCCTATGGCTATTTATGTTATAGATAAGCTCCAAGACATTTACAGTTCAATTTGTGACTATCAATCTATCTCTTTCAATTGATAAGGGCACTATTATTGTACAGTGCACACACGACAAGTAAACTTTCGTTCGTATTACGAATAATGTTTCGCAGCAATTTCAGAACTTTGTACTTACTGAATAGTCAACATTCAATCTTGATTTATGGTTGGCATAGTGTTTATTTTGTACATTACATTTAGGACATTTCATCGAGATAATTAATGTTACATAGTATTATGATTACATAACTTAGAACTTTGAAAAATCCATTATTTACACGGTTTGTTTTGTAAATCAATTACAACATTCATCATCATCATCATCATCATCATCATCAGCCTATATTGTTCCCACTGCTGGGACACGAGCCTTCACTCTGTGAGAGGGAGTGGGCCATAGATATAGAAGGAGATATGGCGTGGAGTTCAAAATGTATAGAAAACCGGTGAAGCCACAACTGCCCCACCATAAAGATAATATTACGCATGTAGTATATCAAAACAACACTACGAACAAGTGCACACACGCGCCGTCGAAAACTGTCATTTAAATATAAACCTTATTCTTTAAACCACAGCGTACTTTTTCCGTGTAATTTACTCACACTAAAACAATTATCATTGTGTGTCGTCGGGACACGGGGGCGGACTCGACAGTGTTTGACTAAATCGAAGAGTTCACGATAAATATATCGATAAATTATAAAGGTTTGGAAATAAAATTAATAAAAAACGATATGAAACCGTTTTTATTATCTTTATTGTATAGATTACTATTAATTTAGTCCATAGATTACTAAACTAAACATTAATCAATTTACTTAACCATCTTCGGTTTCGCATTTATAAAATACTCTGTAAAATAATAAAAAAATGTAAAAATCCATGAACCACATCGGCCTTCCAGCCTTATTACAAGATAAAAAATTAAAAAAAAACTTAAATATTAAAATAGCAATTAGCAGTCGAGTTTCTTGTCGATAGACTTAGTCGGATTTCCAAGAGCACGTCACTAGCCAGCGGTCGTACCATGCGACATTACGGCTGATTGAGGTATCGTTATCAGCGTTGCCAGACCGTACAAAAAGTACGGTTTTCCGTACTATTCATCACACAATCGTACCACAACCGTACCTCAGTGCAGACCGTACCTTTTTCGTACCTTTTCTATACTAACGATTTATTTTTCACTACATAGGGTAAAAAAAAAAAAAAAACCCTTTTTCCTGTTTTTATCAGCATTTTGAATTTGCGTTTAAAAAACTTTTTTCTTCCAACCAAATAAGTTTAGTCCGTATTTTAGATTATAAAAAAATATTGGACACATATTTTTTCTTTTTTCGATTAAACAAAAAAGAACACAGATAATAGCCTATTTAAGCGAATCGAGCAAAACAACAAAACTTAATGTCAATCCGACAGCAGGATAAAATTTTGCGAGGTAACTTAACTAATAAGCCCCCCTAGACAAGTCGCAAACGATAATCGTTAACGCTCGGTTCTCCCCAATAGATTTTCAACCTTATTCCTTCGAGTCTTTAGTTAAAAATCTATTTAGGATTTCTAAGCGTTAGCGACTAGAACGAACGACAACGCCATGAAATCTTCAATAGATTTTCAACTAAAGACTCGAAGGAATAAGGTTGAAAATCTATTGGGGAGAATCGAGCGTTAACGATTATCGTTTGCGACTTGTCTAGGGGGCAAGGTTTTTTTTCATGAAATGGTAACATCGGTTATCTCGCGTCGTGAAGGCGAAGTCACGACGAGATATCTTCTCGAGCGTGGCGTGGTGCGCATGTTATGAAAAGTGACAAACGAATCGAGAACGACAAAATAAGAGATAATGTCGCCTTGCGCATGCTAGCCCTGCTGGTAATCTTTAACTCATAAATTAATTAAGTTAGCTCATAATATTACCTGAATTCTTCATCTCCCGCGGCGTACTGTGAATTTAATCCAAGGTTTTCACAATTTATTAGACTGTTAATTTAAGAATTTCAGGTAGAGACAAGCTGTTAATGAACCTACTTTTTAGTAAGAATGTTAAGTAAGATACAAAAGAAGTCGGTATAAAGTTTGGGGTGGTAAAATCATCAAAAAGAAAGAAGGAGCTGTCATACTCGTAACTGCTAGCAAAAATCTATTCCGTTCTTTCTGTTGCCTTATGCGATTCTAGGACACGGTGTCCGTAAGAATCAGTCTAACTGTTCTGAGGTGCTATTTGATAACAGAACTACCGTCAGGACCGTTTAATCGCGTGCATTATTAATGGGGCCTGTCATTGCCAACCACAGAAGGGTGTGGAGAATCTAAAACTGTTGACGTCATAGCCCTACGTGGTTAATGAAGTGTACAACCACAAACTATACCTCCCATGACTGCCGAAAATGGAGCCTAAAAGTTTTATTACACAACTTTAATTACGGGTACATGACTAGCCGCGAACGCTGTGGGAGGAGTTCCTCACATATCTGCGCCCAACTTGTCCCACGCCCGTCATACAAGCCTTTGTTAGGGACCCTTAGAACAATACAAGCCTCTCACGTACTCTACATAACACAATTCGATCGTTTGTTTAGAATATTCCGAGCTTCTGACCCACCTAATCTCCACGTCCCAATTTGCAGGCACCACGGTTAACGTGCCACAGTAATAAATTGTTTTGGGAAACATCCCCAAGATTAATAGTTCTGAAGCTCTTGACGCGTGCTAAGTGAAAGCCGCTTTTAAGTTCTCTGCTAAATTAAACGGAAGTTTTCGACCGTCATTGTACAAGCTATTTTTATTGGAGATTTATTTTGGCGGACTGCCCTAGTTGCGTTTGCTGAAAACAAGGTTCCAGTCGTGAACTAAGTTAATTTGGACTTTAATTATGTGTCGAATAAAACTGAAAATGTAAGTTCGCTTTTGCATGAATCTAAATAAAAAACCCTGCTGGTATTTTTTTTTGGCGAGTTTTTAAAACGGGGTGTATATTATTATCGTTCCATCTTACGCTTACAGTCGTAATATTTCTTATGTCGGTATCAGAATTATTTGTAATGTCGTTTATATCGCAGCAGAAATTACTCTGGGCACGTTGTAATGATGTTAAAAGCTTTTATGTTTTCCGGACAACGGCTTCTGAACGGAACTCATAGCATAAATAATCAACGTTGTTCGCTGTCTTGCGTGCGATAAGTGGGTTGTATAGAAGAAGCGTGTTAATGGAGTAAATAAAACGGTATTCTGCAAGTTGAAGTAAAAGTTATGGGCGCACAACCTATTGGAAACCCATTTATTTCAGCTTTTTCATGCAAAAATACTTGTGCCTTACCATACTATAGGATTGTATTTCAGGTAGGTTCGTCCTTTTTCAGATCAAATTCCTTTCCGATCTATTCAAATCCAACGATAGGTAATACTGAGGCTACGGAAAAAAACCATTGATGAGCTTCAAAAGTCGCAATCTGTGGGATACTGCAAATTGGACACAGATCTCGATAAAGAATCTTTTGAAAAATATTCTTTGCGACGGAGAGTATTGGATTTTTCAACTTCATTACGGAAAGGACTTTTTGCAGGATTATGATTGAACATTGAACTAGAAGATCGTGTCAAATGCACTGTGTAATGTTTCTGTCATGGCTTCAGGGCATTTGTGCCATTCAAATGCACTGTTTGAAATTCAAAGTGAAGTTACATATAAAATTGGTAGGTACATAAATGAGATCCTTAAATACATAATTATGTTAAAGCAGTACGTACGGTAGAATTTGACCTTAGCCAAACTATTTAGACAGCATGCTAGCGTCGACATTGTTCACGTTCGGAGTTTGCAACTTCTTTCCCACAATCCCACTTAGGTAGGTATATCATTAACTCTCCAAATATCTTTCTGTATACATAGGTGGCCAAAATTCTAGATACTTTGTATACTCAACAAAACAATATTAAATAAACAACTTTAATAAAGGAAGTTCTCTGGGTGTTTCAGCGTAAGTATTATCTACTTATTTTCTTAGTTCTAATTCGGTGAAGATAATTTGGGTTAACATCTTCCAGTTTCAGACAATTTCAAATAAGTAGTACCTAATACAAAGTAAATGTTTAGAAGCATGGAAGCAGGTGATGCCCAGGGCTTGTACGATAAATAACGTGTATAAACTCGGACCTAAAAGTTACACAGTTACAAAATAGGGTTGCCAAGAGTTTGAGGTCCTCTGAAATTAGCTACTAATGCCTAAAATATTTTCGAATATATAAGTTAGTGATAATCTGGGTAACTAGCACTTGTAGCTGTTTAGGTCCCTTTCGGACTCTTGATTCGAATTTTTAAATATAAGTCGGCGATTGAGAGCAAAATACAGAATACGTCCAGAAAATGTTAAATATTTACAGTTTTTTTTTATATCCATCCTTACTTGTCAGTTGACACCCCTTGAAAAGCTTCCTCCAGGAAACAGTCTACGAATCCCTTAAAACAATATTCTTCAACTCACGGCACAAAAGGGCAATTCATAACGTTTTGTTTGAACGTTTATTAAGGCGTTATTTGTTTAAAACAAACTGTCTGAAAGGGAAGAAGGGTTACCGAGGTCCCAAGCTAAGTGAAGGAACGATATTTTACGTTTATCTTCTTGTGATAGCAATTTTCCATACCATAAATCCATTATAAACCTGGCTGGAAGAACAAAAGATGTGAAGAACTTACCCGTTTATTAAAAAGAATTAAAATGCTGCCAGCTTGAATCCCGCCAGCTCTGCGAAAGGCGTATTGAAAGCTTGAACGTCAACAAGCATGTTCCATGCAAACTTCATATTAAATTTCATTACAAAAAAGTACTCAGAGCTTATGGGTAATCGATTGCCGACGTGATTCATTTTCATTTTCACACCTGTTCAGTTTAATAGCAGAAAAATCGTAATGAATCTACTTTTGAACTGCAATTTTGAAAAGGCCTTAGTCGAGTAGCAATGGCTGGGTTAAGAGAGATTTGCCAAAACAACCTTCCGAAATGAATTGTTCAAGTTTTTTTTTAACCCTTTTTCACTGACGCCTGTACTAACGAACGCTTTGACGGGATTGAGACCACGCTCCGTTGAAGTCTGAAAAGAACTTTTAAATTGTTGTTGGATTTGATTGAAGGGTTGACATTGGCAGTGAACTCTCACTGGATTTTGTGTTTGGATTGATTCTGACTTCTCAGATTTCGATAAATAAAGATTTTAATAAAATCGATTTGTAAGATGTAAGACATCAACAATCATCGATCACTCGGCCTAAGTGATACATAAAATAGGTGGCGGGCCGCGTGAGGGAGAGGACAGCGTCCTCCCTCCGCCCCAGCCGCAGTGGTGGACGCCTGTGGATTTTAGTCAGGACGAGTCTGACAGTCCCTCCCGCCCTGCCAGGGAGGGAGGACAAATTGGCTGATTTTGCCACGCTAAAAAAAAGTGATACATAAATAAAATTTTGGAACAATGATATAAATAATACAATGAGAATTATCATAAGCCTAACAACGTCATTCATATTCGGTCCTTAGATACCAAGATATATGATTCAGTAACCTTATTTGCATGTGTCCCATATCAAACAAATGTCTTGTTTATTAACGTGTACACGACCCGAATACTGAACGTTTTGCGTACTAGTTTATATTCAAAGGGATGTGATCACGTATTTCATGTACAATCGAACATAGAGGTTGGTGTATATCTGCGCAGGTAATAGAAATTGAACTTAGCGTAGACTTACACTTCGAACTTAATACATACCTACTTGCTCAGTTACAAAAAAAATAAGTACTGTTCACTATTTCACGGGACTGTCTTATCTAGGTAACCGTGACCCTGGAACGTAAAGGTCTTTTTTCCTCCTGTCCTGTCCTGGGCGAGAGGCATCATTTGATGATGTTACCAGGATAAAAAAAAACACCGTGCTTTATTACATCTATGTGAAAATCTCGTGAAAATGCATTTGCGAAGTGCACAATTTGCGAATTACTATTTTTAGAAGTGCATTTTTTGGAAATAGCACAATTTGCGTCAAGTGCACAATTTGCGTCAAGTGCACAATTCGCGTCAAGTGCACAATATTTGCAAAGTGCACAATGTGCGTCAAACCCGTCAGGTCGAAGTGCGTGCTTAGCTACTTACGACTTCAGTGTCTCCGTTAATCTCGTCTTCTTAGTAGTGGTCTTGGATTTAGGCTCTTACGACTAATCACAAGATAGTTTTACGTGTAGAATATTGGCAATAAATTGAACAAAAATATTTAAACTCTAAAACCAAAAACCTTGTTCTACTGTACCTTACTACCTAATGGCAATGGCTAGAACATTGTTTCACAGCCTCACTGGGAGGAAATAAACAGGAGTCTGCGTCATTAGTGGTTGTATACTCGTATTGCGAATACGATAACGTGTAATTTGAACTCTGATGACAAGCCCTGTGATGTAGAGGTTCCTATTCTAGATCTAGACTAGTATTGTACCTTTATTGTGTCGGCAATGTTTCATTTAGATTACAACACTAACGGAGACAATTTTCTTTGGAGTACCTTAGATTGAATGTAATATTACATGAAAATTCTAAATTTTATGTTTCTTTTCAGTAGTAATATCTGGTTGACCGAGCTTCGCTCGGTTTTTAAAATGTCTATATCTTGAGAACCCAGCTTTTCTCGAACCTGGGATCTCGACCATCGATTCCTTGTGCCGAAAAAACCCTAATCTGTAAGTTTCATGAAAATCCTTGGAGCCGTTTCCGAGATCCTGATATAAACATACAAGAATTGCTCGTTTAAAGATATAAGATGAAGACGAAAGTAATTATTAATATTTTTTTTTTTTACGTGGAAAAATCATCAAATGAGTCCTTCCACTCAGGGCAGAGCGGGAGGGACTGTCAAACTCGTACTGACTAAAATCCACGGTGTCCTTCAGTAGCCCTTTGTGAACCGGACTCGCGGTATACGTGTGTCCCGCGCGACCCCGGCCTATCTTTACAATAGGCATCTTTTCTACTTCTTGAGAGATAATAATTAGATACTAAAACTGAATCCCAACGTAGTAGTAAGTAGGTAGGTTGTTCTTTTGGGAAAACATTTCTCTTACACGCGAGAAAAGCCGCGGGCAAAAATTCACATGCACACACACACCCACACACGCACTCACACACACACCCACCCACACATACACACTCACACATACACCCACACACATAACAATTAAACACTCGCAATGTCAAGGTTACTGTCACACATAGTTTCCTCAGAAAGCTTAATTCACTTAGGATACATCAGTTTATTCCTTCTACTTAATAAGGTAGTAGATAAGTACAGAGGCCTGTATCTGACAGACGTCGTGAGCACCCATTTTCTTAGATACTTTACCAAATGGATTCCTGTGTAAGTTAACAGTTTTGTTTGCGTCATGTGTGATAATGGACGATTTCTGTAGTTATCCTTAGCGTGGAATAGGTACCCTTGAGGATTCCTTGAGCCACAGAATATATAATAGTACCTAAAGGCACAGAAGGCTTACTCCCAAAAAGAAAACAAACAAATGTAAAATCTATGCACGAAAGAATAGAGTCCATTTTTACTTGCACCCGCATCACCCACCTACTTTTATAATAGCCTAAACTTCCCGTGCGCAAGCAAAAATGAACTGAATAGTGACGCGCGAGAGTTCATTTTAGTTTATCTGACGCCAACGACATTAAAAGGTTACTGTCGGTCAAGCTCAATAGGGTTGCGACTCGCGAGTTTGGGCACAGTTAGGTAGGAATACGTATTTTATGCATTGTTTAATTACATTATTAACTAACATAAATACGTATATACATCACTCCTCATTATCTACCTCCTTATGTCCCTCAAAGAATTTTGTTTTTATCATCAGCCTATATCTTTTTCTGTTTCGTCATCGATTACTTCATATTCATATCGATTAGTAGCACAGAATGTTAACAGTAGGTACCTACGGCACCTTACGTGAGGAATAATATCTACAGCTTGACATAAAACTGTAGAAAACCGGAAGTCGCCACTGTCTTCGCACTACCAGCACTTTGAATGATTTTATTTTATTTATTTTTTCACTTATTACGTTAGTTTTATGGCACAATAATAAATCTAACAAACCTGCGGTCTTTGTTTATATCAAATATCAAAGATTTTAAAACGCTGTCAGAAATAAAAATTTTAGTTCCGTTTCAACCCGTTCTGGCCAAGCTGTAATGTTTTTTTTTTTCTCTTAATAAGTTAGTTTTGTGGCACAATAATAAATCTAACAAACCTGCGGTCTTTGTTTACATCAAATATCAAAAAGGTAACTAGTCCTTAACATTTTCATTTCATTCATTTCATTGTCACAGGCCCCGTGTTGCGTGTCTTTGTAGGTAAGTAGGTAAAAAAGTCGCGAAGAGAATTACGATCGCTGACCTTGAATGCGTAGTGTAGCCATTTTCTGAGTTTGAACGTGTCTAAACAATAACGTAAACATCTTCCTACTTTCTACCGATCATAATTCGACCTACCCGTATTCAGCTTAGGTGAGTGAGAGTGATGTCAGGTTTAATAATCGTCTATTTTATTTATCTTGTACGCCAAATTTGTAATCTACCTAATCATGCTTAAGGCGGGCTTTCAGTAATTTTTAAGATTTTCAAACGTCTGAAAGTCTCATTAACAATGATATTTTTAATAAATAAAAAACATAATATTAAAGTTGAACATATCCTCGAGTGAATGGTAAAGATAGAAACACGAATTGGAATAATTGGCTCGATAGAAAAAAATCTCAAACATGACACTAAATCACAATTTTCAAACATCCACTGCTTAGAGATTTCACAATGAATTTATATGAAACTTATATAAATAAAAACAGCTCATTATTTAGAAGTGCATGGTAAAAGCAGATTTTAAAATTTCGTGATAATTTTTCTCCAAGAAATAAAATACCCAAAATATTGGCATTATTTCGCTCGCCGGGCGCTCGCCAGTACCCGCCGAGGCGTGATAGAGGATGGACGTACGTCGTTGCTGCGCAAAAATTCCCCCCGCGCGGTTACGTAAGCAGGCATAGAACTGAACTACTACATGGAAACAAAGTCACACACACAAGCGATTACGTGTTAGTTGCGGGAATAGAATAAAATAGTCAAGTGATCTAATTTTGAAACGATGTAATTTTTTTTTATGGACCACTTATTTTTTAGCTAGGATGCGAACTTGATGGAGTGACCTGAAGGTCTACATCGGTCACTGCCACTGGAACTCGGCGACGGATTGAACTAGATGTGCCGAGTTTGGGCTCTTTTTGTTAGTTATGATGAGACCTTACCTCCGGACTTGATGGAGAGACCTGAAGGCCTACATCGGTGACTGCAACTGGAACTCGGCAACGGATTGAAATAGATGTGCCGAGTTTGGGCTCGTTTTGTTAGTTACGATGAGATCTTACCTCCGGACTTGAGGGAGTGACCTGAAGGTCTACATCGGTGTCTGCCACTGGAACTCGGCGACGGATCGAACTAGATGTGCCGAGTTTGGGCTCGTTTTGTTAGTTACGATGAGATCTTACCTCCGGACTTGAGGGAGTGACCTGAAGGTCTACATCGGTGACTGTCACTGGAACTCTGCGACGGATTGAAATAGATGTGCCGAGTTTGGGCTTGTTTTGTTAGTAATGATGAGATCTTGTTCGATCCGTCGCCGAGTTCCAGTGGCAGTCACCGATGTAGACCTTCAGGTCACTACTTCAAGTCCGGAGGTAAGATTAAGTTACATAAAATTGTAAAGGCACAAGGCGAATCCACAAACCTACAATTTCTGTAAACTTGTAATTACAATATCAATAAAAAACAAGCTAAAAATAGATTTATCCTTTTATTAAATTTCTACAATCAATTTTAAAATACTTATAACAAACAAAAACATAGCATATATAGTAATATTTAGAAGATCTTGAAAATTTTTAAAAATTAGAAACGGGTGTAACCGCCGTTGGCCTCTATAACCTCTAAAAGACGAGACCTCATTGAACCAACAAGCCGTGAGCAAATATCGGTTCCCCGCATTTCCTCCCAAATATAATTACAGTGACTAATAAGAGCTTGTTTGGTTCTTTCATTTTGATGCGACCATCGTTGGACCATAAGGCCCCAAAGATTTTCTATCGGGTTGAGGTCCGGCGATCTTGAGGGCCACTGAATAACCCTTACGTCAGTGTGTGAACGAAACCAGGCTCTTACGATCCTCGCATTATGAATTGAACAATTATCTTGAACAAAATCAAATTGTGGCACTTCGTTCTCCGGGTAAACATTACGGACTGTCGGTAGCATTGCATTCTGAAGCACGTCGATATAATTTACAGCCGTCGCTCGAGGAGGTAGAGAACACAATTCTCCTACACCATCCGCACTCATCCAGCCCCAAATATTTACGGAAATTCGACCTGATTCTCTATTTGGAATTACATGATCATCTTTATACCGTGTTGAATTATATCGCCAAAGGTGAAGACGTCCATGCTGACTGGATTTAAACGTTTTTTCATCACAAAACACTGTATTAGACCAATCAAACTCTAAGTGCTCTCTGGCGAAGTTCAGACGAGCAAGTCTGTGAGCATCCGTCAAATATATTTTCTTGGCGTAATGCCTGTGGTGCAACCCCATGTAATGTAGATGATTCCTTATTGTTTGGGCACTCACATCGAACATCTCCGCAAAATGTTTTGTGGGCTTAAAACCATTGATTTCATATTCCCGTCTCATGAATTCTCTATCGTTATTGGAGAGTGCAGGCCGGCGACCACTTCTTCTGTGATCCAACAAACTTCCCTCCTCTCCTTCACGACGAATCCACAAGCGGACAGAACGCCGCGATATATTCAAATTCCGGGATATCGCACTGATACTGCTTCCCTCATTAAATTGGGCAATTATTTGTGCTCTTTCGGCAATGGTCAAGTTGGCAGGCATTGAGATGATTTTATATGCAGTTGATTGAAAAATAACACGGAAAATATATCGATTTTTTGCATATATTTGACAAAATGTCAATTGTCAGTTTTCTTTTTCAAATGGAATTCGGTTGTCTATTTAAATAGTTTTTATTACTTTTGTTTGGAAACATTTCAATTGCTTTGTAGAAACTAATGTCCTTTTCATTTATACTAAAGGTTAAAATGTCATGTACTTATATGTGACATATGACGTATGAATACTCAATACATAGGTTTACGTCATGATAATGTTGTCTCTTTCAGTAATATCTTTTTATAACGAACCTTGTTGTAATTTTCGATGACCGGGAAACTAAATCAAAACTGGTACACCACTTTCTTGGCTGACCGTACCATGGGTTTCACTTGGTTTTACGTTTACTGTCACCACAGAATATATAATGCTGTCACGTAAAAACCACACTGACTACAGTAAATGCCAACTTCAGTGTAGTCAGATGAATGCAATACGACAAAATGAAAAAGGTTATTTTTCTATTGCTTAGTGCAAGAAAACACGAGTTCTAAATTTGGCCGCCAAACTTTACTGCCGGACCAGGCCTGGCTCACTCCGCAGTGTAGGTATAAAACTGCAAGCATTGGCGGGGGCCACTTCGTAGTGGCCATTTAGTCGGTTGCCGCGCGCCACCCACTAAGCACGCGCTTACTTAAATAATTTTTAAGTATGGTGTTAGGTTGTATTTACGCATAAGTTTAAAAAAGTATATACAGGGTGAATTTTTCAAGTGGGCGTGGATGGCTATTTTCGAAACTATGAGGAATATCGAAAAACGTTGAAAGGAGTCTCGAGGCCGATTTTGACGAAAACTAAAACTGCATCATTGGATTTTAGAAAAGTCTATCATCCTGGCCAGGAATTGAACCCGCTGATTTTGGAAAAAAAATCACACCCTGTATTTTTACACCATTCGATAGTGTTGCTGTTAAGGATCAAATTCTGGGAAGTAATCATGTACGGATAACTTAATTAGAAACGTGTTTTAGTCATTGGATACATGAACTGGGCTGCCGTTGTAAGGCGACTAAAAAGTCACTGTTTATATATTATTCCTCACGTAAAGTGCCGTAGGTACCTACTGTTAACATTCTGTGCTACCAATCGATATGAATATGAAGTAATCGATGACGAAACAGAAAAAGATATAGGCTGATGATAAAAACAAAATTCCTTGAGGAACATAAGGAGGTAATGAGGAGTGATATATATTTATGTTTAATAATGAAGTCACGTCGTAAACTGCACTTAGCTTGTCTTCTTTTCGGCGTCATCAAGTATAAAAGTCCGTCATACCTTTACTCTAAACTGGCGTGGATAAATGATCACCGACAGCGCAAGGCCAGGCGTTGCGCTCAACAGCTGGCTACCCCACATCATCGTACTGCAGCTTTTCGAGGTAGTTTTCGTTACGCAGCCTCCAAATGTTGGAATAATATTCCTCCACCGATTAGGGACCTAAACAATATAAATACTTTTAAAAGTAGACTTAAACATTTTGTTATAAGTTCGCAAATTAATTTTGAAAATATTAATATTGATAAATCATTTATTTAGATAAATAAAATATATGAACAGTATATTTTATTATTATTTGCAATTGTTAATATCACTTTATGTAATAATTTATTACTTATTTATTCTCTTCATAATATACAAATAGCAATGCTGCCCTAGCGCTCGTACTAGAACAGCTATTGCATTATAAACTAATCACCAATTTGATTTATTCACTATTTACAATTATTTTAATTAAATTTATTAATTTTATTTGGAATGTAATTAACTAATGATTTTATATGTGAAGGTACTGTTCTTATTTATTTGAATTATTGTAACTCACCATAAAAATGTGTAGGTACCTATTGCTAGGTAACGAGAGGGTACGAGCTGGGCTGTATGTGGTGAGCTCGTTTGGGCCTGCGTCTGTCGCCGAGAACCATAATGATTGCACTTTCACAACTACGAGTATAGTCTTTCCATTTTTCCAGAGTGTTAGATACAACTGTGTTTTACTTAGCTGATAAGAATTTGTTAATAACCTATTTTCTTAAAAAGCGGGGTACTAAGTTAGAGTCCAACCTACGCAGCGAATTTTGTTTGAACTGTTCACCTGTCTGGCGCCACAGCGCGAGCGGCGCTCCCTATTGGTCGTTGCCGCGCCATTGGTGGCGTCATTCGTGAGAAACATATTAAGCGCACATATTTTGTGATACTTTGGATCTTTTTAATATAAGTAATATATTATTATTTATTTAATACACTACACGTATCCCTACACTCACTTTTCATTATTTATTTGGTTTTACTATATTATTATTTTTTATAATTTATTTCTTTGCCTACCCTCGTCCGTGTGTCACTGCGTGGTGCCAACTGAAAACCAGCGCTGGGTGTCTTACGCCCAGCAAATGCTGAGTTGGTAACCCTTTTGGTGCGGACATGCTCATAAAAATTGTTATTGTATTTTTAATTTTATTATATTTTTTTTTTTTTTGTGTGTGTCCTAATCAAATAAATACGTTTCTATTCTATTCTAATGCATTAAATACGTATTCCTACCTAACTGTGCCCAAACTCGCGAGTCGCAACCCTATTGAGCTTGACCGACAGTAACCTTTTAATGTCGTTGGCGTCAGATAAACTAAAATGAACTCTCGCGCGTCACTATTCTGTTCATTTTTGCTTGCGCACGGGAAGTTTAGGCTATTATAAAAGTAGGTGGGTGATGCGGGTGCAAGTAAAAATGGACTCTATTCTCTCGTGCATAGATTTTACATTATTTGTCTGTTTTCTTTTTGGGAGTAATGCTTCTGTACCTTTAGGTACTATTATATATTCTGTGGCCGGACAAACGTCACCGGTTGTTTGAAAAGGGAAATTGTAAATAATTTAGAATATCTTCAATAATTACGTAAGTTGAAAAGTGACTTTTTTGTTTATGGTTATTTTTCAATTAAATTATTTAAAAGGGGTGTGTTTTATTATAAAAGTGATTGCACAAGTTGTTTCATGTAAATCGGATCAGTAGTTTTTAAGTTATTGTACTTTTTGTATGATCAAACTTTTGTTCCTGTGTAATTTTTGTAGTTTATGTTCTAGGATTTTTTGTATTTAGACATAGGTACATTTTGTTTGTTTTATATACAAATAGACTTAATAAGGAATCTAGAAAGGTACAATACATAGTTTTAAGGTTTAAATTAATAAGAAAATAAAGGCTACGAAGGCCTCGGTCTTAGTAAAAATCACAAGGAAAAACGGACTCAAAATACGTGTGTCTCTTCAAGGTAAGGACGGGCGGTATAAAAGGCGGTATGACACTACGACCGCCGGCACTGCGTTCAGTCGCAGCCGAGCCACCGAAGAAGAAACATCAATGAAAGAAGACCGAAGCCTTCAAAGTGAACTCTTCAAATTGGTGTTTTTTATTATTTCCGTTGTCCGTGGAATATTGTATTTCCGTAATTTTCCAAAACGTACGCATTCAGGGGTGCGTGGATGCATGCGTCACCAGCGAAGGCAAGGCACGTGTGCACAACAATACGTCCCTGTAGTGGACGCGCTGTCGGAATCCCGGTTCGTCCATTACAACTTGCTTTTGCATATTCGGATCGTGTCCTCTATAAAATCTGTTTTCATCTGCCGCTTGGCCTTCGGCAAACATCCTCCAAGTGAAATATTGTCGCTCAGACATTTTTAATAAACGAAAAACAATAAAAAAATACTTCTCACAATAAAAATATCGGTGAGAGAAGTAACCACAGTAGGTACAGTAATTTACTGTGACATCTATCAAATCAGTGACTCATGGTACCGATTTGTATGCAAAACGCTACGTAAACTAAACTCTCTACGGTAAACTGAAACAAATGTGGTAAAGAAATTTTAGTTTTCAACTCATGGTACGAATTTTAGTTCCGCTACTACTCAATAGAGGCGCTGTACAGATTCTCATACAAATTGTTTTACGTTTACTGTACCGTAAACGTAAAAAAAAAACTCATGGTTGAGGTACAGTACCTCTACTCCATCAAGTCCGGAGGTAAGATGTCATCATAACAAAACGAGCCCAAACTCGGCACATATCAAATATACTGCTGCCTAAGAAAGTACTCCATTGTATGCACTTTGTAAAATCAAAACTATCTCGACTATCATTTTACGAAAATCTAATCCAGACACACTCGAACGTAATTGACTAACTGCATTACGCTACGCTGTGGCATATATACACACACGGTCCCTCCCGCCCGCACCGCTGTCGACTTGCCCCGCCCCTTTGCGGGGGCTGAGGTAGTGCGCTCATAGCTGCGTACTGTACTGGAACCTGGCCTTAACTGATCATGCAGCCGGTACTTGAATGACATTAATAAGCACGTCACAAGTAGGTAGATAGTTTTTTGATCATTATTAAATATGTACTACATAGATAAATATTCACTTTTTTTCTTACCTTTCGAAATCACGCGGTAGTGTGTGAAACGTGAGGCTCCTATCACTGTCATTATTTAAACAACCAAACGTTATGCAGTATTTTTTTTTCCTCATCATATATATTTTTTTTTAACTCATGCGTAAATTCAACCAAACACCAAACTTAAATATTATATAAGTAAGCGCGTGCGTAGTGGGCGGCGTGCGGCAACCGACTAAATGTCCACTCCGAAGTGGTCACCGCCAATGCTTGCAGTTTTATACCTACACTGCGGAGTGAGCCAGGCCTGCTTGAGCTAATGTTTAATATTTGCCGGATGCGGGTAGACTTCATAAGCGGAAAATTTGTAGTAGGTAGCTTTGAAATTTACCTCGAGTAAGAGTAGGCAACTTATAACACAAGGACCTGTCTAATGTTTCGTAATCTCGCCCTCAACGTTGTTAAGTTTACTCCTTTTATTTAAAACTAGTGGTTGCCCGCGGCTTCGCTTGCGTTAATTTAGAATTTGAAAAACAATACGGATCGTGTAAGTGGCGCTATCTGGAATATGAACGTAATTGTGTTCTCGGCAACAGCTCTTTTCTGTTATTCGGGATGAAAGATATAATACAAAATTTTGGGACGATCGACTCATTATGTAGTTTTCGTGAAAACTTAAAAAACAAACATACTATCGCATTAGCATACGAGTACCGCGTGATACCTAAAAAATAGCTTATTATTTGACTCGATGAGTAAAACTTGTCGTAATTGAAAACATAATCTATGCACGGGTTTTGAGCACCAATGAGGGATTTTCTTTTTATGTTTTCCCTTGTCAATGGATAGATGGCGCTAAACTTGATATGTTACTGCAATGAACGAACGTCACGTCATTTTTTTTATTTTTTTCACTTGGATGTAATTTTGAGATCCTAAAACAAAAAGTACATTTCATGTCATTGTCAGTCACATCACATCACACAAATGGCATTTTGAAAACAAATAACAACAAGGAAAAAGAAAAAAAATATTCATTTACCAGTCTTTTTAATTTATGAGTTTAAGAAAATGTCTCAAGAGAAAAAGAAGAGAAGTCTGTGCCTCGTGGATTTATGCATACATCTTTAAAAATAATAAATGAAGGCATACATATTTTTCCTAGAGTAACACCGTCAGTTCAACGCCATCTATAGAGTCCTTGGAAACTACTTTTTTTTTTTAACTCCAAAAAGAAAACCTCTCATTCAAAACATAGATTAACACAAATTAATAGAAAGACTGGTTGAGTTTTTTTGCGGGCATGCGGGCGGCGAGTAGAGGGCAACTCGCTGTCCGACCATGGACCATGGCCGGGTCGACGTCGCGTTGTGTTCCACGCGCGCCTCAAAGAGCGTCAGCATAATGACGGGGCCACCTTTAGAGGGCCAAAGCCTGCCGGGGTCGCGGGACTTATCTCATTATCGTGACCCCGGAACACAAAGGGCTATTGAAGGACGCCGTGAATTTGAGTCAGTACGAGTCTGACACTCCCTCCCGCCCTGCCCGGGGTTGGTGATTTGATGATTTTACCACGCTAAAAAAGGAAAAAAAGACTGATTGTTTTCTAATGTTTAAAATTCCTACTCCTCAAAACAATAAATTACGGTTTAATTAATATCCAACTTATAGGTAGGTAAGTTGGATATTATTTAAACCGTATTTGTAGTTTAATTTAAATCAGCGGAGATTTATCCTAGAAAACTACTGAAAAAGATTAGAAAAAAAATTAAATGGCAAATCATTTTGAAATAAAAATATGCATAAAATTATTTTTAATTATTTAAAACTCTCACAAGATAAATAAAAACAAAAAATGAACCACAAAAATATGAACCACAAAAAGTGAAAAGAAAAATACAAGATTTGATCCTGAGACCCATTGCACGTAAGTCAAGCAGGTTACCAAACAGACTGGCAGCTTCGCTGACAGTAAGTTTCAAATAGCGGTTCTTATACAAATGTCAACAATGACTGAAAATCAACATATTATAAAATTGCTAATCTCCCAAGGGGAATAGCGTAATGATACATATCCTATTATATGGAGCGCAGTTTAAGGAATATTTGATAAAAAATTGAATAAATAATATCCCGTGGTTTAGCTTCCAACTAAAAACAAACATCTAAAAACAACAAAATTCAAAATTGCTTATCTCCCAGGGAAAATAGCGTAATAATACATAGCTTATTAACAGAAGTATATTATTAGGAATATTAGAGGAAAATTTGATCGACAACTTTACAGTAGTACGGAGATAGATCAAAAGAAAAAATCATAAAAAATTTCGAAAAAAAATAAAACTTGTTCTGACATCAGAATCGATCCCTTATCTTGAAAAAAATACAAAAAGAAAAAAATATTCAATGTACAGGAATGACAGCTCTACGATTTTATTATAAATGTAAAGATAAAGATAAAGATAAAGAAGATAAAGATATTAATTTAATGAGTTATTCAGTTCATGGTCTATACGTGAATATGGGAAGGGGTTAAGAAAGACGATGGAAAACATTTATGATAATGCATTTTCAATCTGGATCATATACAGGGTGGAATTTTGTAATGCCACCTGGAGGGAAAGTACTCTTAATACTGCAGATAGAAAATTTTACTCAAAGGAAACATTCCTTTATTTTTGAATAGAAAGCAAACTGCATTCAAAGATTTTCAAAAATTCTCTTCACCCACACCCGGGAATCGAACCATTTTTTGTAAATAATTAAATTAATTTAAGATTTCCTGGTTTTCCTTTCATTTAATTTATCGTGTTTGTTAGAGAGATTTCATCCTTATAATTGACCCTAACGATCGATGTAATAAAAGTACAGGTTATTTTTTTTTTTCAGATTTTAGGCGGTTCGATTCCCGGGTGGAGACGAGAATTTTCGAAAATCTTTGAATGCAGTTTGGTTTCTATTCAAAAATAAAGGAATGTTTCCTTTGAGTAAAATTTTCTATCTGCAGTATTAAGAGTACTTTCCCTCCAGGTGGCATTACAAAATTCCACCCTGTATACTGATACCTACTTACCAAAATTGACCGTACCACAAAAACTTTTAAACGTCTGTTGAACACTTGTCTAAAAAAGTGTCAGATTATGACGTTGAAATAAGGTCCGTATTACAGTCACACTTTTTTTAGACAAGTGTTCAATAGATGTTTAAATTTTTGTAGTAAGGCGGTGAAAGTTTAGCTCCATCATACTGTTACAAGCATTTAACAGTATTTTATAGTCCTGCGATGGCTATCTAGGTCGAATTCAATTCCGTCTATTGCACTGAGCTCAATCAGGACCTAGCAAATTTGTTCAACCGACATGCAGTGTGCTGACTCGATAATTACTCTTAGACTGGGCGCTTAAATCTATAACTTCTTAATCCGATTTGTGCTGTTTTAAGCTATAAATAGCTAACTTCCTGTAAATGACTTACGTTGCATCGATTTTAGTAGTATCTTAGCTTTTTATGGTTGAAGTTTCCACAGTTTTGTGTCTTATTTTTCTCATTTTACTGTAATTTGCCGAGTCAAGGAGACGTCGTGATACGTGAATATTAAATTTAATTTGGAAGAGTTATCAACTGTCATTGTGCTTCGCAACCTCTAGACAACCTCGGTGTACCTACGATATTAACTTGTAACGTCACGTGATCGTAAATTAAGACTTGTTCGACAACAGCTGTAAAGTGAGTGAATTTATAACGATATGTAGATTATTATCTGTGTAATCATTGAATAGGTGGGTGCTTCGCTGAAATCCTCAATTTTTACAAGCGACATATTTTTATGTAAAGGTTTTGAATAATTTGAACAAACTGCGTTTTTATACGAATTTCTCTTTCAATGCTAAACGTTTTCAAACTCACTATTTTAATACCCCACTTTGCTTCACAATTCAGTAATAATTTCAACTGAAGTTCCAATGAAATTCTGCAACATTCGATTATGTAAATCCGAATACTCCTAAACTTATACTTAGTGAACCTTACTAAAATATATTTATAGGGAAGAACAGAACTTTGGGGTGTATGATAGATGGGAGTTTAAACAAATACATTTTTCCCCTCTGGAGTGTTTGGGCGGGTTATTTCTCTCATTTCGACCACCTCACTCGTATTAATCATTCTTTCTTGAGTGCAAAACCCTGTAGTTGGTAAGTGAGTTAGGTAACAGCACACCCGCAATGTTAGCTTTGATTCTAATATAGACAGCGTAGGTGGCAACCAATCTAAAGTAGGTACCTCAGTTGAGGTGAATTATGGAAACATTTCCTTTACACGTTACTGAATTTGACGTATTTCAGCCTTTATTTTATCCTTTTTATCTTTAATATCCAAAATAAACTACAATATGTGAAATTGCGGGTCGTATTCATGTCCTGACTACGTCAATACCTAATTTACCGCTATTCTATTCGAAAACCAGTTGGCCGTTCATTGCAAACAGCTTTCACAGAACCCAACAATCGCAATGGTATTAATCCTCGCTTCCCATTTCAATAATCGAATACAGCTTTTGCTAAACATCGATTCAGTTCTGCAGAGCGCTTTGCATCTGACACCGCACGCTGTACCAAGATTTACTGAATACATTGAATGCCTCCCCGTCTCTATTGTGTCGCGACTTCGTAGGATTACTCTCATTTTATTCGATAAACTGCGAAGTATTTGAATCGAATACGCGATTCAATCGCTCGCGAGTAATTTTTGAATGTAACGGAACGTTCGGTTGATTGATGGCGCCCGCCATATTGAAATTATATTACCAACGGAATTGGATTTAAATTTTGATACATTGAATTTGTAGTGCAATAAAATATTACGTAGGTAATATTTATCAGTCAGTCAGCAGACTTAATCATGTCAACGTAGAGAACTAATACAAATTGTAAAGATAAACGAGGTAGAAGGTACTTGTAACCAATAAATTAATATTGGAACCCATAAAGCTTTCATGCCGAACCTCCATGTACCTACCTAAATAATAAATAAAGTACCCAAGAGTACCAGGTAGAAACACAGATAGGTGATTCGTTCAGACAGGTAACAGAGGAGAACCTGCTCATGGTCCATTTGCTAGCGTCGTGACAGTATCGACTGCGATTTGGTCCGATTTGTCAAGTTCGACGCACTTACGTTTATGGAGTTGCTCTACACTATGGCTGAGGTACGGTATGTACTATTTGATTTTAATACTTAGCTAGTACTTAGGAACAAAACGGACAACATGCTCCACACCTCTTGGTTTTGGTTCTGTCCATCGCATCGAAAAGCCTTTAGTTAGGCCATCTAAATTGATTACTGCATACTTAGGTATTTACTAAATTGTTTCGATACCGGCAACTGCTTATTACCTAAGTACCTATTAGAAATTATGATCAAGGTTCTTGCGGTGCAATGCACCTAGGTAATTATAGACTATTGAAAATATACAGCACATCCGCGAATTAATTAATAGGTTCAATTATTTCTGTATTGGAAACCTAAACTTTAAGTTAAATGAAGAATACAAGATATTTAGATTTAGAAGATCTTGATAGCTGTAAAGTGTTGACATGTCCTCAAAATTCATTGGCTATAAAATCCTCTTCAACGATGTCATTATTTAGCAACGTCGTTTGGTTTATCACATTTATATTATCTACCTATCTTAAATTCTTAAGAAAGGTTCCTCAGCATTAATTGTTATTGATATTACTCGTTCCACCTCGTCTAGAGAATTGTTAATTTGGAAAATTGCAAGGAACACGATACATTTCACTGAAGGAACGCTTTTCATTATCAGTTTGAGAGTACGTAGATACGTTAGATGTTTGATGCTTACGTCCTCATTAGAGCTCGTAAATGATGGGACGTGTAATAGAGCTTAATGACTTCCTTGAGGATTTGCTCTAGAGTAAGGTTTGACGGAGCGTGAGATGGGCAGGATGTGGAATCAAAATGTTTGTTTGGTAACCTGTTGAACCTTGCTTATAATGTTGGTATTTTCCATTAACGGAATTTGTGTGACAGAAGCACCTACATTGGAAAGTTTTACACTGCTATCTGTTTCCCTAACTTCTGTAGTAATGACGCACATGCTAAACCTCATAATAAATTCATATTAAAAACTAATCCATGACTATTGATTTTCCGGCGCTTACACTAATATTTACACCCAACTCATCGCCTTTAGTTGGCTCAGTCAAAACAATTTCAAAGAACAGAACTCATCCAAAACAAATTCTGATTCGCTCAGCGCGGGGTCTGAACAATATTTCACGGAGAACTTTGCACCAAGTAACGTATTACCTTCACTTACCAACTTTACTAGAAATTAAAGAGCACATTGTTTACAGAAACTGTTCTTGCTTAGTTAGCAAGTTTGTGGACTAGTAAAATATACGGAGTCGCGGAGCTAACTGTGCGACTACGAACAAGTTGTGCTGCAACTTTACCCGAGGGTTCTGATGAAAAAAATAGTTAAGCGACACGACGACGCCTAGTGATACGGGGCTTATGTTTTTTCGAAACAGAATACGTCCTTAAGTAGGTACGTTGTTGAGGAACACATCCAATCCAATGAATCCATTGGCACATCGTGGTCTGATCTGTCACCCTTTTCAGACGGTTCAGTCTTCAGTCAGAGACCTCCAAGAAGACCATAGAAGATTTGATTCTGGAGAAAATGGTCAAAACCTAAACAACATAATCTCGAGTTTTGAACTTCTAGACTGAGTTGAAGTTCTGGTGGCGTATTGCTTTAGGGAAATACATACATAGCTTTAATGCGATTGACTTTTAGTGTAAAAAGTAGGTAGCTACGTATATAATTTTATAAATGATTAATAATCGGTGTAGCCGTGGAGGTCAAACATAGAAATCAATAAAATATAGATACTGAAAGTGGATTGTACGAATCGCTCTTGTTTGAACAAAGCTGTTTGAAGGGTTGAGCAAAACGTACTATAAACTTGCAAACGTCTTGCTTATATACGTCTTGCTTATATGGACGTGGCATCAAACGGAGTATAATATCAGGCCAATCTACGTGCAATAAAAAAGAGAAAACATATTTGGAAGGGATACCTATCTCATTCTACGTAACCTCATAATTTTCCACACCCGCAACATCTATTTTCCTTCCATAAACGTCAGAGCAGAAACATTCCCGTTTTTAAAAGTAGTAGCGAAATTCGAAGAAGATTTCGAAGAAGAAGACAAGAAAAATTTCGAAGAAGGTAATTTATTTTTATCGTTATGACCTGCAATAACGGGATTTAAAGCAATTTGGCTCGACGACGATACAAATTGCAATTATTATGGAGCGGTAGATAATTGCCCATTACTTTAGTGATTTTCGTCCTATTTCCATGTTTTTGGGAGGATGAAAATCCTATCTAAATTGGTATTTTGAATGTAACTTATAACGTTTCGATTGTCTTTCATCAAGTAACCCAGTAATAATGTAAAAAGGGATAGATAAATAGCATAATCAGCCAATAATGTTCCCTGGTTGCTAGAACCCAGGCCTCGTCTTAGTGAGAGGAAGGTAGGCAATAATCCACTATGCGGGCACAGTGCGGATTGGTATGTCTTCGAAGTTTTTGGCTTAAGAGGAAACACCACGGCCGTTTTTCCATACAAACGTAGTCCCCTGTTTTCTCCCTGGATAATGCCAGTAGAGCTATAATTTTTTTACAAAAAATCTATGACCACTATCGGCATGTCTCTATGTTGTCCTTTTTTCCATAAATTAATTATTAAAAGAGATATGAACATTCAAAATCCTAAAAAAATGGCTAGATTTTCCGCTGTGTTCATCATCTGCCTAGCCTTTTCCCAACTATGTTGGGGTCGGCTTCCAGTCAAACCAGATTCAGCTGGATATCAGTATTTTACATGGAGCGACTGCCTGTCGGACCTCCACAACCCAGTAACTGGGTAATACGATACCCCTTGGTAAGACTGGTTGTCAGACTTAGCGCTTCTGACTAACAGTAACGACTGTCAAAGATCTACAAATGACAGCCGGGACCAACGGCTTTACGTGCTTTTCCGAGGCACGGAGGAAACTCGCTATGATAGATGGTCACCCATCCACAGACCAACCTCGTCAAGCGCGGCTTAACCCGGAAGATCGGCCTGTGCGGCTGTGATTATTTAGCCACGAGCTCCTCCTCCACGAGATTTTCCGCTGTGTTCAAATATCCAGAAAACAAATTTGACGAGATTATATAAAAAAGGCAAACATAGGAACACGGCCAATGCCCGAATTCTTTATTTTTGCAAGAAAAAAGTAGTGAAATCGGTTAAGTTTTGGAGGAGTAATCAGGGGACTACGAATCGTTGATTTTGTGCCGTCCAAGCTGCTGTTGTCTCTATCGCGCTCTGTAACTCTGTTGTGGGCACTGCGCCACAGATTACCAGATATTGCACTCCATGTACTTACACGCGCTAACTACCTACCGGCCGCCGGTCCGTAGAAAGACCTTAGCGCAGCGGGTTGTCAATAGCCGCGCGACGCGCACGTACGCATATTTCGGTCGAATTGATGTTAGTTTTGAAATACTAAGATATGGTTGAAGAGATAAAAACTATTTTTTACGGTTTTCCTAGTGGAGGTTTTTTTTTGTTATGAAAAAATGTACTTACGCGAAAAGGTAATGAATGTTGAAATGTAATGTAACGACAACATTAATTTTTATTTAATACTGTCGTTTATTAAAAAGTTGTAGGTAGGTCATTTTAATCGTCGATCTTACGTTTTGATTATTTTTAACGTACACACGACACAGGAGAAATTTCTGGTGTTAGACAATTTAAAAAAAAAACATTTTATTTCTTTTTACAAGTGTATATTTTTAATTTACACTTGTTCCGTTGGCGGTCTGTAATAAAATTTTGATAAGTTGATAATTATATTTGACTTACTTCCCGGCTTCCGATTGAGCAGATGAACTCGTAATAATAGGTACAGCCGAGTTTCACTAACTCTCGCTATTACGAATTATCGAATGTTTAATATCAAAAGGAAAAAAATAAGATAAAAAAAGTGCATTATTAAGTGTTGCTAAACAAACAAATTCGTACAAAAGTAAGTGTACTGTGTCAATAAAAACCCTAGGTAGT
Source organism: Agrotis segetum (assembly GCA_036375495.1). Classification (NCBI taxonomy): domain Eukaryota; kingdom Metazoa; phylum Arthropoda; class Insecta; order Lepidoptera; family Noctuidae; genus Agrotis; species Agrotis segetum. Next base: position 1,628,869 of record JAQSVV010000048.1, on the reverse strand, counting down.
AACATCATTGTCGACAGAGGCAGCCCTCGTATTTAGAATATCCACGCGGCGGCGCGCATCTTCAAAGCGAAATTTACTTTACGTTTGTATGGTTAAGGCACATTTTCGTTCGCAGCGTCTATCGACTTGAAAGTGTAGGCTATTAAAGCGGTAGGTATTGAACATTTTGTATGGAGTGCGTTATATGTAATATGTGACTGCGCGACAGCAATAGATTTTACAAATACCTATTTTTCAATTCTCCAGCCCTTGCTGTTTCCTCTTAAGGACATGCAGATATCCTCACTATCTTACAAAAATACATAAAGTGATGCGCCTGTCTGGGTTCAATTAAACCCACGACCTACCCACTTTTAAATCAGATATACCACGGCTCTTTAGAAGGGATAGATATTATTCAATTCAAATTGGTATTCGACTATTTATCATAATTTTCAGGCAGCTTCTTCTGTGATCATTATCCTATGTAAATTATCAAAGGGATGGAGTATAAATAGTTATTTCAAGGAGAATAAATAAGGAACTATTCCCATTCCGCGGTTCTGCATTGAATTTGTTCAAAAGAAACTGGTCCATGCTATTCACTTTAATCGTAATTTTCGTTGCGGGCGTCCATAGGCTATGGTGATCGCCTTTTAGTGGCCTAATTGACGTGATAGTGAAGTCCAACCTCATAAAATAATGGTTCATTAAAACTGTTGTTGAGTATTCTTTGACTAGTAGGTACAACGACGATATAATACTAGACTCCGCATGCACGATCTAAGGAACGAAAATTATTCTGTCAACTTGCTGAGGTACTGCGTAAGCGAGGGGGACGGGGTACTGCGTTGTGATTGGCTAACTCAAGGTCTGTTCTGTCTCAACGTATGTTTACGGTTCACAGGATTGGTCGAAATGAGACGAATATAAGACTTTTTTGCCTAAAGTGTTGACAGACATCGGTCGCCTGTTATTACGAGTCTAGTATTATATCGTCGTTGGACTAGTACGTCTACATTATATTGTAAACAATACATACTGCAAGCTTCGCTCCAACACCAAGTATCATTGTTACTAAAAGTTCCAAGTCTAATTAACATGTTGCCACAACACTGTAAGCTTAGGTAGATACGTGCACTATGATACAAACACAAGTTCCGAGCGCAAAGAGAAATATTAATTGTTATTCCAGAGTCTACAAAGCTGGATATAATTTTGGGGAGGTCCGGCTTGATTACAGGACTACAATTGCAAAATGTACAATTTCTGGCACTGTTTATTATCTGAATCTGCCCTTATAAATAGGTGCCTGTATGTATAATTTATTATTATTGTGATAAAAATTACATAAGTCCAATTAGCTAGTTATCAGTCCGTGGAACAGAGGCCTTACCACGAGCTCTTAACGCGATCCAGTTTAGGCTGTGGGAAAGAGACAGAGCTAGCAGACAAGTCGTCTAGCTCCATCTCTCTTTCCCACAGCCTAAACTGGTTCTCGTTAAGAGTTCATGGTAGGCCTACTGGTCACTCATATATTTAAAACAATGGTCTTCATGTGATGAACTATCAGTGCTATAACCAGGATCATCATCTTGGAGAGGCTTGAAAGTCATAGATTGTTCCTCAATTTATAAGTACTTAAAGGGGGAACAATGGGTCGCTCACAGATCAGCTTCAGTACTTTGTTCAGCAAAAGAATCCTTGCCAATAATAGTGAATTAGTAGGTATCTAGATCATCATCCAAAGGAAAAAGAGACAATTCTCAGTCTTTTTTAGCCAATTCCTCTTCAGAGGTTTATCATTACGTAGACTTTGACCCGCTCTATGCTTTTTGCACCTATGTTTCGAACTGAAAGCCAATAAAAGACCATTTACTAAAGCGTAACTCAAACACGGCTAACTTTGCTACCCACACTTATTGGAAAGCGCTAATGCACATTGCGGTAATCCAAACGGGAACTGCCGTGTACCAGTAGATATCGGGCTTTTTGAAACCCGATGCAGAAGCTCATAAGCCGCTCATAACCGGAATTAACCGGCACTCACCGGTGCATTGATATTAAGTGTGTTAGCAGAACGATTTACCGACTCTTTTGTATGTAACACACTGGTGTGGTTGGGATATCTTTAAATTAAAAGGTGAATACAAATACCTATGCTTAATAAAGAATTTTGAGTGAATAAATATGTGTACACTACTGGTAGGATTATGTGTTTTATTGCGGCGTCTGATGATGTTGTTATGATTCTCTACATGGCTCATGTTGCATTCGGTATCCTGTGATTTTTAGAGTTTTAAATTGCATGAAATATTGAATGTCACTCTAATCTCATGGTTCAACCAGACCATTTTTCTAATGTATTTTGTGAAAACACGTTTCCACTTCAACTTACGGCTCGAAAATGTGACTATCAAATCCAAAGAACTCGAAATTACGCCACAAACCCACCAAAAACTGAATATACTTCGCTAAAAGTTGTTCGTAATCACGTTTACGAGTAATAAAAGTTTGTCTGCATTTGCACATTGCATTCCTGTGGCATAAGTAGTGTGTGAGGGTTTACAGGAGCTTTACCTCGCATACTCTTTATGATGCAATGCAAGTGCTGCTGTTATAAAACGGTTTAAAGCCGCACCACAGAATTTATTCATACAGTTGAAGATACGCGAGACTACCGAGCTATGAGAGGCTTTTAAAAGAATTATGATGCACGTTTTTCATTAAAAATGCACGTCATGCAGCTAAATGATGATTTAATGTCTTTCAAATTGTAAACAGCTCGTGTTATTGAACTTAGATCGTCTGTGTTTCGCTTACGGATGCGCGTGAGCTAGTTCTTATGCAATACTATAGTATTTATAAGAGCTCCTGCCTGACCCTGTCCATCAGTATGTGCGACTTGCAAAAATATAGGCCGGAGCTTGACAGGCTTTTAACACTACAACGCTATTTTGCTGTAAAGGTACCTACAATAATTATATACGAGTCAAATTACGAGAGTCCCCAGTCCAATATAAATAATAAATGATTTAAACGCGGCGGTAAAGCACTCTGAAATAGTCATGTAATGTCGTTGCTGTCACCTAAAACTTCGCTCGGAACATTTTAAAGCAATTATCTCACGCGCTCAGACCCGTCGAGTTGGAAAAGTATTAATTTGAAATGGTATAAGCTTACTATTTTGTTGCTTAATAAAAGGTTTTTGATGCTAACGATTGATCTCAATTATAAGAAAATTCAGTTAGTTGGCATGATTTGCAAACCCCTGTCTTCGTAAATTCAGTTTAAAACCAATTTATTTTTATTCTGATTTATGTTTTGACATAATTTTGGCTATGGTTCTGAAAACTGCTTCATTTTTGTGTACGTTTTAAAGCTTTTTCCATTATTTATTACTACAAAAAAGCTAGATATTTACTTAAAAGTGAGTACTTACCAATGTTTTTGAAAAGATTATTGTACCTTTTTCATTTATAGGTACCCTTTTAATTTTTTTTTCTAAAGCTAAGTGCTTGCAAAATAATGCAGACTAATATTAAAAAAACTTTATCTGTGAAAGGGAGACCTATTCAAAATACAATAGTGATACAAATGCATCAGGCTGGCTAGACTAAGAGCCGACTTGACAATGGAGTCTAGGCTCAGTAATGATAGCAGCCACGATGACGTTGATTTTACATTGTAATCAAAGAAAAGGAGTTGAGCTCACAATAGGCACAGACTCCCAGTTGAAATATTATAAATCATCCCACGTTTTCAATAGAATAAATTGCTCTTGGGACTTACAAATCACACTGCAAAATACTGCCTTTTAAAATATTGTGTTGGCAGCTAGGTGTGGCGTTTTTGTTCGTTTTAGTTCGCATATCTAAAATAGAAGTGGGTCAGGGGCTGGATTCGCGGGCTGTACCTATATCATGTCTACTATTTGCAGTGTTTTTGGCAATAACATTGTTCCGTCTTTGCGGTTTTGGTTCTATGGGTCTTTGTGTTATTCTTATGGAAAAATCGTTTTTTGGACAATGCATTGTGTTGCGACTTGCGACAGATTAATGTCGTTTGAGAGATAAAAATGGAACAATATTATTTTTTTGCATCTCCAATGACAAAGGCCAATTAAACAAGGTTTATTTATGACCAAATAGGACCTTAGGTTAGTTCCTAAATTACCTAACTCTTAGTAGGTTCCATAGGATATACACTAGTAAACTAAACAAGGTTTTTCCTAAATAAAAATAAATAAATCTATTAGCAGTAGTAGGTATACACTAACTACTTAGCTGTTCTCCGGGTTTCACCTGATGCTCGTCTCCTTTTGGTTGTAACGTGATGATAAATTACCTAAAGCCACCCTCGATAAATGGACTTAATTTTTTTTTTCAATTAGTACGCGTTAAAACAAAGAAACTCTTCAGCTTTATATGATTAGGGATAGATATAACTCGGATAACATCTTAAATAAACGACGTAGTCGCCAGTTTTCAAGTTCTGCCTGCAATAGGCTAAAAATAGAAACAAGTATTTTTTTTCAGGACTACTATTCCGAAGATGCAACATTCATTTTTTCCGCATTCATCGGCATGATAACCCAAACGTATCTAACTTTTTGTTTCATTGCATTCGCTGAACTTTGAACATATCGATAACTGATATGAAGTCATGAAAACGTCAATCGGCCAAAAAGTCACGCGCTGAAAGTGTAAAAACAAAAAGTGCTCACAAACTGTGAAAGGCAATTGAAACGCGCTCGTCAGGAATGAGAATGTAAAACGGCCCTCTGCCTGTGGAATAAAGATAAAACGAAACTTTAGTGGCCAAAGTTGTGATGTTTTCACATCGGAGTTAGCCACAAATATGAAATGTGGAGTCACGTTGTGGAAATAGTTTTTTTTTTCATTAGGCCATGCTTTCTTACTGATGTGTTCACTTTAATTTATAATATGTATAATACCTAATGATTATGCTGGATATTGCACTGGTTCAGGTAGAAACGACGACGTACCCGAGGATTATCTGGCAAGTACCTAACGAAAGTTTCCTAATCGGCCATCAAATAAATTGGAGAAGTAGGATAACATTGGGAAAGTGGAAAATATAAAGGGGAAGAGTGACAACGCATAGGATGATTTGAACAAAAATTAAATAATTGTAGGATACTTATATTAAATTGTAGAAAACAGGGAAAATATGTGGAAGGAGATAGAGGAAGCCTGCCCAGCAGTGGGACACAGTATACGCTATTTAAAAAAAAGGAATATCAAGCTAAGACTACATTGTGAATGTGGACCATTTTTTGTTTTACACGTTCAAAGGAAAGCCTTTACTAAAAATATAGGGACGATACAGCTTTTCCCAAAAACAATACAATCACTGACACAATTCCCTTTGTATGAGCCCAGCCCCATATTGTCCATTTGGTAACGCGGCCAAAATCTGGCGTCATTGTAAAGCTATCTTAATTGCGTGGCGTGAACCATCCGGCTCTTCAGGATTGTCGGCCCCGAGACTACCGTTTGTGCTCTTCTTTTTGAATTTTACTAAATAAATGTTGATATTGAGAAACGGAACTTTTTACTGCTTTGGGCTGATATGAAGCAAAGGCTGTTGTTGAAACGTTTCCTTTACCAATATATTTTGGGACCAAACTGCGTTTTTGTGGGAAGTACTACAATTATTTGCTTCTCTTTGCTTATCAGTTCCGTAAAGCTGTGTTTTGCCAGTATTTTTGATGTTTGGATAAGCTGCTTACTCTGTTTTACTCTTTATATGCGCCACAGGCGAAACTGATTTATAGTAGGTATGACCTAACAACAAACTCTAAGAAAGTGTTGTAACGCTCCAATATTCTTTGCGTTTAAGAGTTATAATATAGAGCTCACTGAAATGCTTTATGACACTTGTATCATTAACTGATACGGGATATTTATGGAAGCCACTTTTATGCTATAACGCTTCTTCAGTATTAAAGTGCCTTTTGATATCGTCTTCGCTTGGCTTTATGTGTAAACGCTTCCTTTCTTTTTCAGATTACCTGCTTCGCTTCGTCAAGTAAAATTCTTCATTGTATGGATGTAAGTGCTTATTTACTGCTTTTTCATAGTTATTAATATTTCACTGTGTTTCTGTGTCAAGTGTTATTATCATTGATATCGTCGAGCACGGATTATTGATCGCGATGAACCCATCACTTGATTGTTATGCTACTTGATTTATCTAGCTTTGAATATACGTGTTCATTAAATATGGTATAGACATTACCTCAGTCATCACGATTATTGACACAGATAATTATGTTGGGTATAGTAACGTCAACTGAGCCACGACCTACACTTTCAAGCGACTCTTGTTTCACAACGACTGCAAAAAAAAAAAACACATTTGAGTTCTTTAGAAAATTCCGCGACACGATATTAGGAACCCAAATAGAGATCATGATCGTTTGGGAAGACGCCTGTCGCAAAGCCTATTCATCATCATCATCAGCCGGAAGACGTCCACTGTTGAACATAGGCCTCCCCCTTAGACCGCCACGCCGAACGACAATTCACCACTTGCATCCATCGGTAGCCTATTCATGTAGCCTGAATTCTTAAACAGTTCGTTAACCAACATCGTCCAATGACAGATATCCACTGGCGAAATTATAATTCCTTCATTTATTTCATGAACGACTTCAAAGAGATTTGCAATAAATATCGATCAAAACAATAGCGTGTATAAAAGTCCTCACATAAAACAGTATGCCAACAATTTTCTGGTAATTCTACAAACAGCCCGACTATTAGCCGTTGAACTGTAAGTGTGCATTTTAACGATGCACTACAACGCTATTATTTTTGCATGAAAAATTGAGTTGACTGAATAAAAACGAAAAAGAAATGTTTGTGTTCCCTCGTGTATCATACTCCTGAATTCATGCGAACATAAAGCTCAATTTCATGCTATGTTATTGTTTTTTATGCGTGTTATTTAAATTGACTATTAGGAACATGTTTTGTAAAAATTGTGATTGAAATAGGCAACTGAAAGCGTCATTTTACTAATAAACATTAACAAAATTTTGTGTGAAACAGCAATCATGAAATCGCGAAAGAAACATTAGCTTCTACATCAAGTCGAGTTGTACTACTACTTTTTTTTGGTTTGGATCCATAGTATAAACTAATCTGATGATGGTCAACGCAAATTATAACAGGGTGTTGGTTATTTCAATTACATCTTGTATTCTTAAGTACTACAGCTCGATACTATGAATTATTATTTCACAGTTTCTTTATTACACCGTATCCTGTCTTCTACCTATATGTACTTCGGTACATTCCCTTGTTTCCAGGCGTTGTGTTCCACAGGATCGTGTGACTAATTCCATTTGTCAGGCGAAAGGCTATTAGCTTAAAGTCGTACCTTCACGGCAAAAAATACTTCCCGAGGGCATTCCACGTAACGAGTGTTTCAGCGCCTTCTTACATTATCTACCTTTCCTTTGTAATGAGCTCTTTAAGTCCAGGTTTTTGGGCTTTCTCAATTTCAGGGGATAATTACTAGCCTGTTTTATTACTTGAAGTATTGGGTTTTATGATACGTTATAATTTACGGCCATAAAATTCCTGTTCCTTTGAATTTAGCTCTCCTTTTTGTCTTCAAACAGTTTTTTTTATTTTATTAGAAAAATTATATTGATGAGGTTCAGGCTACAGTATCTAAAGTGGTGTCTTTATAACTTAAGAGTCACGTGTGATTAAAAACTGTTAACGATTTATTGTAGTTTGTGATAATATCGGCCGTCAGTGTTCAATAATTAGGTACGATAGAATAATTTTCACTTCACAATCACCTATTAAATGGTCGTCAGAAATGAACCCATTAGGTACAAAAGACGGAAAATTCGTCTATAGAGCGGTAATTTTTAGGTCAGGTGGGGTGGGGGCGACTTGAATCGGGGTAATTATGTGGCGTGCGTGTCGGAGCCTTATCTTAGTCTTTAAAATTATTCGAACAAGTTGCGGCCCGGCACAATGGCGGCTTGACTGAGCAGCCCTTAATTTGGAGTGAAAGGTACAAGGGTATTTGTTAAAGATTTTAAGCACAAAAACGTGATAAAAGTAAGTAGAATTTGAGGAAATTGATAAAATGACCATCGAGTTTACCTACAAAATTAAACGATAAAAAAAAATACTTGAACTGTAATCTACAGCGAAAATAAAAACTCAAGCTACAGGAACCATCGTAATCCACCCAATTCCAATTTGTTTGTGAACGTTAAACAAACCAAGACAATGCTGAAATGAGAATTTTATTACATTTTTGGGATAAATAATTCCCGGAGAGTTCCCCAATGAATTCGTGTCGTGCCCTAATGAAGTTAAGATTAAACTCGCTCGCCACTTGCCCTTTGCGTCGGAAAAAAGGAGTGTCTGCCAAATTCGCCCCTCCCTCGAAAAGGGACGATTCCCTTCATTATAACAGCCACGTCTTAGCAATTTTAAAGACACCTTTTAAGAGCACTCCAACTTAGTGCTATTTTTGGGCGAAATTGCTTTCGATAGATCCTTCTCCCTATTGTTCTATGTATAGTTAAGTATATCTGGCTGTGCCATTTATCAGCCTATTCTTGAGGGCGATTGTCACGATTCTTTTGTCTCACGTGGTATACTTTCTTTACGTCGTTGCTTCCTTTCGTTCGGCCTCTGTGATTTATTGTTTATACGCTCACTTTTATGTCCATGGTGTATTTATTACACACCGTGTCGGTACTTGCATTTTGTTTTTGTTTTGTTCTTACCGAGGATTCGTATTGTTTATTGGTTTAAATCCACGTAGCGGATCGAAAAAATCTCCTTACTTCAAAATGCTTTGCTCTAAAACTAGCTTACTCTACCCCGTCCAATATTTTAAAACAAGGAAATTGATAAAACTAAATTCGAAATCATTTGAGTCCTGAAAGTCTTTGAGCCAAGTGAAAAATGTGCTCCTAGTTCAATTCACGACCTTTTCGAAAAGTATCGCCATCTAAGAATAAAAGATAACAGCGGTACAGTGTGACAGATACATTCGTATCTTTTACATTTATGTTGCCAATTCAATTCGTATTCTTTCATTTTCTAACATAACGCCCATACGAATGGCGAAAGATTTCGGTGCGTCGTATAAAAACAAATAAAACCGGGCTGAGTGTGAGTCACCCCCGGTCGCCTCCGGTCACCCCCGGACAGCTGACTAACGATAGATACACCCTCCTGTTACACCCCCACGCATTTTGATTATACAGACAGACGGACAGACAACGGCACTTCCATGGTCGCAATTTAATTCTAACAGCAGCTTTATTGCAAAGCAGTAAGGGTGATTTTTGTAATTCTTTCAGGACAAGGTGCTAATGACTGGCAGTTGATCGTACAGGATACTAAAATTAAACTTGACCTTTTATGGAGCCTTAATTAATTAATATTCATGAGAAACGCGTGTTTATTTAGGTGTCTGTATCTGATTTCATATAATGGGTAGAATAACAATAATTCTTGATTCGTTTTCTGATAAGGTTTCGGAAACCTGGTTAACACAATTGAAGAAGTAAATGTAAGGGCGCTCCCTCACCAAGCATACAACATTCACCTGTAATGTAACGTTACAGATTCGAACATTCGAAGACAATAGAGTATCAAATTTTTTGTGTTACAATACAGGTGAATGCTCGCAGAAGTATTTTTCTTGGCCTGCAGAAAACTATGAAGTAGGTACAAAATTCAAAAAAAAACAGCAGATAAAACAACTCGTTCTCCAATATTAATGATAAAAGGTATTATAGTTTCACTGAAACAATTTTAATACACACTTATTCTACTTAACTCAGTTAAAATTTACATTAACATTGCAAAAGCTAAACCCAGAAAAGCACAGGTCCTATTCCAAAGAATTATACCAGCACCATTTTGCTTGCAGCGAATACTTTAAATTCTCCGAAACAAAAAGTAAAACGTACTAGAATTTTCCAGAACATATTTTCCCGAGCATAAAGAAGCCAGCGGGACAGGTACGCGAAGACATTACATCTAAAACCCAATTTACTTTAAAATGGCTAGCGAAAATAACTTGCTGGCTAGATTTAAAAAAAAAAGATACTTAGGCGAAATATTTCGTCGAAAGAAAGACTGGTTAGAGAGCTTGTTTTTCCGCCATTTTATTTGCTTTTCCAGATTTGAGTGCGGAAAAATGTTAACACTTTATGAAGTACCGGTTAACTACCTCAATGTTTTGAAAGAGTTTTACACAGCGGATGTTAGTCTGATGAGAACTTGTATTAAGTTGAAGGATGCAGTGAGGGGATTTCGCGGGGTAATTAACGGATAAACAGTAGTTACGGCAAGCTTTTGTGCTAAGTAGGATAATCATCTGGTTTGTTTTTGTTGCGAATTTGTATACAGAAAGTAGATCGTGTTGATTATGTTCAATTTCCAAATGAAGTGAGTTCACCAAGATTAAACACAACAAGACTTTCTTATGTTTTTTTAAATTTATTACCCATATTGATTTACGTTTTGTTATGGACAAATACTTCATTGAGTTATTGCAACGACGATATAATACTAGACTCCGCATGCACGATCTAAGGAACAAAAATTATTCTGTCAACTCGCTGAGATACTACGTAAGCGAGGGGAACAGGGTACTGCGTTGTGATTGGCTGACTCAAGGTCTGTTCTGTCTCAACGTATGTTTACGGCTCACAGGATTGGTCGAAATGAGACGAATACAAGACTTTTTTGCCTAATGTGTTGACAGACATCGGTTGCCTGTTATTAGGAGTCTAGTATTAAGTATATCGTCGTTGAGTTATTGTCTTCTGGGTTGCAGCGTCAGTTTTTTTGACACTGTTTAGTAATGCCTGTACCTAATACCTTATGGGAATAAATCGAATTGAGGTTTGATTGAGGTAAATATTTTTATGCACATTTTACTGGAAATGCTGTCAGGATAGCTGTTAACTCATAGAATTAACTTCCAACATCGGTCCATAAATAAAATGTGTACAAAATCAAAATGGATCAAATTGTATGCAGCTTAACTTTTCATAAAGAAAGTAAAGTAAGCTCCACGCCACTCAGCAACTGATTGAACTCTTCAGTTCGCTGCTAGATGAAAAGTTCTTTCCATTGGCGTTCAATTTGTTCATGAAAAATGTAATTCAATACTTTCTCAGCTGCACTCTAAAGAAACGAGAAGCCATTGCGATGCAAAATTCATTTATCAAGGATCCTAGCTATTTGATAGAAGCGAGGTGTCACTAATGGACTGGAAGAAGTGAAATGTCGACGCTCCGGCAATATCTACAGAAAAATCAGAACTAGAACAGCTTTAAGTCAATTTTATGCTACTTTTTGTTCGTAGTCAACGGGAAAAAGCCGTAATGTGGTGTAGTTTTTGTGAGACTGGAGAATTGAGGATCGCATTGGGAAAAACTTTTTGCAAAAGAATGAACCGACTTCAAAAACAAACATTAAAAAGTGTGTAATAACTTTCCTTTCGGAAGTCGGTGGCAGTCGATATAAAAAAAAAATTAGATATTCAACAAAAATCTTCGTTAAATCATCGTCTTTGAAAATCTTCAGCAAAGTATGCAAAAACAGATCCATGTGGGCAACGCAACCTTCTCCAGAATGCGATGGACACTTTTTTGAAAACCGTAACAGCCAAACACGAGATAATCGCAGACAAACACAAACATACAGGTCGAACTGAGAACCTACTTTTTTGAAGTCGGTAGAATATGTATACGGACACTTAAGTGTCAGACACTGTCAGTTCAAGTTTCAAAATTGGATTAAAATAATCGTAAGATAATATTATTATGTTACAGTAAATTCTAATTCTGATTTGACGTAGGTATGTCTGATTGATAGAGGTAGACAAAATAGTTTTGACGGCTCGACTAAACGTGAATTCCAAAATACGATGTTTAATCATTGATTTGATTGAAAAGCATATAAGATTGATATAGATCATGCCTAGATGCCTACTGCTTTCAATCAGAATATTGTTTTTCAAATGTGAATCGATAAAAATGATTTCGGTCCTTAACTTTTCTCTCAAAGCATCTGTTATTTTTCAATCACAAATTCTTAAATGTAATCTATTAGTAGACTCCCAACAATTGGCACAAAGCGAGCTGAATTTTGAAATGTATTTGAAAGTTTATCGCAGTTAACTTGATTCATTTGTCTTATTGTAAACTCCATGAACAGTAATTGAATTTTAAACGAAGATACATTTGTTTTGTTTAATTGAAAACATAACTTTGTTATTATTTCATTCATGATTGCTATACAGGGTTTTAGGTTATACGAAACTGGGGTCGCGGGTCTGTTGACGGGAAACCGTGACCCCGAAACGTAAAGGGCTATTGAAGGTACACCGTGGATTTAATTCAGTATGAGTCTAACAGGGTCTCGTTCCGCCTTGGAGAATGGTGTGGCGTGAAAAAGAGGTTAAATACTTTTGAAAATAAAGTGTTGTATGAAAAAAGGCTCGCTTAAAAAAAACACTTCTACATACGCTTTAAAATTCGCTTAACTTGACAAAATGTAGGAAGCGGCAGTTTTTACGGATACTAAATTGTCCAAAAAGTCTACCTTTATTAAATTCATGAGTATATTCCCTTTACGAATATCACTCGTTTACTAGAGTAATCGGTGATCGAGACAAATACTTAACTTGACAAAATGTAGGAAGCGGCAGTTTTTACGGATACTAAATTGTCCAAAAAGTCTACCTTTATTAAATTCATGAGTATATTCCCTTTACGAATATCACTCGTTTACTAGAGTAATCGGTGATCGAGACAAATAGCGTGCTATTAAGGTGACCTATGTCCAGCAGTGAACAGCTAAAGGCTTATGATGATGATGATAGTACATCTCTTCCTGAAGGCACATCGAAATTTTCGCGGAAACAAAATTTTTTGTCAATCCTTTTTTGACTTTTTGAGCTAGTACAATCGACCCAGTGGAATTATGACCCACCATAAGCTTATTTTCCCACAGACATTCAAATGCAATTAGGTCCACATTCGCGTAAACATACATATCCATGGTAACGACTTTGATCTTTGTCAATTTGACAGATTCAAACGATTTGTTGTGAAAATGGGTCATGATTCCACTTTGTCGACTGTACATACCGGGCGCTCGGCGGCGGCGTTGCGTTGAGCGTGCGTTGGTCGCGTACACACCGCGCTAAGCACGCCGTTCAGCGAGCGCGCTAAAAAATATGTATCAAAATGCTCGATCTCCATTTTCGAAAATAGCGTCCTCTCTAAACAAAAGCGCGCGTTGTAATGTGAGTACAACAAAATTGCCGCTGATGTATCTCAAAGCGCTCAGTTAACGCCCGAACAACGCGCGTTCTAACGAAAAAATTTAAACGCGCGCTGGGCCAGCAGCGCGCGCTTGCATGTGTACACTTCAATAGAATTCGGGGTTCTGAAAACGCGCGTTAGCAAAGCGCTCGTTTCAGAAACGCCCAATGTGTACCCGCTCTTTAATTCCACACCGACAATGTACTATGCGTCTTAGCATAAAAAAATAAGTAACAAAGCCTATTCCAGTCAATATAATCGTCTTGATCTTACTCCTCTGCATCTCAAATACTAAAAAAAGGGATCACATTTCATTTTTCTAAGCGACAACGAACGCTCGCGGTGTATAGCTTAAGAATCTAATTTTCGCTCCTACGAAGCCTTTTTGTTCTTACATTCTATTTCATTTACATTCTATTTTTCGTTTATTACTTTCGCATCGTTCAGATTTAAGAGAAATTAGTTTTTGTCATGTTTAACATTGAAATTGTCTAGAACAAGACGTTATTTTGCTTTAGGGAAAGTTGTATTTCTTGGGTAGATAATGTTTAGTGACACCTGTTTTTAATAAAGAAACGTAATTATTGACATCAGTTTTGTATTTAAGTACTGCATGGACCAAAAGCTTTTGCTAACATCAAACGTCGAAAGGTAAGGTCACTACCTAATGGACCGTTGGATTTGTGACAAGTCTAAGCGCGTTTGGTTTCGGAAAATCCCTAAAATAACTCGGGAGGATTTAGAGCAACGTTCAAATCTTAAATATACGTTTCTACTGCTTTATTTCTGAGAGAAACATTTCCAAAAGCTAATTGTGTAAAGTAATTTAGTTTAGACGCGCAGCGCTGTCCACGGCCGTCTTTCGTCATTTATTCCGAGGACCCCTCCATTTACCTCCCCCGCTTTTTGCTCCTCAACAAATTTACAATTGTTTTAATTGCAATCCGAGGCGTATTTCTTAGTTATCAAAGTCCAATTTGCATTATCTGCTATCAAGTTAACGTTACGCTCCCTGGAATTATTGCGGCCCTGTTTCTGTGTCCCAAACCATCGTTTTGTTAAGTACTTTTATTTTCCTTTTAACCGCTGCTCGGTAAAGTTTTTATTTCGTTGTTTTCTCTCTTTTTTGTTTTTAATTTGAATAAGTTTGTATTTTATGGCTACATGAAGCGAGATTGTAAAAAGTTTCCATTGTGCTGCATGTGCAGAGCTGCTCGTTTTCTTGTGTTTTCTCCTTCCCAGGTGTTTTGGGTTTTCAAAGTGGATCGTCATTTTTAAAATATTCATGAAAGTTTCAACCATATTACAGTTTGAATATTGTCTTCTCTCATAAAATGCTATTTCATCTTACATTATCGTTTTTTCCATTTTAAGAAGCAGTGTATTTTTCTGCAGTAATGAGATTTTTATGCATAAATATTGTACCTCCACAGTATTAAGTGGGTTCTCGATGGAAGGTCACGTTTTAAAGCTCGCTATAAATTATCTTGTTATGAACTGGTTGCCGATTTAATAACTATTGATTATGCAATCAGTTCAATTAAACGCAAGAATAATAATGTCATAGTGCTGTTTTGTTCGCGACTTCCGTTCTATACCAAACTTGTTTTTCGATAAAGATAATAAATAGAACTTGATTTTCATTGTTGCAATTTTTTTTGGAACATCCTAATTTAAAGTACTTAAGTTTTTTGAAAGTAGGGTATGTCCATCGGTTGTTATAACATAAAAAAACATTGTTGTGATGAAACTAACTTTAATTATCCTAAACCCAACATTCGAAGGCCACCAACCACGATTTTCCACAGTGCGGGTTGGTAACATCTCCAACACTCGCTATGGCATGTTGTATTACAACTGCTCTTCCAACAGTGGAATAAGGTTCATAATTAGCATTTAATCTTAGAATTTCCCAGCAAACTTTTATACTAAGTCGAACATCTAATTAATTTTCGTATGTCAGTATAAATAAACAGAAAAAAAAACTGTTCCATTTGCCCAACTGTCGCCATATCTGATCCGTCAGAATCGAAACGCAATTTTACAACGATCCCGATTTCTTTTTCATTTCAAACTTTTTTTCTGCTGCCACTCACTGTCGCAAGACATTCGAATCTGTCAAGTGTGCGAAGGAATTCAATCGATTCTCGATTCTCGACGATAAACCGGTTATCGAGTTCGCATATCGATATTACAGTACCGAGTGTATATCGCACGGCTGGTTAAGCGCAGTTAACCGTTGCTCAAACGTTGTGATTGTGCGCCCCTGGCTTTGTTTACTGTTGTGAGTTTGTTACCAATGTTTTATGGTTCGTTTTAAGTGATTGATACTGGGGTAGATTTATATTGAGGTAAGTAATTTCAGTAAAATAACGCTTTGTTGTATTAGTGGTGAAATACTTCGTGTTTTGGATATAATTTCGCGCTTTTAAAATATTGGAGTGCCTAATTTACTCACGAATAACCGTGACCTCGGAACTTAAAGAGCATTGAAGGGCACCGTGATTTTAGTCAGTATGAGTCTGACAGTCCCTTCCGCTCTTCCCTGAGTGGGCGGACTCATTTGATGATACTACCACGCCACAAAAAATAAACAAAAAGGGAAAAATATATTTTACTGAAAAGTATACAAAGATGGATCGACAAAGTTTTGTGAATACATGTTACCATACCATAGAAAGTCGAGTAAAAACCAATGCCAAAACAGCGGTTTTGGACAACTTCCGAAGTAAAAGAAATGTAGTGAATGTGCCCCCTTTTTGCCTGACCTCGTAGATAGATATTTAAATCTATATATTTCTATGTTATCAACAACTACAGCCACCAAAACATTGCATGCAAATCCCAGCCACTGACCCAACATCACTTAGGTAATGTTAGTTCCTCGCATCCAGCCAAGGTATTAGCTGATCAACTCTCTACTCTAAAACCCACTCTAACATCATTCATTCAAGGTTTATTTCAGCTTGCCAAGTTCTAGCTTTTATGCCTATGCGTGTAGTACATACTAATTTATTAGTGTCAGGTCATCGGTTCGTAGTTTGTGCATTTCTATCACCGTGGATACATTGTTGCGTTAATTTATCGATGGGTTTCGCTGCACACATTATTCACACAACAACTGATTAAGTTGGGTTAAATTTGATATGGCAACCCCGCGGCCATTTTGAATGCCGGTTATTTATTTTATTTGGCAACATTTTTTGTTCTCTTTTTGAAATTTTGATTGCTCAAAGCAACACGTCGTTTAATCAGCTCGGGGCTCAATAAAATAGAAAAGGAATTGGAAAAAGGTTATTTGTAAAGGTTTTCAGTTTCATAGTGGCTATTGAAACATTAAAGTCTCATGTGTTTTGAACTAAGGGTGTCTGTTTTCAAATTAAGGGTCCCATCATTTGATATATAAAACTTTAGATATTCGATGATCACTTTGTGTAATTCGACGTGGACGTGTTTAATATTTATGATGTGAGAATAATCTTACTACTTACTACGAAATTGAGATTTTGTACTACGTACTAGCTGACACGTGTCCATTTCACTGGACAAGGTAAAACGGAATCCAGTTACTAAGTCTCTGTGTTTCTGTCTGTCCGTCTGTAACCAGGCTGTATGACATGAACCTGTAATTTTCATAGATGATGTATTTCTAGTGCCGCATTAACAACAAGAACAGAATAAATTAAGTTTTTGAGGAACCTCCTTACAAATGACATGTTTTTTTTTGGCGTTTTTATTGATAATGGTAGCGTCAGTCAGACTGGCACTTAGCCGGTTGTCAATTCATCTAATAGTGAGGTAAAGAGTGCAAGAAGAATGGATGAATCATCCATTCTTCTTGCACTCTTTCCTTGGTGTTATAAATTGAAAGATTTTATCAGAAAAATTCGTCAGTCATTACCATAGGTCGGAATAAGGTAGAGAGAGATATTCATGGGCTTACACTGATTTCATACAGCGAAAGCATAAAATGGATATGCCCCAAATCCCGGGACTACTTTTAAAGAGCAGAATTTATTAAATTAAAAAAAAACTTTAACACAATTGATTTGTCTGACCTATCTCTGATGTTTTTTTATTATTATTATTATTTATTTGTAATACTGATTTCCACACGAGATTGTCTATCAGAAATCCCGGGAAGATCCATATACATACCTATATCCATATCAACATTTCGTTGCAAGTACAAAAATAACTCTACCTAATCCGACCTCTGGTCATTACTCCATAATCCGCATCGTGAATTTTTAATACCATTCTGTAAATATACTTGGAATACGCACGACCCAGTATGTTTAACAAAACTTAATCCAGTCCATTTTGTATGGCTTTACACCCAAGTGGTATAAAAGCGTCTGTTCCAGTGTGATACAAAATCGGATTGCCACATGTGGGTGCTTCAGATAATTCGCCTTTGTTACTATTTTTCACATGCGCTTTGTTTCTGTTAAGCTTTCAACGCTCCTTTCATAAACATTTAGCGAGACCTACATGTAAAGCCTAGATAAAAGTAAATACAGTTAAACTTTCAATTGTTGCTGCTATGCTTATTTTTTTAAGGCATTTATTTATCGCGAGACTCTTTACGAAAAGGGCAGCTGAAGGAGCCAGGAGATTTTTAGTCAGTCAAGTCTAGGATAGTCTTTTCCGCTCTATCGAGGACTGGAGGACTAATTCGATGAGATTACAGGCCCAAAAAAAATTAGCTAACTTTAGCTAAACAGTGTTCTTACCTATGCCGTATGCTAGACTAGATCCATCTCAAATTAACAATGCCAGAATGTACATATATGTGCCTTCGCGTGACTGTCTTATCAAGTAAATGTTAATTTAGAATAAAAAAGCTCTAGACTCTCAATATAAAAAGTCTTTGTTTATTGTGAAAATCCTCTCCCTTGACAATTCTCAGATGTAATTACATTAAGGCCTACTTATTTGTTTCGTAAAGTCAATTTTAAATGTTGTTTGTAGTTTATCTCCTTTTAAGTGAAGTTGGATAATTGACTTGTTGAGTAGGCAGCGCTAAATTGAATTGATTGGATGGAATTCTTGGTTGGGTCTAAAGTAGGGAACACCTACAATGACTTCCTACATTAGTTTGTAATTTTAATACTTTTTGTGACCGCGTCTTTACCTAACAGTATAAAGAACAGAGAAATAATCTCACTGGAATATATTTTCTTCGGACAGTAAAGTTTCCGGAAAATCTAAGGCGTTTGTCGAAAATGGTAAGCCGAGATGTGCCGCTTGTATTTAGACTCGGTCGCACCCGGTACAACTTAAAAATCATTCCACAGGAAGATAAAATCGGGCTAGAAACTATCCTATATATAACTATGTTAATCCAGTTCTCAACTATTTGTGTACCAAATATGCAAATCTGTACAGTGGTTTTTGCGTGAAAAAGTAGGTAATAAACATCCTGCTAAACAAACATTCACTTTTGTAATATTAGTCGGATACTCTTTGCCTCTTTGATGGCCTAATTGGAATAAATGATTTGACTTTGACTTTGACTCGTATTGTAATTTTAACACTACTTGTGCTTGCGTCTGCCTACGTGAAGCACTGTTTTTTTAATTATCCCGCAATCATGTACTTACCACCATCACCTGCCTAGTCTTTTCCCAACTATATTGGAGTCGGCTTCCAGTCGAATCAGATGCAGCTGAATATCAGTATTTTACATGGAGCGACTGCCTATCGGACCTCCACAACCCAGTAACTGGATAATACTATACTCCATGGTAAGACTGGTCAGACTTTGGAGCTTTCTGACTAACAGTAACGACTGTCAAAGATCAACAAATGACAGCCGGGGCTAACGGCTTTACGTGCTTTCCGAGGCACGGAGGAAACTCGCTGTGCCGGATGGTCATCCATCCACAGACCAAACTCGGCAAGCGCGGCTTAACCCGAAAGATGGGCCTGTGCGGCTGTAATTATTTCGCCACGAGTTCCTCCTGTACAATCATGTACTTACCACCAAGTAATAAAAATATCCTACCCCTGATAGAAAGGGCATAGGAAGGAACCCGGGTGGATTTTAGTCAGTAAGAGTCTGACAGTCCCTTCCACCCCACCCAGGGCGGGAGGACTCATTTAATGATTTTACCACCTAAAAAAAAAAAAACCTTGATAGAAGTCACTTTCGTGGAACGGAAAAACTCGTATATTTCGCAGTGATATCAATAGATAACACAATTATTATTCAAATTAAATTGGACAATTTTGTATTAAACGTTGTTAACTTCAATCACAATTTGATCAGCTGTAAATAGTCACCGAAGTATTTGACTGGCAACGCAATCCTATTAATTTAACTTTAGTTCCATTACTTTGTTTACATCGAAAACGTTTAATCCAACTAAAATTGTACCAACCGTTCATATTAACAGGAGAACTTTTTTTGCATTAGTTCTTTCATCATCATCATCAGCCTATAATGTTCCCACTGCTGGGACACAGGCCTCCTCTCTGTGCGAGTGAGTGGGCCATAATCCACCAGCGGGCCCAGTGCGGGTTGGTAGATGACACATGTCTTCGAATTTTTGGTTCTAGGACACGCCGGTTTCCTCACGATGTTTTCTTTCACCGTTTCGAGAGCAGTGGTGATGAAATAAATTACACAGAGTAATGCGCCTGGCGGGGTTCGAACCCACGACCTACAACTCGTAAGTGGACCGATACCACTGGGCCACCACTAATCTCATACGAATAGATGTTGCTGTTGAAAATATTTTGCGCAGTGTTACCGCGATAATATTAAAAATGTCACGGGAATACTAAGTTAAATGTAACTTTATCGAATACTAGCTTCTGCCTGCGGTTTCACCCACGTTACCTTAGGATTTTGACCCTGCAGAGGCCTCGTCAGTTTCCTTGGGGAGCGCATGGAACACGACATAAATTCATGATATACAAAACTGATATTTGATAAATATTACGTACCTACGTTCCGTTCTCACAATTTGATGTCTAAAAGAAAAAAGATTCACAATATTTTCTTATTCCCTTGGAATTTCATTTACCTCAACAGTAAATAGGTACCGGTACACTTCTTCCAATTTCCATATTCTTTGTAGAAATATGTGACTATTCCTACATACATTACGTATGCTAACTGTTCACGCATTCTAGCACCAATAGCACGTTAGTTGCCATATCTGTCTGAACTTCTTACTTTTCTCACGGGAACCTTTTTAATCTCAAACATCTTTATTACTTTTTACTTTCAACTTAGTACTACTTAGCATAAAGCTCAAAATTAATCGTTTCTTTTAGCTGCACCTGTATCTAGAGCTAAGTAGTTCAGTTATTAAAAGTAAGCGAGTTCTAATGGCGCCCAACAGCCGCCTGTTCAGTTGAATTTAAATAATTGATATTTTTGGGAGAGATAGAGCATAATAATTATTTCTTTGTTATGCTCAGCGTTGGGATTTATGGTATTTTAGACTTAGACAATTATGAATAGTAGGACAAAATAAGTACATTGGCTAGGAATAACCCTTATACCCTAGCCTAGCGTAGTTCGGAGTTAAAAAAGAGAAAGAGACCAGCTAGTCGAAAGCGGCCATTTAGCAATATTCCTAATGATTCATTTCGGGAATTCATAATAAAGAATAGTTAATGACGTAGCTGGAAATTTTAAAAGTGAATCGTTAGGATGATCATTATATTGCATATAATGGCCGTTTTAGACTCGCAGTTTAAACTGGATTGAATATTTCTACTGCCTACTTTTCTATCGCTTTTAAAATGCGTATTTACCTGATTTCAGACCTGAATTAAGTTCAATTTCAAGCACGATATACGAGATTAAATTCCAAACTACATAATCAAATACAATACCGATGTGTGTTTAGTTACAAAATTAGTTTCACACCACAGCCAAACACACGTTGACTTTGCCAACAAACTTTCACGCGAAAACAACCCTTTTGACAACATACCTTCAAATTAAAGTTCTATGACATGAAAATACTGCGTAATCAGATTAGGAGACAGCGACACACTTAATAAAGTTCCTCCCTATCGCCTGTAGTTGACTCGTTCTTGACGTAATTTGTTCCTAGAGTCTTATTAAATTCATAAGTATGCGTCGCCAGTCTTAGTTTATGGCCCAAGTTGTGGGTGAAAGGGTTGTATGAGTTTGGGAACTGCGGGGTGCTATAGTTTGTTCTGGGTAAATGTGGACTTGTGGAGGACATATTTCCCGGAGCAGGGTGTTTTGTATGGTTTTGGTACTGTTGATGTTTACAAGCAGAAGCATACATGGTCTAAGGGGGACGTTGTTGAAGAAACTGTTACCAAGAACTAAAATTATGTGCTTAACTCATGTTAATTGGCCCTCCTATTATTTCAGAATTTGTAGCCATTGTGTTCCTATATTAGCTTGAGTTTTGACCGAAACTTATCACACGGGGACGTGTACAACGTGTCACGTTAAATGCGAAAAACCTCTCGTGGGGTAATTCAGCCCATGTTACTGAACAATGTTTGTTCTGAGACTTTTGGAAATACGCATTAAAAAAAAACGCAAATTGAGAAATTGATCAGGCCCATCAGTATGAAAAATCATTTTTTTTTGTGAATTTCCACTCTCCGAACCTCTCTTTATACGAGTAATAAGTAGTGGTCCCCATTGTTCAAAAGTCAACCATAATTCATTAGTTTTAAGTTTGGAAATAAGATAAACGCTTTCTGCATTCCTTTTCAAAAAAGTGCAACTTCTACGTCGAATAGCGTACAAAGTTTTTAATGTATAAATGGCAAAGATACAAACACAAACATTTTCCAACCCATAAAACCCCGAACTATGTCTCTCTACATAACTGAGGAAGTGTTTGTAAATAAATAAATAAACAAACAATTCAAACTAGACGATATCCCCACCTCATCGTTTCTTTGCCCGCTCTTTGCTTAAAGCCCGTCTCCATATAATAATAAATCGCCAACTCACACGCTTGTCGTGGCACATTCGTAACACGACAGATATTCGCCTCCCCAGGTTCGTTCGTAAATTCAAAACTGCTACCGGTTCTGTATGACGACGGTTTTCGGGTGATTTATGATTCAATAGTAATACTGTTTTTGTATTTATTTTCTGCTAAATTGTCTTGCGATGTTTGTAATTTGTAATCATTTGTAGCTACATGGTTCGTTTGTGCCTACTGTGATGTCGTTGATGATGATTTCTGTAGTAGCTGCTTCATAGAATCGATGATGAAATTATTATAAAGTACATCGCAGCTTGACATTCATAAATGCTCTATAATTCAGGAGTAAGCCATCATTTGGTCAGACGTACCGAACTTGCATTTGGTGTCAGAGGTAATGTAACCCCACAATAGGGCCCCATGAGCAGCACTGCAGTTGACGTCCTCTGATTGGCAACGTACAGACGCCAACACATCAAGCTACCACAATCTGTCAGATTTCTTAAAGAGAATTTCAACCTTATCACAAGAGTAGAAGGATAGTGTTTGATTGGTAAAATCTGACAGATTCGGGTAGGTTAAACTGCTGGCGTCTGTACTTGCGGCTTACAAAGTGTGGTGGTTATGGGTGCTGTTCTGCCACTACCCCCACTACCAGCTTGCAAATTGGGCATTCATTTCCCTCTATTCATGACTATCCCAGTGAAGAGTCGCTCGTCGATTCTCACTTGGACCACAACCACTAAATCAGCTCACACGGTCGTCTCAGTAACACGCAGGAAACTCGTCGTCAAGTTTCGGTACCCGTGCAAATTCAACGTCAGCTCGCAGTTCTCGGCTCCATGATGAATTGTAATTACCTGACGACTCTTAAACGGTATACATATTCATACAAGATTTTAGTTTGCATCAGTCTTTCTGTCAGTCAGAAAGTTGAAAGTTTGACAACCGGTGTTATCAGTTTTGGAGGTCAGATTAGCATTAGGGTCGATTTATATTAGCGCAGAGTAGAAGCGCATCGAAGCGAATTTCTAAAACTGAACATAACAATTTCAACCTTAACTCCACAGCGTAAGGCACATATTACTTCTAAGATTTTCACGATTCACGATCAGCGTTGTTCACGCGCAGACGCGCGAATTCTGAAGAATACGCGCGACTTTTTAAAATCTTAGAAGTAATATGTGCGTTACGCTGTGTAGTTAAGGTTGAAATTGTTATGTTCAGTTTTAGAAATTCGCTTCGATGCGCTTCGACTCTGCGCTAGGATTTATACTAGAGACCCTTAGCTGCATGTAAAATACAGATATTCAACTGCATCCGGTTCGACTGAAAGCTGACTCCAATGTAGTTGGGAAAGGGCTACGCAGATGGTGAAACCATTTTTTTTAGCGTGGTAAAATCATCAAATGAGTCCTCCCACCCCGGGCAGGGCGGGAGGGACTGTCAGACTTGTACTGATTAAAATGGTGAAACCATTTACAGAATTGTCAACAAGTAAAGTTATTTTAGTACTTGCATCGAAATATTGATATTAATACGGATCTTCCCGGTTTTCTAACAGACAATCTCAGGTGGAACATCATAGATAGATTAGAAAAATAAATTTTTGAAACTAAATAACTTTTTATATAGTAAATCACGGGATTTTTCTGCTCTTTAAAAGTATTTCCGGGGTTTTCGGGCACATCCAATTTATTCTTTCGTAGCGTAAGTACATGGATAACTAATTGCAACCTATGCTAATAACAAAGTATCTTTATACGCAATAAATGTCATTAATTTATTTGTTACCCAAATGGTGAGTCGTTAGGCGATTGCAATTGGTATTCATGGTTGGCAGGTAATTCGGTACAAATAATAGGAGTAATTTACATAAATTACTTTGTTTTATTATATTGTTTTGATTTTTTTGGTCAGGATTTGCATTGTTTTCTTTACTGTTCATTATTATCATTAGTAGACAATAGGTATATAGAAGGTAATCACAAACCACGTATACAATGTTCTACAACGTGACATTTTGCATACACCATCGTCTTTACTACTTCTCCGAACCCAATCGCCCGACAGAAAGAGGAAATAAAACAGTATCTTTCCAGAAATTCATGATCACGAATCTGCAAAACGTTAAGATAATTAAAGTTCCATTTATCCATCGCCTTCGGTCTTACCCGCAAAAACCTTAAAAAGCATTTTTGTGTCCCAACCCAAGAATGATCTACCAAAGCCCCAAGATTTCTTCAGTCATTCAGGCTTGAAAGTTTAAAACTCTAACTAATCAATAAATAAACAGATATTAGTGACAGGATTTGTAACCTGGATAAAGGAACTAAGCATTTCTCACACCCTACACCAGGGACCGAAACCGGTATGATCAATACGGGTATTTTTTCGGTAACAACCTTTTTTTCTTTTACAGGTAATTTTAAAGATACCTTTATTATTAAAAGTGAATACATAACCAGTATTAATACCGGTTACCGAAATAAAAATTACCCCTATCTTGCACACTTCAAACGTGCCGTCGGCAATAGTCACAGGGCGCGCATCGCATGTGTGTGTGACAAAGAGTCGTTATCTTTAGTTAACCGGTATTAAAACGGTAACCTGAATAGAGGTTACATTTTTCTTCGGTCTGGTTACCCAGATAGCGGTTACCTAAATCTGAAAAATAACCAAAATTCTTCAATACCGGTACCGTAATTTATAAAGGTTTTCGGTCCCTGCCCTACACGACCTCACTGCTCACACTCCGTTCTCACAACTCACACACTCTTACCCACTCCTGATACTCCATTCTTACACACATATTACACGTACACGCGCGATATGGCTCTTTTCTGCACAACGATCATTCATTTGCAGAACTGTTCGTGTAACTTTATATTACTTTTATTTATCATCGTATTACTTTGCACTTCATAGTATCGAATGCTTACATTATCTACACTTCTTCGATGAGGGGAAGCGCGGAATCTACTAAAAGCGATTCCTTGCTTTTTTATAAGGCGATCTCAAACAATATGTATCGAAATGCCCACAGTAATTGAAATAAACATTTTTATTTATTTTATTTTTATTGCCCACGAACCTTTTTCAATAAAACCTTGCAATTAAACCTAGCCAATATATTTTCTCAGGCCATACTGTGCGATTTCTCTAAGTCAATCGCCTTTTCGACACAAACAAAGATACATGTCTTAGTAATCCTTTTGCGATTTGCTCCGTTCCAGTCAGTTCCTATCGACAATACGTTTTATCCTCGCCATGGGACTGTTTCCATGCGTCCTGATTTTAGTAGGACACAGATTTGTACGTGTTTTAGAAATAGTGTTCTGTAGGGACATGTAGTTAAGAGCTGCTAAACTTTCCTTATCTTCGATAGTTGTGCTTATCTAAGATTGGTGGATGTCCATCTGTGGCCTTATGTGTGGACCTTTTTTTCATGTTTGTGGATTTTTTCTTTTCAAAAAGCAAAAATAAAACCAAGGACCAGTTTGATCTGTAGTTAAACTATTTTTAAAATCCATATTTCCAATAATGTGTGAGATCGTAAGAGGATCGTCTACCGAGCGCTCGGTAGACGATCCTCTTAACAGCAGTTTGTCTGATCAGTAGTTAAGTAAACTATTTGTCAAAATGCTCTGTTCTCACTTATCAATCTACTAGCTCTAAGTACTAGACACAATTCCATTGCCAAGATTTTACTTTCAAGTCATTGTTTCAACACTTTACTGTTAGAGTTATGTTTCGTTATCAGCAGGGTCCGGTCCGGTCCCGGCTCTTTGTTTAAAATATAGGAGAGCACTAGCTTAGACACCAATGTGTTCGAACTGCCTCGGGGAAGACGGATGTACCCAGCGTCCTTTATTTACTGAATCCGAGTAGAACGGAGTGTTGCAAGGTTTTCTCTTGAATCTATTTAGGTTTGTGTAAAAACAAAAAGGTATTTACCTAGCACGTATCTTTATAAAAAAGTTTTCGAAAAAAGTTCGCATAGCGTCGGTGTTTTCTTTAAAAGAAAAGTTTAAAAGTAAAAAAAAAGAAAAGTAACTGCTTAGTTTAGTCCCCTTTGTCTAAAAGAATAAAGTTCAGTGCTCTTTCTTTATGAAAAAGTTATTTCAAAAGCTCTGCAACTAAAACAGCAACTAATAGGCATACCTTTATCAAAAGAGATTGAAATATAAAAAGCGTAACCCTAATTAGAGTCTCGCGCCCAAGTAATCAAAAACAAAATATCATGGGCCTCGTTGTTGATCCCTTTTCCCGCCTGTTTAAAATTCTACACTTCGGCCCACTCAGAACGAAAATACGAAATTTGAATAAGAGTACACACACATTTGTCATGCGAACCTGGATGAAACCACAAAAGCGTTGTTGTAATCCGGTTAACCGGTTTGGCGCGCAACCAGACACCAAGTGATGGCTGCCGGTGACAGCTCTGAAAAAAATTCGCAACGAGTTTTAGAATCCAAAATTTAATTTGTACTAGTAACTATACGTTTTGGGGATTCGGACCGACATTTTATCGCTCGCGCCGGAATATAACCGCAGAGTGACATTGTCCGGCAATCCGGTTTCAAATGGCGTTTGTGTCCGGATGGGAACTAGCTCTCGATGACGTAATATATGCACCAGTTGCGTTTGTGTGCGTCATAGCACTAGCTTTTATCTCGTAGCGATGCGATTTTCTATAAATAAATATACACGTGCTACTCTGCAGACGAAGCTTGTTGATAAATATGAAAAGCTTTTCAATCGATTTACTTTTAATATTGTGTTGTCTAAGAAACCTGAGATTGAAATATAAACAGATTAGAGACAGAAAACATACTCAATAAGAATGTTTCGGTTTACGAAGATTCGTTTTTATCGTTAATTAATTAATTTAAAACAAAAAAAAAAACTTGCCAACAAGGACCATATTACAGTGTCACAACACAGTGCTAAAACATTTAGGTAGATTTAGTTCGTCCTTCCTAGCCTTCACTACAAAGTAGAAAGTATCTCTTCAAAACCATGTTAAAACCCGCATTTACTAGCTAAGTCCAATTAAGCAGACCCTAATAAGATAAGGAAATCTCCAACATTGTTTGCTCTGATCCTCGCTTTTGCAGGAGCACTAGAACAGGCATGCTAACGTCAGTGAATAAGATATTTACACTAAGAAACTGCATCCCGATCCAGACGGAGTCGACGATAACTTGAAATCTGTAGCTCTAAGAGGATTCCGGCTGGGCATTGTTGACGTTCTCTTTAGGGTTGTGGAGTCTTCTGGATCTAAGCTAGAATTGCACTGCAATGTTCAGTTTCATGGAACGCTAGCAATTTGGAGTTTTGTAGCCAACTTATTGTAGTTTAGAATTAAATGCCACGATTTTACATCTTCGTTTTGTAAAGTTGTCTTGTTTAGAAGCTTCCTTTATCATCAAAATACTCATTCGCGTTTCTTATAAACCTCAATCCTCCATTTAATACATTCTATAAAACCAAGTAAACCGCCATAAATAAAACAAAAATGGCTTCTCAATAATCCTTGCATCATTCGGCAGCCCTAGAACCCCGTCAAGTAGTCTCACGAGTAGCACCACAAAGATTTGATTTAAGTTTAATCCCTGTCTGGCTGGTCACTTCGCAACTTGTCGCATTAATAACAGATAAAAACTGGCGCTCTCCACCCTCGTCGTATTTTATAACGTTTGGCTGGAGAATTTTGATTTCATACTCGTAAAAGTCAGTGTATACTTGGCTGTACTTGGAGCTAGATTCTTTAAATTAGACAATCATTCGGTTTAATAGACGCTTTTTGTGGTATATGGGGATTAGGGTGGAAAACTATTCATACTTTTTGAAGATCCACCTCCTCGGCCAGGCGAGTGTTGTGTCTGGGCTCGACTATTGCTTTAGAGGGTATAAAATAGCCTTAACGAAAATATAAGTCAAGTTGTTGCGGCTTATTTTTTGTTCTTTATATGAGAATACTCTTGCGTGAAAAACTACTCATGGCTAAACTCGTCTTGCGCTATGCAGGATTTGGTGTGATGCGCTGTTTGTACGTGGCATATTTTAGATACGATCGTTGTTAATTTTGATTGTTTCGATTCTAAAATCTCTTTTCCCTTGAGACCTTGACATTCAACTTATCTGGATTCTTTCATTTACATATACATCCTTATAATAACTGCGTAATATTAATCTTGAAGGCGTGAAGAAATTCAATCTGGGAAAAGGAAATTGGAAGTAGAACAGCGGAACCACTTTCAATGTATACTTTTTAATGAAAACCTATCACAGGCGGGAAGTGTTTGTAGAAGTTTCTCGAAAGCTAAATGTACTCGACAGTGTAATTACTCAACTGTACATATCTGACGTAGGTTTTACTGATAGTGTAAATCTAACATTTGCAAGTTAATATAAATGCTAGGGCGACTTTCACCAAAAGTTAAACATGTTTAAAATTTTATTTAAGCACAAAATTGTATTGAATTTTGTCCTTAAATAAAATTTTAAACATGTTTAACCGTTGATGAAAGTCGCCCCTAGTATTTTTAATCTGCTGATTAAAAATGTTGACATTAGACTTTTGGTAATTTTTATTGACTTTTACGCCCTTTTTTCCCGAAATATAGGATTTTATACTTCCCATAATATTTGTAACACTGTCACCACACCATCAAGCCATATAGACATTACCAAATAAATACCACCATATACCTACGATGCACCACTTTTATTGCTCCCGTCGTCACGTCGAGACATTCCGGTACGTCCCCAGCGCCCCATCTTACTCAATAAATTGTATTGAGGCCATAAATCCCCGCGGCCAATACTCCTTGCTGAACCTCCTTCCTCCTCCTCCTTCGAGCTGACGGGTGTGGACGACTACGTAATGGCCGTGTTAATCAAAGTTCAGTAACTTTTACATGTCTTGGTTGTTGATAGACGAATCGGCTAATTAAGTTGGTAGGTAAACTTTGTTGGTGCAATTGTTCTTTGGTTTGGTTTTAGCAACTTTTGCGTTGGTTTCAAGATCATTTGCTGGTGTGTGCAACTTTTTTTGCTTATTTTAACTGGTCTTATTTTTTTCTTTCGGCAGAATATATTTTGCTACTATTGGTTTCCCCTTCTTGGTAGTTTTAAATTCTTCCATAGGAAAGTGAATTGTGGATGTGTATAGGATATGACCTGCTTGTAAATTCCATTAAAATGTTTTTCAAGGAACAGACAAGGCTACTTTCAAATTATAATATTACTTTGAATTTATCAATAACTCTCATAACTTATCTGAATGGAATTTGGTGTAATACGAGGAAATTAAAAATGTGACGTCCCAGGATACCTACGTACTCCCCACGCATTTTCTGCTGAGCTTTTCGCACAGGAAATTAAGGTCGGATTAAAGTATCCAATTAATTGGAGCAGTATTATATTGGTGACGGTTTTTTAACGGTAACGATATTTTGTGTTCAAATATAATTACTTCCTGATTTATTTTTGCTTTTGAAATGAGCTGAATATCAAGTGGCTTATTTTACAATACATACATTTAATTTAAGAATACATTTTCTTAAAGCGCCTCCATTTTCTTTGAAATAAGTTCAATCCGTACTTACAACTTAAATAAAAAATTAACTTAATAAAGCAAGTAATTTCGAGATATTAATAATGTTTATGTCTACACTTTATCGCTAAATTATAAATGTTTTGTGTTAAATCAACAATTACGCCGTTTAAAACTAATTTTGAACGACCTTTTAATAAGTTAACTGCTCGGACTTCGGAAATATAAGTAAAAAGCTTAAGAAGTCAATTTAAATAGAAAGGTCATCATATCACTTAGAACACATGATGAGATTAATGATACCGCGGCGGATACGCAAATTCTATTAAGATATGCTTTATTGGAGCTAATGTTCTGCAAGAGTTACTTTGACAATAAGGTTACGCCACCGTTATCTATTTAAAAATACCATTGAAGTTTCTATTCCAGATATTCTACTAAATATTTGGTATAAAATGTTATAGTAACAAAGTCGACGTCGCCGTTCCTCGGCCAAATCTTACAGCAAAATCTAGATGTCAAGAATTTCGTGTACAAAAAGTAGGGATTAAGTAAAGTAACTCCGCATAAGCACAGAAATGCCTTCTCAAACCAAAGTTCATTGAACGCTAAAATAACCATAAATTCTCCCCAACATTTTAGATGTCCAATTTCTAACAACAATTTTCAACATCCGCTAAATTGTTGTGCGAAAGTGCCTCCGTTGTGAATTATGAGTTTTCAACAAAGTTTCTAACAAAAAAATAAGATAAACAGTACACAAAAATATTCACAAATGCCTTTCGGAGGGCAATTTGCAATCTCGTAGTCGTAGGTACTAGTAGACAGTGCCAAATGGGGTGTAAACGTACAAATCGAGTTGCCCGCTGCAGATGCGTCGCTGGCTGGGACTGACAGATATCAGTACGGGAATTTAGGTCGCAATGGATGCTGAGCCACCAAATAGGTCGCAGGCCTCGCTACTCAAGTGGCTGCGAAGTGGGGCGCTGGCGTGGCGACGTCGACACGAGGTTATGCTAAACTCGTGCACATAAAGTATGTTAAGTTTAAATTAGAGCTTCGTTCGTGATACAATTTGATGAAGGACTTGTTTGAAGTGAATTTCACGGCGGTGCTGATGTAAATTTATTTCAATCTCTGTTGCTTCAGATTTGTGAAGCTTACTTCCTTGCATAATCAGTCAGTAACGTTAGGCCTTCGCTGTGGGGGAAAATGGTCTAGAAACGATCAACCTGACACGGTCCGGGCACGACCAGACACCGAGACATGGACAGCAGCGCCTTTAGAACTTTTGGTGACTACACTCCGACTTCCAAGTTGCCTACCAAGTGTGAGGATTGTGACAAACCCCCTTTTAGGGGGAAGCCTGGTTGATGTCACACGCGCTATTCGTCGTTCGTTTGCATCTGACTGGATCAGGTCTACCCTGTCCTTAGATTATATACCTCTAGGAATATAAGGAAGGTCATTTTAATGGTTCCATCATTAAAATGACCTTCCTTGATAGAGCGAGATCGTTAATTGTCAGACCCATGCAAAGAAACAGGACACAATATCTATTTTTTGTCTTTGTCAACATGGCCGGTTTTGTTGTTTGGCAAGATCTGAGATTGACAGGTTGTGACAAACAAGCTTGGCGTCTTTTGGATTTTTCTGTGATTGTGTGAATTTACAGTGTCTATTGCGTTTAAAAGTTGGATAATAAAGAATATTTAGTGTAAGTGCGATGGTGGGTTGCAGTGTTTTGGGCTGTAAAAGCCGGAGTGAGCGAAAAATTGAAGGAATAACATTTCACACGTAAGTAGGCGAAATTATAATTTCTTTCTTTAATACAACGCCAGATGATCATCGATTATGATGTTTTGTAATGAATTCAGTGATGTGAGCCAAGAATATTGAGCTATGATGAGTGTTTTCAATATTTTAAAATAAAATAACCTAAAACTATGAACGGTTCAGGGTTGCCATAATGGCTACTTGAATTTACCCAAATAAATAATATTAATTCTTTTTTGTCGGTACATACATACGATTGTTGGGTTGGCTTATCATGGTAGGTACTCATCCTACTTATATTATAATTTCGAGGGTTTGTATGTTTGGATGTTTGTTTGTTACTCAATCACGCAATAACATCTGGATTGGTTTCAATGATATTTTGTTTTTAACAAGTAGTTTATTACCTGTTTCATTTATCTAGGATACTTTTCACGCGGATGAAGTCGCTGGTAAAAGCTAGTAGTATAATATTTTTATTGAGAGGAAATTATTCTTCTGTACGTAAATGTTATATTTACTTACATTTATTTAAGTACTTGTATTGTATTGTATAACGGGCTGGTATCCGCAACTCCACGTCATATGCGCGTATTTTGCGTGCTATTATTTAAGTACTTATTGTAGTTTATTTAACTTATTACTCAATAAAGATAAACTTTCGTAGCATGTGAATAAAATGTTCTTTAAATTTCAGGTTTCCATCCAATCTTGATAAAAAGAAATGGCTGGATGCCACTGGACGAGAAGATTGGCTGCCAACAAAGTATTCAAAAATTTGTTCCATTCATTTTGATGATGATTCATTACTATATAAAAATAAACGAGTACAATTAAAACCGCACTCAGTACCAACAAAATATATACATGTAAGTATTTAGTATAATGTTTTTACTTTCAAACCAAAATACGGGACAAGAATCGTATGTACGTTTGTATGTATGTTTGTCATGAGGTACAAACACTATGTTTGTTACATCATGACAAACATAGTGTTTGTACCAAAAAACAATAGAAAATTTCTGTGAATTTTATTATACATATTACTAGCTTTTGCTCGCAGCTCCGCTCGCGTGAATGGCAAACCCTAAGGAAAATGCGTTTTTTCGGTATGAAAGGTACCTTATGTCCTTCAAAGAATGAGTGTGCAAAATTTCAAGATGATTGGTTTATTATATGAAGCGTGAAGAGGTAACAACCAAACAAAAAATGAACAAACTCACTTTGGATTTATAATATTAGTTAGGATATATTTTTTCTCAAAGTTTTTTTTGCTAGCTTAAGGTTCGCAGTTTCGCCCTCCTCAAAAATTTATCTAAGTTTTAGTAAAAAAGGTACAAACATAAACTACATATAGCAGACAGCTTTTGGGGACTTTGCTTTATAATATGTATAGATTTTATTATGAATAGGCTAGTTGCCTAAAAAATGTAATTACTCCGTCTTTTAGATTATTCAAAAATAAGGGACACGTATTTTTGTATTTGAAAATTAGACCAAAAATGACAAAGATATAGCCTATTAAAGTTACGTGTGACGTCACAATGCGTGACAATTTTCGTGCAGAGTGACGTCACAGGTTACTTAAATAGGCTATTATCTTTGTTCTTTTTTGTTTAATCGAAAAAATACGTGTCCAATATTTTATTATAATCTAAAATACGGACTAAATAGGATGTAATTATTTTGACCCTGGAAACAACCCTATTGTTGCAGATTATTCCTAACCAAGGTCGGTCCAAAAAACAGGACTACGTGCCGTTGATACATCCCTCAACAAGCATATCTGACCACACTATGGTTCATTCTAATAATGCAATATTGAGTCTTTCTTATAATCATTATTTACTAGTTTACGTATTTATTTTTAAATGTTACAGAGTCCAGCCTCAACAAATCTGTGTCCACAACAGGAAAATACTCCATTACCATCTACGAGTCAGGAGAGCAAAGAGAATTTTAATACATCTTTATCACCTCCTAATAAACGAAGGAAGGTGGTTATTTTACGAGAAGTGCAAAATATTCAACCAAAGAAGTCAACTGTGGTAAGCATACCTGCGTTACACCTCTACGTTTGGGTCACCGAATGTGATATGAGTACCAAATTTCAATTTAATCGGTCTGAAAATTTTCTGCGACAGACGGACACACGAGTGATCCTATAAGGGTTCCGTTTTTACATTCGGATGTTCGGAACCCTAAAAAATATAAAAAACTTACAAAACTTTAAAAGAAGAACAATAAAATAAACTACTTAATTTCATTTTAGGCCGGTCCCAGCTATGAAGATGATGTAGAACCTCTTGTCCAGCCAGCGACTCTCAAGAAGGAAAAACGACTAGAAAGTCTGCTGCAGAAAGAGAAGACAAAATCTAATAATCGTCGCAAAAAGTTGCGTGCTGTACGTGAATCTAAACGACGATTAGTTAAAAAGACAGCACATTTACAAGATATTATAACAGAATTAAAATGCAAACTACAAATGCAATCTGAAGAATTAGATTTACTGTCAAATGTTGAATCTGAAAATGCAGATTTTCTTAAAAGATACCTCGATAAAACGAACTGTCCGCGTAAATATTCGCCATCCTTGCGAAAATTTGCATTGTGTTTGCATTTTTTAAGCCCTAAGGCCTATGCATTTGGGGTGCTATGACAGGAAACCTCCACGTGCGCCCGTGGACTGGAGTTCCCTCTCGGATACGTCCGGGGGGAAGACCAGTTTTTCGGGCCGGTGCACCCTGGGATGCGGGCAAAAACTCTTCCTTAGGCACTGTGTGCCCAAGTGGTCTCTTTGCCCGTATGCAAATAGCCTGTCGTGTGGATGCTCCAACGCGTGTCCCTCTGATCAGCAGAGGGCACAGCGGCGGAGCGGGCTTGCGGACGGTGAGTGATGGGTAGCTCGCCGCCCGACCAAGGACCAAGCCCGGGTCGGTGGCGCGTCGTGTTTCGCGCCAAATGCCTGCTGGGGTCGCGGGTTTTTTCTTAACCCAGGTTACCGTGACCCCGGAACATAAAGGGCATAGGAAGGAACACGGGTGGATTTTAGTCAGTAAGAGTCTGACAGTCCCTTCCGCCCCACCCAGGGCGGGAGGACTCATTTGATGATTTTACCACCTAAAAAAAAAAAAAAAAAAAAAAAAAAAAAAAAAAAAAAAAAAAAAAAAAAAAAAAAAAAAAGGCCTATGCATTTGTGAGAAAGCAATTTAACACATGCTTGCCCCATCCTAAAACATTATATAGGTGGTATAAATGTGTGGATTGTGAACCAGGATTCACAAGTGAAGCTTTTGAAGCTATCAAATTATTAGTTAGTAAGTCTAATGAAAAAATATTATGCTGCCTTAGTCTTGACGAAATGTCAATCCGACAACACCTACAGTGGGATGGCAAACGCACCGTCGGATACGTGAATGTAGGACATAATCTAGACACCGATAGTATGCCGCTAGCTAAGGATGCTTTGGTATTTATGGTTACGGCGTTAAACTCCCGTTGGAAAATACCAGTTGGGTACTTCCTGACAAATGGTGTCAACGGAGACCAACGTAGTGAACTATTAAAAAATTGTGTACATTTGTTAATAGAATGTGGGGTACAAATAGTATCGGTGACATTTGACGGATGTCCTGCAAATTTCGCCATGACAAAAAATCTAGGCGCTCAGTTTAATGATATTAACAACATAAATCCAACCATAACTATTGAAGGTCAAATCATAGTAATAATACCAGATGCATGTCACATGTTAAAACTTGTTAGAAATACACTAGCCGACAAAAAAGAGATTTTGAATGCTAATGGCGAAATAATATCCTGGGATTATATTGAAAAATTGCATAATTTACAAAAACAGGAGGAATTGCATTTAGGGAATAAGCTCAGAGCTGCTCATATTAATTACAAGAAACAAATCATGAAAGTTAAACTCGCTGCGCAAACTTTTAGCAAATCTGTCGCCGAGGCTCTTATATTTTGCAAGGATTATCTAGCCATAGAAGACTTTGTTCATTCAGGTGCTACTATTGAATTTATCACAAACTTTAATGATTTGTTTGATATTCTAAATAGCCGAAGTTTATATTCATATGGTTTTAAAAAACCTATCAGTAAAGAAAATATGAATATGATGAATGCAAAATTAGAAGAGTTAGAAACATATCTCAAAACGCTCAGGTTCATTGAAGGTGATTTAGTTATTAATTCGGGAAGAAAAACCGGGTTTCTGGGGTTTTTAATTTCTATTAAGGCGCTAATAATTATTTTTTACAAGTACATACATATTGAAAATGCTCCTCTTCGATATTTATGTACTTATAAAATGAGTCAAGACCATTTGGAGGTTTTTTTTAGTGCCATTCGCTCTAAAGGTGGGTTTAACAATAACCCTACTGCTCTGCAATTCGTATCGGCGTATAAGCGACTGCTGATCCATGGTGAATTAAAAAATATTACCACAGGTAATTGCATACCATTAGATAATATTAATATTTTGACATGCAATTCAAATTCTCTTTGTCGTAAAATAAATAGTAGAAGAGAAAGAATATTAGCTATGAATGACGAAAGTCTTGATGAAGGATCAATTATTGATTTGCCCGAGGGTCACGACTATATAGGAAATATAGAATTATCAGAATTTTCGAAGGAAGCCACAACTTACATTGCTGGATATGTAGTGCGCAATTTAAAAAAAATAATAAAATGTGATGAATGTTCAGGAGCAATATTTGCTATTGAAAAGTTTCCCGGTTTTATTGCTATAAAGGATGTCGGTGGATTACATTATCCATCACCAGATGTTATTAAAATTTGCGTGTTTGCCGAAAAAATTCTGAGACAAACCACATCGATACACGGCAATTCATATTTTTCACAAAAAGGCACTTTACCAAAAATGACTTGCTGTGTTTTGAAAAAATTTATTGGTACAGAAGTCTTTGCAGAATTAAAGGATCATATTAATGAACAAAGTCCTTTTGAAAATCATTTAGTATTATTAATCAAAGCTATCGCTTTTAGATATTTTGAAGTTAGGATTCATTATATAATGACGTCTTTATCTCAACGAGATGAAAGAATCAGAAATATGCATACAAAGTTAATATTGTTTAAGGGTCAATAAATTATGAATGTAGGTATTTATATGTATGTAGGAAACCGGAGATCCTAAGGGAGCTTGAGAGGTTTTACGGACAGTTATACACATCAACACGACAACCCAGTGTCGGTACAGCTCGAGACGCAAGAGCTAAACTGACTCGACACTACACTGAGGATATCCCGGACATCAGCCTGTACGAGATTAGAATGGCTCTTAAACAGCTCAAGAATAACAAGGCGCCGGGTGAGGACGGAATCACAACAGAACTTCTGAGAGCGGGTGGAAAACCGGTACTTCTAGTCCTGAAGCATGGCACAGGAGTGTGGTTGTTCTTTTCTTCAAAAAGGGTGACAACACCTTGTTGAAGAACTACAGGCCAATCTCACTTCTGAGCCACGTATACAAGCTGTTCTCAAGAGTCATTACGAACCGTCTCGAACGCAGGTTTGATGACTTCCAGCCTCCCGAACAAGCCGGTTTCCGAAAAGGTTTTAGTACTATAGACCACATACACACGCTCCGCCAGATTATACAGAAGACAGAGGAGTATAATCGGCCATTGTGTTTAGCGTTTGTGGACTATGAAAAAGCCTTCGATTCAATCGAAACCTGGGCAGTATTGCAGTCCCTCCAACGATGTCATATCGACTATAGGTATATCGGAGTGTTGAAGTTTTTGTATAGAAACGCCACCATGTCCATCCGACTTCAGGAAGAGAGCACGAAACCAATCCAATTGCAGAAAGGCGTGAGACAGGGAGACGCTATTTCTCCGAAACTGTTCACGAACGCGTTGGAGGACGTTTTCAAACTCTTAGAATGGAACGG
Organism: Agrotis segetum; assembly: GCA_036375495.1. Lineage (NCBI taxonomy): Eukaryota > Metazoa > Arthropoda > Insecta > Lepidoptera > Noctuidae > Agrotis > Agrotis segetum. The sequence goes on along the minus strand of JAQSVV010000048.1, from coordinate 1,591,316 downwards.
ATTCGGCATCAACATCAATGGCGAATACATCACTCACCTTCGTTTTGCCGATGATATAGTCATCATGGCAGAATCGTTGGAGCACCTCAATGCTATGCTCAGCGACCTCAGTATCGTTTCCCAACGGGTCGGCCTTAAAATGAACATGGACAAGACGAAAGTCATGTCGAATGTCCATGTGGCATGTGATGTGTGATGATGATGATGATGTAGATATTTCCTTAAGGTTTGTAATAAATAAGTAGAGTATTTTCCTCGGTGATAAAGCTGTCTTAGTCTTGGGTGAACTTAAATCCCTCGCTACACTTAGGACTAGTCTTAAATCCCTCGCTTCGCTCGTGATTTAAGTTTTTAACACCCTCGCTACGCTCGGGAGTAAACCTCGAGTCCTTCGTTATGCTCGTGATTTAAATCGTCACCCGCGACAGAAGACACTGCTTTATCCCCTTGGTTAACCCTTAATTTGGCAGAGATCCGAATTGTTTAATATCATGATTTAACATATATTTCTGATAACCGAGTGTTAAGAGCAACGTGTATAAAATAGTCAAAAAATTATTTCAGTAACAGGTTTTCAGGAAATCAATGTTCATCAAGGTGAACATTGCCAAATTAGTGTTGTTAAAATAGGTCAAATAAAATCACTGTATATAATATTATTTGTTATGTAAATGCAAATACCAATGGGCAGATTTTTTTACAGTTACGAAATAAAGTACTATATTGCATTTAATACTATATATGATAAAGACTGGTTTTATTTCATCATTGAACGTGTCGTGTGTGTTTTAAGTCGTGTCGGTCGACTGATGTCCATACGACTCTCCTTACCACCCCCCTCCCCCCCCTTTGTAAAAAACGAAATATTAGACCAAGGAGGTTTTATTACAGTATTTCGTACGACTACGACATAAGAGTTACATTATTGAAGCTAGCATTTATAATGTGCTAATTCAGAATTTTTAGTTTGCGAAGTACTTATAATGTCTTTTCGCGATCAAGTAGAATTCGTAATATTTTTTACCTAAAATGTGGGAATTGCCAACTTATAAGGCAACACCACAAAAATCTATTTCTGTTTCAAGTGCGGTCACGCCATGGTTCCATCTAGAGGTATATAATCTAAGACCCTGTCATACGCCGAGTCGCGTCTCCATAAACTACAATACATTCCCAAACATCTATTACAAACGTAATTGAATCCGTCTGCCAAACAATGTCAGTACAATTTGTATGTAAAGTACGTCTGTGCGAAGCAGTACCACTAACTCATGTCACTAAGTGGCCTTGATTGTTATATCGTGTTGTACGTGTTGCTGGCTCGAGTGGCTTATGCGGATGACATTAGGTTGGGATGGGTGTAATGACGCACATAATATGTACGTAGGACCTGAGTACCTATAACTAACTAATTAGTCTGTTTTGACTTAGTATTAGAGCCTTGCAGTATGTTATTATCCGGATGTCCAGATAACAGAGAGGCATACACCCAAAATCTCTGATTGATAAAAGTTAAAGCTATATGCATTGTTCTCGCAACCGGAGGAACGTCGATGAGGCAAAAGAAGAATTTACCATTTTAGCAGATTCCATTCTGTAGTTTCCACCTGTCCTGGAACAATATGTGAGTCTAACGGTCAGTTCACACGTCACGCAACGATACCACAATTGTGTATCTTATTGTGTAGTAAATAAAGTTAGATTTTAATCGCTATTAAAATGCATGCAATGCGTCGCAAGGAATTGCGAAAGGTGCTTCTTTTTTTATAGGAAATAGAGTTTGATTTTGAGTAGCTCTATTGAAATGTGCGCGTAGCGCCGCGTCTCGGTCTGAGCTGACACGATGCTATTGCATCGTGTCAGCCTACCTACAATTCGAATGATTTGTGTCGCCGACCAACTGAAGTGAAAATCATTCTTCCTTCCTTCCTACTAAATGCGCGGTTGTCAGTGGGTACACAGTAAAAAAATAGGCTTTCTACGACGGGCGTGCAGTTTCTGAAATCAAATGGCAAAATTATGACGATGAAAACTGAAATACTGGGGTAACGGTAATGATGAAGCTTTAAAGCGAATGAAGCGATGAAGCTTTGAAGCTTTAAGCGTTTCTCCAGAAAATGAAATACATTTTTTTTATTAATGATACGTTCGCGTTTGACCACTATCTCGCCTGATGGTAAGCGAAGAAAAATTTGTTCGAAACTCTCCTCCAGATACCGCGACTAGAACTTATCGAGACTCGGGAGTTGGTGAGACAAGCCATAAGCTTCTCTTGTTTAAGTTATCCTAGGATAAATCCTTCTTAGTTGTAATTAGTTTTAATGTTGCCTTCGAAAACCTGTGCAGGCTTTTCTTTAATCATTAATTGCCAGAAAAAAAATAATAGAAAAAAGGATAGAAGTCTTTCTTTTTATTTGAAGAAGGTATTGTGATAAAAGATCTAGTAGACATCATAATGAACCAATGTTTGTTCTTAATTCAATACACTATTGATCTCTCCTGACATTGTCTTCACATAGAAAAAGAAAGAAAAAAAAATTGTATGTAAAATTTAATGAGCTCGCGATTTGTTTGATTTTAAGTATGTTTTCGTGCAAATTAGAGAATAAAAAACACTGTTCATTTGCTTAACGCTGATTATATTCCTTCCTTTCCTAGTTTTGCATTTGCACCATGTTTTGGTTTTTCTCGTGAAAATGTTACTACTTTTTGCCTGTGGCTTTGCGCTATAACTGGCGTCTAACTATCCAACTCAGTGCAGCCGTATTATTGACGTCATAATAAAATACAGGTACATGGGCTATTTCCATCTGAGCAACTATTTTCATAGAAGCATTTCTAGTATTAGTAGAAAATGGTTGCTCAAATGGGAATTTTGTGACTATGTACCTATGGTATGCTTCTCAGAAATTTCACCTCGTGACTTTACTACCAAAGATGGTGAGTTTTCTCTGAATTTGACTTACTACATACTAATAATATTAGGGGATGACAAATCTATTTACATTTCAGCACTCCAAAAGCAAATGTTTCGTATCTAAAGTCTAAAAATCTTCCACTTCGCATACGTCTTCAGTACACCGTCGAAGAAGCTCCAATGATGTGGAAAACACATTTTGATCGAAACTTTCCGAGCCTTAAATGATTTTTCTGGTTCAAGAGTCACTTGAACAGCGAACACGTTTCGGAATCGTATAGCGGAATGGTGATAAGAAAGAATTTTTATGCTCTCATAGTAAGCAATAAAATGTTTTATTTATTTTTGTTGCTTTACATGGTACTTACGAGCAGTGTATTACAAAAAATATATAAAACCTTGAATATATGAGATACTTTTCGAAGTAATTGTTATTCGGAATAGTCTATTCTAGCCGATTGGCAGCGGCATTGCCCGCGTGTATCTCGAAAATTATATCGCGAGAAATGCCTAGATAAAAATATCCATTGAGTAAATCCAGCTGGTTATCTGTGTGTCAAACATCCAAATCAGTTCAGTAGTTTTATTAGGTAAAACCTTATGGTATCTTAAGACAAAAAGCAGATATGACTGTAATTCGACCGCAAGGACTCCAACATAGCTGGGAAAAGGCTAGGCAGATGATGATGATGTATAAGTGAAGTAGTTCAATTAATGAGCGGCTGTTATCAAACGTCAAGTAAATTCTTTAAAAAATAAATACTTGAATAATAAACCTTTCCTCATACTTAGGGACATAGCCTCATAGCGCGACGCGATATCGAATTGCATCGATTGACGATATCGGTCAGATATCACACAAGCGTCCGGCCGAAGAAAATGTATGGACAATCGCTAGTGTTTGCTAATGAAGTCGCACGGATTGACGATATCGCTCACAGATCTCCTCGATATCGAATTGCATGTACGTGCCGTAATGAAAAAAAATTTGATTTGATCAAAAAATGTTTTTTTTTTTTGCAAATTCGATTGCGCAACTACTCGTCACGTGCGACATCTTTTGTCTTTTGTTTGCGCCTTTATGTCGTAGTAGTTAGGCGGATTTATGAAGTGCACGGTCGAATTATCGCATCACTCCATTAGTTAATTCGTGCGACTTAAATCGGCAATCGACTCCATATCGCACGATCGCGTCGCGTCGCATCACGGAATGAGTAGTTTCTTACGCATAAAATATAAGGTATCATGAAGCTCATATAGCACATATTTATCCACGATTTAATTTCAGCTCCTCGATAAACCGATTTGACGTGTGGCGTAAGAGAAAAGGGCCTTAATCTCCTTGAACAACAGGCTGATTGGATTTAGTTAAAAGGATTCATGATTATTCATGCAGTATCTACCTGAAACTGAAAATCTTTCCGTTCTTTTTACGTTTAAGTAAGTTTCTATGTTTTTTTTTAAGAGTTGGCTTGATCACTGGAGATAAAGTTAAGTGTCGTAATTGTTAAGGAATATTTTATTGACATTTGACAGGTATTGAACGTTGTAGTTTTTTGTGTAGGTATCGTATTAGATTTTTTGTGAGCTTTATAAAATAAACAGTTTCGGATAATGCATAGCTTTATCCACGGGGCCAATAATTTAGATTTCGCAAATGATTTCCGGAAATTGAACGCTTGTTTAGGTTTTCCGATCGTTTGTATTTTTTTCTGACTAAAAAACGTAATGCGTTGTGGCTTGTGATTATAGGAAAATTAAAACTAAACGTCTGTCCACTAGTCTGTTATTTAATACTCTATGTGTCTTTTGTGTGTGGATTTATGTGCGGACACCAAAAAAAACGACTAAATAAGATTGTAAAATGTATAGGTACCTAACATAAATAACTATGATATATGTTTCTAAGTTACATGCCTGGGTAATTACCATTTAGATCTTTACTAGGTTGATTACCATAATGCTCATTCATTACATAGCACATGCATGTAATATACAATGTTCCGCAAAAAAAATACCGCGCCGAATATTCGCGGTACATTACGAATTTGTCGGGAAATAACGCGGAGTAACAAATTTGGCGAGTTTCAAACTGTCGAGGCGACGTCAACGATTGGCTTCGTTTGCCGACGTCAGGCGTCAGGCCTGCAGACTCCCCCCGATTGAAATGAAGCACTGTTTACTTAGAGTTTTGCTTTGAATGGTTAAGGACGGATTTCACCAAATGGTAAAGCAGTCTAGTAATCCTAATAGATGTATTACCTTTCGACGTTCTAGAGCTGCAAATGTCATTGTTATGGGATTTTTAAAACCAATATCTTTTATTTCAGTCCGTTACAGTGACTGAATATCTCATACTGAGCATAGAGAACATGATATTTAGATAATAATTCGTCGTGAAATTGCATTCTGACTAACTACCAAACCCGGCGCACTCTGTTTCGCCACCAATTTTTCCTGAATTTTCTTTGCTATAAACCTCACGGAGCCCGAGAACCTTTCCAACGAATGCAAAACCGTGGAAATCGGTTCGTGCGTCCTGGAGTTATAGCGTCAGACTTATTTTTATATAGTAGAAGATTTTCTAACACAAATTCTCAGACCCGTAATAACTGTAGGTCATACAAATATTTATTCCGTGCGGGAATCGAACCCTCGACACGCTGCGCATCAGTCCAATCGCTCGACCACTGATGAAGGCTGAAAAGAGAAGATGTGTTTGTAATAAATAAATATCCCGACGTTATTCATTAATTTCAATGTAATAGATTCCATCAAATCATACAGAAATGCGTCGTCAATACTTATTCGTTGTTCCAAACACGTATCAGCAAATTACTCCATTCAAAATATGAAGACAATAAATAATGCATGCCATATAAACGGTACTTTAAGAGCCATGAATCATACTGTTTAACATAAAAATCCAATACATCTACATTACTTGAAAAAGATTAACGGCGAGCGGAGAACGCTTGCACGCCACTGTATCTCCAATAGGCCGAATATTAGTTTAATTTAGCGTGTGATAATATGGAAATTAGTTTCCATTAATTATACACGAATGGTTGGTAACGTTTGTATGATATGTTCGTTTTAAACACGAGAGGTGCAGTCGACAGTGAGGTTTGCAATTTTTATGTTTTTTTTTATTTAGGTACACACGCACACATTAATCACACACACTCATTCACACACACTGCTTATGTCTTAGATACTGAATAAAATGTACATTGCTGTGACAGAACGGGGTTTCCTAATATACTCTTACCCTGACAAACTCTCATAAAGTTATCACTGAAGAGGTCCTTAAGTTTATTTTATAAACCATATCAGATTACAAAATATCCAGTATCCCAGTAACTTATACTTACACTCGACTTGGCCCTAAAGATCTGGATAAGATTAATCTGCCGCACGCAGTTTACAATTTTCCCACATTAAAATGTTATGATAAATATTTAGTTTTAATTCCGCGACAAAAATCCAGGCTTGTTGCTGGATGCAATCCCACCCTATGCAGTCATGCATATGCACATGCAGCAAAGGACCCACCCTCCCACCCTCATGCATATGCACACATGAAACAAACGGAAAAACAAGCCATGCAATCAAACCTATACTCGACACGTGTTTCGCCCCTCCACGGGGCATCCTCAGGAGATGTTGACTCGACAAGCGCTCGGCCTCGAAAGTAACGCCTGATTCCATAATTTAATTATCCCACAGGTGGGCTATACGTCTAATGTTTCAGGACTCTACCAATCATCACCGGCTCGATGTGTTAAGAATGTTTACCATCGAAATTGAGTTCTGTTCTTGTTAATTTTTGGTTGTCCTATAGAAGGCTTAATAGTATCACCAATGTCAATAAGAGCGATGCTGAAATTCACGAAACCGCCCAGCAACAATCACGCATCAGGAATCGCAAAATTATGCAATAAATGGAGTACACAGCGCACAGCCGAAGTGGCAGCGTTATAGCGTTGGCACCAAATGACGCGTGTGGCGTTTGATGGCCGCCCACTAATACAGTTAGCAATTGAATACAAATGTAACAGCCTGCCAGTGCGTAGTCAACCTAGTGTAGGGTTACCATTCAGAAATTTGAAAAGATCTGATAAAATCCGGACATTTGAAGAGAAATTGCAACGTTTTTTTCATACTAGCAATTTCTCCTTTATCGTAGGTTCGTTAACGTACTGTTCTTTCGGTTGCCCTTTGCGTTCAAGGGCCACGGTCCCTGTATAGACGGCCCCGCAACCCAGGTAGGGGCGCGTGGAAACGATGTTTAAAACTCCATAAGGAAATAATAATCCAGAAAAAAATCGACTACGACACTTAAATCTAGACATGTCCACAAAAATTCAGACGGTTGGTAACCCTAACCTAGTGCGATGTGTGAAAGTAGGTACGTGCCTTATAAAGCTGTAATGATAATCTAATACAGGATTTATGTTAGGAATTATATTTGAATTTTGATAGGCTTAGCATAGATACTAAATCAATTCTAGAATAAGCAAATGGGTAAGAAATAAGCATTGCACTAGCATTATCTATTACAGAATGAATGGAAAATTGAAAATCCGAGAGTGCTTTTATTCATTCAGATTTTACGTGTTTTGGGAAAATGATTATTATTATTACTGCATCTTTGTCGCAACGAAAACTAGCTGTCCAATTTCAATTATAAGACTGTCATGGGTCGTGGGACCGTGTCAATAGGACCCTGGCCCTGAAACGCAAAGGGCTGCGGAACCGGGACCTGAACTCAAACTGAAGGAAACGGGTGGACTTTTAGTCAAGTTTGCCAATTTAGTCGGTACATATAAGTTAAGATTCTCTATTATAACATCAGCACGCGTAGCATAGCGCCGTAGAAACGGATTTTGTCGACGCAAGAATAGACAAAATGACAGAACGTAAAAGATTTTTATCGATTTGAGTATAGCAATGTTTAAATTATAGAAGAGATATGTTTCTATTCTTTAATAGTGTGCGAATCGTGTCATACTTGTGCAAAGAAACAGTCGATTTGTATAGAAATAACGATAAAATAACATTGTCTTTTCTTGGTAGAATAGAGATAGAATCGCCATGCTACGCGTGCAGAAGGAAATTCAGCCACAATAATATCATTTTCGATATAAGTGGAAGCACTTAGTTTGATAAATTCAGCAAGCTCACGGTAATGATTGCGTTTCATCTGATAGCCTTATCAACGGGCAATCGTTGCGTCATTAAGGATAATAGCGTACGGCGATACACCTTGATAACCTTACATATTGGATATACTATGAACCTCTATTAGAGCATTTTGCATTCAAGTGGAATATACGCAATAGTTTGTCTATAAAATTATATATTAAGTAGGTATATCAATTACGTTTGTGGGCTCAGAACTTCTGAACGGTTGCAAAAAAGTTGATTCTCATTTTGTTGTGTTCGTTGTTGTCACAATTTTGTTTTGATTGTTTTAAATATTTCGGAAAAACAACCGTGTCGAAGTTTTTGAATCTGTGAGAAGTCGGGTCGAGTCTCTAGTATTTTAGTCACCTGTCTACCGGGTTTCGACGGGGCTTCCGTCTCGGCTGTTATTTGTAAATCTTTGACAGTTTTTACAGGTGACTGCATCCTGTGAGACTGACCGATCCCAAAAAAATTAGGCAGTTAATGATTCATCTGCGAGTACTTATGTATGTGGTAGAAACTCTGCATTAGAGAAACCTCAGGTGGTTTTTTTTGCCAAGTTCTTTTATTTTGATTAGCTAGAGTAGCGAAAATAAATGTTATTACATTTTGCGCAACAAACATTTTGAGTAGGACTATTAATCATAAACATTATCAAACAAATGACGCCCTATAAATCTTGTCGTCATTTTATTTTTGCCCAACAACAAGGAGACCACAATTCTCAGCATTTTAATTAGACCACAGAAACAAGGGTATTTTTTAAAAGAATTCTTCATTATATGCCAATATAAAATAACCTCGAGATTTTTTCCAAAAGATGTCAGTGTTTCCCTCAATATATTTTCATTAAGCGGGTGTCGAGTGGCGGGTCGGCCGCTCCTAATTTATTGCATCGCCTTAATACGGAATTTAATAAGGTGCGACTTGAAAATATTCCGGCTTTTTTGCTTCGCAAATATTGTGCCCATAATGTTAATTAATTAAGCTGTTCTGTTTCAAATTCCTTGACACATTTTTGTGATCTATTATGTGGGGGAAAAATCTGAAACATAATTCAAGCTTTATTTTATTTCTATAACCATCCATGTGTCTCTGTTCAAATATAGGACATTTTGCAAAGAAGCCAAACAATGTAAGGTATACGTGCATGTATGGTATATGCACATGGATTTATTCAAGTAATGTACTCCGAAGGTCAAATGCGAGCCAAGTTTCCTCATGCGAGGAAAATTAATGAAAATTATTCCCATTTCATAAGTTCACGCTTCAACTAATACTCGGCTTTATGTTCTTGAACTGTACAAAGACGCAATGAACGGTGACTTGAAATTATTAGAGCTTTACCCTAATTTACCTAACCTGTAGGCAATAAAGTACCGTGAGTTGCGGCAACAGTAAAACGGATTGAATATTACCAAACAAAAGTATAAATTCCGTAATTTTCCTTGTGACGTTGCAAGAATTCCGTATACTCAACGCTTTTTAGATTGGATCGCGATCGTCCATAGAGAATTCAATTCATAAATAAATATGGCGTCCGTTTGCCGCCATCTCGGCGGGCCCGGCGGGAGCTGGGCCACCCGAGTGTTGCGTGAGGCGCATGCTAACACGCCTGCTAGAAAATTTAATATAACCTATAAATAAATCAGTGTCAAAAGGGTTTACAAGCTACGGTAATTAAGTGAAAACTAGGAAATGAAATCAGTTGGACAGTTTAAAGCCTGGCAACTGAGTCAGGTAAAGTTTGCGCTTCGACGAACCATCAATTATCAAAGTTCGTTGTTTCAGAGTTGGATGTTAGGTAGTAGTTAGGGAAATACTAGAAAGGTTATGAAAATCAATAGAATAGCTCGCGTTTATCATTGGTGCGTGACTAGATAAGGTGTAATAGGCTTAGGCCTGTCGGAGACTAGTAAACAATATTAATTGCTACAAATAGACAGTAGAAAAATATAAATGACTGCTCCATAGGTTTTGAAGATTGAAAAAGTTGATTAACATTACTTTTTCAATTGGTTTCTAACCGAATAGTTTGCCCTGGAAGCTAAATAAATAATTATGTTTAGCAAGAATAAATGACCCTTGATAATTAAAATTCAGGAAATAAGTATGACCTTATTCATATATGGTACTTTTAAAGCTAACACGTGAACTGTGAGAAGGCAACATTATTGTTCAATTTGCATATACTATCACGAAAGGTGTGTTATGCCGTTTACTGAGTTAGCACCTCTTAATGGTAGCCATACACCATACTGCCTATTTGTCAATTCGGTATAAAACTGCCAATTTGCTCAAATAGAATTGAACGTGTATGGGGGTGGAATGCCAATTTGATGGCATGACATGCCAATTTTGATAGGTCATCAAATCGTTTTTGACACAACGTCAAATCGGCAGCAGTGATGCCATCTTAGCAACTTCATAGATAGTTAGCCAATTTTATAAAGGTGCTAGAAAAAAAGCTAAAAAGTGTAACTTGTGGCTAAACTTTTTAGCTACTTTTCTACAGGGACGGTTAGGCCACGTTCACACGGCGATTATTTTCCCGTATACCGTACACGAGATTTTATCGAATAGAGTTGACCAGTTTTAGGACAACTTTGCACGGTACACGGTAAAATATTATATTTCTCAAACACGGGATTTTCCCGTATGAACGCCGTTTAAACTATTTTTAAGTTTTCATTTGTGAACTGTTATTACTGTTCTATTCGATAAAATCTTGTATACAGTATACGGGAAAATAATCGCCATGTGAACGTGGCCTTACCAGGAAAACCGAGGCTTTTCGCACATGGATCGCATGTACACTCGTAAAAAAAAAGAGTTATTCATTTTATTTTAAACCAAAATACGATTGAAAACTGGAGAGGTGTCAAGGGACCACGAAAGCAAGTTAAAAAAAGGTTCATGCTATTTTCGACCTTATTGACATTTATGCAAACACCTGATTTTAATGAAGGAGCAATGTTAACGAATGAGAATGTGAGAAAAACAAACTAAATTTTTAATGTCGATAAGGTCGAAAATCGCTTGCACCACTTTTTTTAACTTGCTATCCTTAAGCAAGTATTTTCCGACCTTCAAGCGATTTTCGACCTTATTGACAATGATGCAAACACCGGATTTTAATGAAGGAGCAATGTTAACGAATAAGAATGTGAGAAAAACAAACTAAATTTTTAATGTCGATAAGGTCGAAAATCGCTTGCACCACTTTTTTAAATCTAATTCGATAGTCTCATGATGAAATGAAAAGGTGCTAGAAATTGTAGCTGTCGTCACCGAATAATAGCCAGATCTAGTTGCTGAGTTGGCATCACTGGTGCAGATTTGAAGTTGTGACAAATCTATCGTATCGATAGGCAGGATGGTGTATGGTGTATATGGACGAACTGCCGATTTGAAACAATTGCAAGCGTCAAATAAAAAACAATTGCAAATATCGATAGGCAGGATGGTGTATGCCTACTATTACATAAATGCTTTCGACTTTTTGAAATGCGAATTGATAGAATGGTATAATTATTATGAACTAGCACTACGCCCGCGACTTCGTCCGCGTGATTTTCGAACTTTGCCTTTGTGAATTTCTAATCAAGGCCACCCTCTTTAAGAGATACTGTTGGAAAATTAAGTCAATATTAAAAAAAAAATCTGTCACCCCGCAATGTCCCGTCTTGGGTGGCACCCACGCCTACTAAAAATGACCCCAATGCACAATTACCATTATAACCCCTTACGGGTCGAATTTCACAAAATGTCCACCTTGGTGAGCATTTACGTCTTAAAAAGAATCAATATGCAAGATTTGAGACGTCTAGCACTTGTATTCAAAAAGTTTCATACAAACTATCAACCCCAAAAAAACCCCTTAGGGTCCGAATTTCGTAAAATCCCGTCATGGTGAGCATCTATGTCCTTAAAAGAAAACCGATGCAAAACTTGAAATTCCTAGCACCTGTAGCCTAACGAAGTTGCGTACAAACAATCAAGATCAACCCCAAAAACAAACACATTAGTGGTCGAATTTCTCCACATCCCGTCATGGTGAGCATGTACGTCCAAAAAGGAACCCGATGCAAAATTTGAGGGCTCTAGCACTTGTAGTAACAAAGTTTCATACAAACTATCAACCCCAAAAACAAACCCTTAGGGGTCGAATTTTGCAAAATCCCGAGTTATGTATCACTTACGCTCAAAAAAGAACCCCTATGTAAAATTTGAGTCTCAAAACTTTCAACCTCAGAAACTACCCCTTAGGGGTCGAATTTCTCAAAAATACCACTTTGGTGAGCGTTAACGTCTTAATAAGAACCGCCATGCAAGATTTGAGACGCCTAGCACTTCTAAAAACAAAGTTTCATACAAACTGTCAACACCAAAAACAAACCCCTTAGGGGTCGAATTTCGCAAAATCCTGTCATAGGTAACTCTTACGTCCTCAAAAGAACCCGTATTCCAAATTTAAATTTCCTAGCGCTTGTAGTAACGAAGTTTCATACAAACTATCAACCCCAAAAAAACCCCTTAGGGTCCGAATTTCGTAAAATCCCGTCATGGTGAGCATCTATGTCCTTAAAAGAAAACCGATGCAAAACTTGAAATTCCTAGCACCTGTAGTACCTAACGAAGTTGCGTACAAACAATCAAGATCAACCCCAAAAACAAACCCCTTAGTGGTCGAATTTCTCCAAATCCCGTCATGGTGAGCATGTACGTCCAAAAAGGAACCCGATGCAAAATTTGAGGGCTCTAGCACTTGTAGTAACAAAGTTTCATACAAACTATCAACCCCAAAAACAAACCCTTAGGGGTCGAATTTTGCAAAATCCCGAGTTATGTATCACTTACGCTCAAAAAAGAACCCCTATGTAAAATTTGAGTCTCAAAACTTTCAACCTCAGAAACTACCCCTTAGGGGTCGAATTTCTCAAAAATACCACTTTGGTGAGCGTTAACGTCTTAATAAGAACCGCCATGCAAGATTTGAGACGCCTAGCACTTCTAAAAACAAAGTTTCATACAAACTGTCAACACCAAAAACAAACCCCTTAGGGGTCGAATTTCGCAAAATCCTGTCATAGGTAACTCTTACGTCCTCAAAAGAACCCGTATTCCAAATTTAAATTTCCTAGCGCTTGTAGTAACGAAGTTTCATACAAACTATCAACCCCAAAAACAACCCCTTAGGGGCCGAATTTCGCAAAATCCGTTCTTAGTGCTCACCTACGTGGTATAAGGAGGGCTTATGCCAAATTTCAAGTTTCTAGGCCCAGCGGTTTGGGCTGTGCGTTGTCAGATCAGTCAGTCAGTTTTGAATTTTATATATATATAGATTTATGATGATATACGAATAAATCATAAAATTCGTGAAACCGTTTGACGAACTGTTGACCCGCTATGGGGTCCGTATAATGGATATACTGATAGATTATATTCAGTAATTCTGTGTCTATACTACGTATATTAATAAAAGTATAAGGTATAGGTCATAAAGCTAAAAAGTTGGAACGCATAAACACTAACAACCAGAATGGAATTTGAAAAATTATTTTGAATTTGGTGGCCCAATTCTTGGGGAGCACAGAAGCGAGTGAAACTGCGTGAAATAGCTTATGTATACATCTATATTCTGTAGCTGTGAAATCTCGATCAAACTGTCGTGACCTCACCTTTACGTAAACATATAATGGACAAGTTGAAGTAATCAACTTTAAAGCTTTTTGGTCCCATTCAAACATGGTTGGGACCAACATTGTAGTGTGGACAAAGGCCTTTGTGAACGACGCCCCAAATACCATCGACCTATTGATTTTTTACTCCACAGTAAACCAACTCGCAAATATCGAGTTGTATTGATACCAATACTGAATAAGTTATGGATTTTTATGATTGAAAATGAATCTTATCAAAGTGAACTCTTTTGTAGTACAATTAATTTTATAAACAAGTCAGAATTCACCATGTTTTCTACAACTCCCAATTCGAAGCGGCTATTACTAGACTACCACTGCTCTAACAACGGCGAAGGAAAATAATATGAGGAATTCGGTATGTTTTAGAACCAAAAATTTTGAAAAACCATGTGATGTCTAGCAATGCCCACTGCCTGGCCTGCGTGAATGACAGAATCTGTAATCAACTCAGCAGCCCGCGGAGTGGGTTTCTCATATGTCCCAGGCAGCTGTGTGAATATTATAGACTGATTATACTTACAAACATTGAAAAATCCAACCTCCTTAACAAAATCAACCCATACATTAGAGCTACGAAGCACATACGGTTTGGTTCAAAATTCGTTTTCTAACAAATTGGTGAATAATGGGTATAAGGCCGATAACAGAATGCGGTTATCAATTCCCGTCACGGCTTCATTGCAGCCACTGTGGGAATGCAGAGGGTAAGATTAAATGATTTCCCTGTAAGCGATCATACGGATAATTCTATTACTCGTCCCGTCTCCTTCGCATCGGGCAAGGACCACACAGACTTCGATTGCAACGTTTCTTGAGATCAGAATTCGATTAAACGGAATTCCCGTTTCTGCTTGCAGGTTTTAGCAATGTCTATAGGAGATAGTACTTGGTTTTTTTTTGGTGTTTTAAAAACTTACAGATTTTAAATCATTGTGTTAGTTGGTTTGATGTTATTTTCTGTAAGATCTAGTTAAATTAAGGGGTTTCTCATAAAAATTATATTACTCTAGCAAAATTATTTGAAGTCTTAAGCTAGTGTATTAATTGACTTTCTTTGCGAAGTCTGGAACAATGTCCGTGTACATAATTTTGAGTTGGGCGTTGATAGTTGCGCCACAGTAACTTACTTTTGTAGCTATCATCGTTTTCCTTTGTAAAACTGTAAGCCACAGTTGTTCCAAATAATCTTTTTTTTAAATGTATTATTATTATAGTGTCTGCGGTCTTGTCCGCTTTTAACTCGGTAATAAAATCGTCCCAAAGAATCTACCGGGATAAAAAGTTTCCTATGCTTGTCTTAATTTATGTATACAAGCTATTTGTATACTCCTTTTGTAGTTCTTACTTACGTGAAAGAGTAACAAAGCTCTATCCGTACTCGTCAGCTTTCGCATTTATAACAGTAAGTAGTAAGATAACATTTTATCATATTGAATAACACTTTATTATTCTCGGAAACCTTTCATGGAAATGTTCTGCATTTCATTTTGTATCGAAGGTAGATTTCTTGGAAGATACCGTAATAAATTATCCGGGATCGAAAGCTTCGAAATAATAGTTCACAATAAATAAGTTAAGGGTGTTATAAGCGTTCTTCTCTCAGAAATGGAAACTTCTGTTCTTGAATTCTGGTCGAACGCTTTCTTGGAAATGTTTTGTTATTTGTTTACTTGAGTTAGAAGTTTTAACGAAAGTATAGGATTTAATAAAATAACACCCATCAACAGCCGGAGGACGTCCACTGCTGAACATAGGCCTCATAAATAACACCCAATGTAAGAGAAATAACTGAAATGGAATTAAGTTCTGATTAAATTGGGTTCTTGGAAATTTTAAATTATTTAACACTTTCACTGTCCGCGCAGCAGACACAATACCTAAACAATAGTCGTGGATCACATGTGATTCATCGGACAGGGAAGTGGTTAAGTCCTCATAGTGGGTGTCATAGATGATGAACGAAGATGAAATTATCGTATCGTATTCAAAGAGAAAGTTAAATATAAACTGATGGACATAAATTATTATAAGCAAGTAGAAAAAATATACATTAACTTTATTTATACAAAAATGAATACAAAGCTATAACAATGTTATTCATTCTAAGGGTTTACAACAGCGGCCTTATCGCTGATAGCGATTTCTTCCTTACAACCTTTGCATAGCCTAAGTAATGATCGAGGTACGGACCTAAACCACCACGTCATATGCCCCTCCTTGCTGTGTTCACCTCCTAGTGAGAAGAGATGAGAGAGATTGAGAGTCAGCTGAGTGGCTTATTTCAACTATACCTTTTATGGTGGTAAATAATCATCCAATGTGTCCTCCTACCCAGGGCGGGATTTGAGAGACTGTCAGATTTGTACGGACTGAAATCCATGGTGATCCTTCAATAGCCCTTTACGTTACAGGGTCACGTTTTCCTGAAGAGACAGTCTCGCGACCCCGTTAAACTATACTACCTTATTTTATGGGTTTTCAACTTTGATAAAATCGGTAACCACGTCAAAGTGAAGTGGTTAGATTGCATGGTATTGGCCCGTGACTATCTTATTGTATCTAAACGTGGACACAAAGGGCTTTCCGCAGCTTTTGTTCCACAAATTGTCCACTTGAGCATTGTTATCGTTATGCATTTTATACGTGAAATTGGTAAATGTTGACAATTTTGGACATGAGGTTTTGATAAATTGTTGACGAAGTTGAAGTGAACGTCTACTAAGTTTTAACGAACGACTTTAAACGCGTTGAGTGTGACCATGTAAATTTGCTTTTCCAACTTTTAAACCCCTTCTACACGGTAAGACCCGACCGCCTGACAGAGGTGAACTTGGTCGTGTCAACAGTACCCCACCGTTTGGAACGCTGTCGGCTGACGGTCGGGTCCCACTGCGGACGCAGCCTGTCGGGACGGCTGCGCTCCCGACCAAGGTTCGATTGACTCCGCCCATATTTGGTCGCACGACCAACGTCTACACGGTCGATTTTCATTCCCACCGGACCAAGATCACCTCTGTCAGGTGGTCGGGTCTTACCGTGTAGAAGGGGTTTTACAGAACCAATTGTTATGAAACTTTTTCTTATGAAATAAATAAAGATTACTCCTTTAAAGTAGTCGGCGAATTTCAACATTAACGTTTGAACAAATAGTAAAATTAGTAAGTTAATTATAATCGTTTGTAACATCAATAAAACTCTCTAAAACTTAAGTTGCTGGAAATCATAAAACTTTTACGAAACAGTCAGTAAATTGTTTTTCTAAAAGTATATAATAATGTATTGTTGATGTCAAACGCAGCGTAGGCAGGCCTCCCACTAGGTGGACCGACGACATCGTGAGGGTCGCGGGCAGCCGATGATGCAAGTGGCGAATTGTCGTTCGGCGTGGCGGTCTAAGGGGGAGGCCTATGTTCAGCAGTGGACGTCCTTCGGCTGATGATGATGATGTCAGACAGATCCCTTTAATATTTTGTGTAGGTAATGTGAATTTTATTAAAATAAAATATTCTCATCTTTAAAAATGTTTGAGTCACTTTCATTAAAATTAACATAAATAATTTTACCAGATATACTCATATTTTATGTATTACCAATATACTAAATAGCTGAATACCGTAATACCGTTCCGCAGGTACCGACCGATGCCATCAACTGCATTGTTCACTACTATGCGTACGGTATTACGACACCCAGGCATCTGATAATTGGGTCTAGATACAAGCTTACGTGTTTGTGTAATTGCGTTACGTATCTAACAATCCGATTACCGTTGTTGTAGAGGTAACTGAATGGCACTAGTGTGTGTAGTTGAACTAGCACACAATGCCTTACATCTAATTGAAGACCGATTTGATGGTTAAACGTTGCGACTATGAAGAACGTATTACAAAATAGCCCTATTATTTAAAAATGCTCAATAGATTAAAAGAAAGTTGATTGATCGTAATTCGTGGATAATGACAATGTTACTTTGCATCGTGGGTGCGTTTACAAAAATTTAAGCTTATCACAAAAAGCCAGAACCGCAACAACGACTTGTGAGCCAGACAATTTTTTGTCTGTGCTAGTTGAACCCACAACTGGCAGCACAGTAATCAATCGTTCAGCCACTGCGACTGCGTTCAGAAACTGGGCCGGGCACGAATATTTTTTTATAAATAAATTTTAAAATTTGGTATAGACTCAGTGTAGCTTCCTATATTTCAGTATTAAACTTCAGCCATGGATTTAGATAACACTAGACCATAAATCGTTTATACGACTTACTGCCTCTTCAGCAATTTAAGATAAGGTGATATTTCAATTATTCTAAAAAACACTGACAAAATCCATCCTAGTGTTCGTCTTCACAGAAAACTAATGTCAATTATATTATTGCCCAGCCTCACCCAATACATAAAGCATTTACGCTCAAATTCGCTGTATTAACATTTTGTTTCGCACGATTTGTGCGTGGGTGTTAAGGCGGCCCCCTCGGGAAATCACGGGATGACAGCCACCTGTTCAATACATTCCCTGACTACAGAGACACGGGCAATTTACAGCAATTATTGCCCGCAACTGATGCCCGAGGAATTAGAGTAATTTGTGAGGCAATCTAGTTTGCGAAATTGTTTGTTTATGGTACAAGTAAAAATTGGACCTCTGTGTAAAAAGTTATACGGTCATAGATAAAAACGAGCGAACTTTATAGTAGTCGCTTGTTATGTGTATCATCTGGTTACTTAGTAATAATAACCATCACGATCTCGACTTCTACGACATGAAATGGATTTTGAGAAAACAGACTTATCCAAAATCAGAGTTCAACAAGAGTTATACCATCTGATGGCTCACTTTACTACCCACCACGCGCGCTACTTGATTTCACGAATCCTGTTTCACTTCCGTTACATTTTACGAAATCACTTCAATAAGATAGATGTAAAATATAAAAAATATGGGTGTCTGATTGAGCACCTCCTCCTTTTTTTGTTGTCCTGTCATAATCTCGTAGTATTTTGACCAATATTGCCCAGTATCAATTTACTTGCCCGTTTGAACGCCCCTTAAAGTTAAGGGAGACAAGCAATCAGGCTCACTCAAATGAAATTCCATACTGTTCATAGTCTATGCCTTTGTGTCAGCGTAACGTGATTTGCGACCCCTGGGCACGCCACGATTAGTTATTGCAAAGTTTTTATTTTATATTATTTATTGCACTACAACGTCCATTGTTGTTGATTTATCGTTTAGATTTCGTTCGATTCTCATGAGCATTCGTTGCTTTCCGTGTGAATGTTTATTGACCATACAACCTCATAAATAGAAGTAAAAACAGATAAAGAAACATGCAAATATGAACCTTACAGACGAGTTATTAAAAAGGATTGAGGAATAAAGTTACGATAATAAACATGTTTGCCACATTATTCACGTATTCGAAACGTGACTTAACTCGAAGGTACGAAATTATGCCATGATATAATAAGTTCCAGGGTCTATATCTGCATATCATACTACATTATGCCCACCTGACCTATTTTCCCGTCCCGAGCTGACCCTTTAATATCATAAAAGGTCGCTGCAAATTGTCAATTCAACATTTCTCTTTAACAAACTATCAAGCGAAATGAATTTAACATCAAAATGTACCACGAACAGACAACAAAGAGAATTTTAAAACAAAGTCAGAAGAATTTCGAATTTAATTTTGAAATATGATATTAAAATAGTTTTGACTTAGAGGGGCTCAGTCTCAAGAAACCGTGTGGGTAGACCTCTTGAGACAAAACAAACTTTTGTTATTGCAATTTGAATGCAGTGTATAGATATATAATATGTCCCAAGTTTTAGCGAAGAAACACTCGTGTGGCCATCCGTTGGGAAATTAAAGCTGCAGTAGTTAATAAAGTCTCTGTGGTCCACAGTTATTAAAACGTTTGGATACCGAGACGAAACGAAGTTTGGAAATCGTTCGGTATTGTGGTGAGGAAATATTCAATACCCAAGTGCCAATTTTGCCGCATATTGTGACTTTACTGACGTTGATTGAAACAGTTTTTTACAAAACTAGATCAAATACATTACATATTAAAAGCCTAGCTAGCTTTTTTCAACTATATTCATGTTGAATTCGTCAAATAGATATTTATTTTATTTTATACAAAATGGAATACCTACCTACTATTTTCTTTCTTTCTTTTACTTAATAATCGACACAAAATAACAGTCATAATTTTCCTTTTAATAAACCAACTAAGAAATAAATATGTCCCTTCATCCATCATGATTCTATGCGCCTTCGTATTTCGATCGCTCTCGACCCTACGCGCAGTCATACATACAGACTATTTCGCACCCAGTCGTGTTTACCAAGTGCGCTTAGTTTTACTTACCTCTAGACATTTCCCCCGCTGTCTGGTTCTTTGACCTTGTAACGAGGCTTAGTTTTACAGTCAACTACACCTTGGGATGTTTCGGTTTTATTTTACAGAAGTAAATTTTGATAAACCTAAGTCTTTATTTCATCGAAAAATCTTAGGGTTAGCAACAAAATAGCTTTAAAAACGCGTCCATCTTTGAGATTAAGCAGTTTTAAGCTGTTGTCAAACAGACAGGCGAAGCGAAGGCGATCCGAAGCGTTTTATTTTAATGTATGGAATTATTTGAATCCAGTCACATAGAAAAGCGAAAGCGATCCGATAGTCTATGTGACTGGCTTGATGGCTTCAAACAATTCCATACATTATAGTAGCCATACACCATCCTGCCTATCGACGATCGATTTGACGCTTGCAATTGTTTTGTTGTATTTGATGGCATGACATGCCAATTTGATAGGTCATCAAATCGATTTGACACAACGTCAAATCGGCAGCAGTTATGCATTTGGCTATTATTCGGTGACGACAGCTACAATTTTATAAATTTGTAGCTATCGGTCACCAAATAATAGCTAGATCTAGCTATAAAGTTGCTAAGTTGGCATCGCTGCTGCAGATTTGAAGTTGTGTCAAATCGATCGTACGATAGGCAGTATGGTGTATATGGACGAACTGCCAATTGGAAACAATTGCAAGCGTCATACGATAGGCAGGATGGTGTATGGCTACCATTACGAACAAAAAATTCTCCCTTCGCGTTCGCCACGCCTATCTGTTTGACAATAGCTTTATTGCTGGTTTAATTTAGTGGAAGGGTGATCAATTGTCTATCAAATACATGTTCTACATGTAAACTGACTTTCATCCGTGGTTCAGCAAGCAGGGTTAATCGCCTGGCCACGGGACAGTCGCAAGACGATTCATCATTCGCATTCATCGTTCGCATAGAGCGAATTGCTGCTTTGGCAATTGCAAGCCATAGGTCTCGGCTTTCTAGATCTTTGACAATCGTTCAGGCAGTTGGTGTTCCGAAATTAGTTTTAAGAAAGGAGTATCGTACCCAGTAGATACTTACTAGGTTGTCAACGTCATAAAAAATTACCTATATTACCAGGACAGTTACATTGGAAGCTAAAGCATAACCAGCGTAAAGCTCCCACTTATGGAACAGCTCTCCTCTCTGTAAAAGTTATTAGGTCTAATGGTCGCGGGACTAACGAGCTACCTTGACCCCGGAACATAAAGGGCTATTGAAGGACACCGTTGATTTTAGTCAGTACAAGTCTGACAGTCCCTTCCGCCCTGCCCTAGGTTCCAGGACAAATTTTTTGAGCTTAACACGGTTAAAAAAGATACCTAATAAAAAAGTGGGTTCTTATGACCGGTGCTCTTCACCTCGGAAGTCGAAGCTGAAAGCCCAATATAGTCGGGAAAAGGTTAGGCAGATTTGTTGAAAGAATTATGTAGTCACCTGACTGTGCTTGATGGTACCCAATATGTACCCCTGCGTGTCTCGTTTAAGCCAGTCTTAAATCTTAAGACGCGTTCTATGAATATTTTACTATCTACATCTCTTATCGTTAAAATGTTTATTGGTGTATTTGTATTTGCCTGTAACCGCTGCGGTGGGAGTAAAATTGAGACCGTGAGGGTTGTGTTTTAATATTAAATCGTTAAATTTCGTGGCTTTTTGTACACGAAAATAAGAAAGGTTTACCTAACACGTGTATTTACGCCGTCTGGCTGTATTTTTTATTATTAGAATCGTAAAAAAGAATTAAATATACTTGGAGAATTTATCGTCTCCCATGTTATTAATTAAACAAAAGACTTACTGAACATCAATGCAAACATCTACAGAGGCCACTGTTAAGGAACAGTGTGCTTCATCAATTGGGTACTTACCCCAGTTATATTGAACGTTAGACTAACCTAACTAATGGCAGATTTACATTGAGTCAGTAACCAATGTCAGTGCTGGCGCGGAAAACTGACGCATGCTACATATTTATACGCAGTCAGTATGTCGTCAGTAGGTACTGTACTGACTTGAAATCAATTTACACTATGGCAGTGCCAGGTCAGCACTGACTCGTCAGTGGACTGTCGTCAGTTACTGACTCAATGTAAATCTGCCTTAAGAGTGTCAACTGAACTGAATACCTTAAAGATCAAACAAATTGTACAATTAATTGGAAACCTTTATTGGTAAAATGTGCTATTCAGTCTCCTGTAAATTATGATATGAATCCGTCACATCGTCTGCACAATTGCGACGATGAACGTGAAGATAAGACCCAATGTAAAAGCAAATAGTTGCTCCAAGTTTATGAGCTGAATTTATTATACAATTGTTTGATACTTTGTTCCACAGAACAACATTTTATGGACTTATTCACTCGAAAATGCGTGATAAAACACTACTAATAGAAAAGCTGTAACTTCTTTGCCAGAACTCATACTCATTTTGAAATAGCGACATGAAAAAGTCAACGCGACAAGACTTGCGAAGACGTTAGATAAATGAGAGATGTGCTTAACGCAAGTCGCGTTGCGAATCGCTTCACCCGAGACTGTGGTCGCGGCCTTGCAATACAACAATTTCATTATTTTCTCTGTCCACAACATAAACTTTATTTCAGTAAAAAACAGACTAAAAATGTTAGTAAAACACTTTAGTACCGTCATAACAATTCATTTTAACACTCGCCCAAACAATTTCATAAGGCCACCTCGAAACGCGTGTGGTTCACATCCATATAAAATAAAAGGTCAACGCACAGTTGTAAGCTCTGCAAAATGTCGTCAATAAAAGAAAAGCTCGCCCATCATCATATCAGCCGTGGGACGTCCACTGCTTGACTTAGGCCTCCTCCATAGATTTCCAATAGGACCGGTTGGAAGCGGCTTGCTTCCAGCGTGATCCTGTGATCTTTCCATCAGATCGTCTGTCTATCTTGCAGAAAAAGCTCGCCTGATATGGCTGATATGATCAAATAATTTCGCTAACCGGTTATGGCACTAATGAAAATATTGTGCCGTATGTGGAATATCTCAGGTTCTATTTCAGTGGGTGCCCAATGTGGAATACCACATTGGGCACCCACTGAAATGGCCTAACCTCTTTTTAACGAAATTGCTGTCGCGTCGCAGTCGCCGATGCCGTCGTACGATGCTTCTGTGCAGTCCTCGTAGGTGTGCTATAAAGCTTAAATCACCAAGTTAATCGTTCAGGTCGTCGAACACTTAATGAAGAGGGGAGCCATTATATGCGTACCCTTAAAGGGGGCGAACCACGACCGAATACGACTATAACCGAAGTTGTAAACCTTATTGCGCTGATTCAGAGTTTAGTTTTGCCTGGTCATTTTACATTTTCGTGGGTGCATTTTAGTGAATGTGTGTCGCGAAGGTTTCATTTCAAGAAACTTTCGATATTTATGGAGCTGTTGAGTGGTACCCTTTCACTCGATTGACTTGAAAATGACAAGGACAGCTGCTATTTATAAAGCGATTATAAATGTCAAGTGTGTTTGTGAATTAAGCTTAGCCCACTGCTTATAAAAATAGGCGCACAGTGGGAACATGTTCGGAGGTGGGATGCATTGACAAACGACAAAATAATAAATGGTGTCAGTGGGTGTACAAGAAGAAAACAAATAACAAGTGGATCATCACTGCTAAGAACTTTTTCAAAAGGCTTGACCCGGTTTGGTACCAATTACACAACATAAAAAAACTGCTTTACTTTCTCTATTGTATACCTGAACTACTAGCACGATGGGCCCATGCGTAAATATTACGATTTTAAATGATGAAATGAAAATTCTTGTGTCCAACATAGTTAATATTCCATCAATCTTATTGGTTTAAATAGGTATAGATATCTATGAGAAAAACTGATTGGTGCTTCCAAAAGTTGGACTTATAGACTAAGGGAAACTTAAATTTTCGATTAAAAAATCGTCGTCTTTAGTTTTTTAGTTTGGGTGTCACATTGATGTTAAGATCTCTGTTAAAATGAAATTAAACTCAGCCTAATATTACATTGATCTCATTTTCAAATGAAAAACATTTTCATTTACGCGATAATTACCCGAACTGTGATAAAACAATCAAAATGTGAAATGTTTTCATTGTCACCATTTTGTTCCCCACCCTGGAGGATTGTTAATTGTATGTTTATAGGTAGCATTTTGTTTGGCATTTCATATCAACTGGTAAATAATACATATTTTTTTTATTTATGGCATAATTACGACTATTTATTAGAATATTTGCAGAATAATTTAACGGTGTAATTTCTAGAATTTATCTTTTAAATTGGTTTTTTATTGCAAATTACACGAGCAGTACCCTTAGCACGAATTTTCAGTATTTTCAACATTGACAATTTCAAGTTGACATTTTTCAAGGAAAAAATTAGTTCCGTCTTCACGCACCAGAGGCGTTGTTCCATTTTTTCATACAAGAAACGCTGTAAATACAGTAAAATAAAAGAGTGTAAATTCGTGCTAAGGGTATAGGTTACACACTAGCTGTTCCACGCTGCTCGGCTACAGTTGGTCGTAGCGCGATGTTATATATAGCCTATAGCCTTCCTCAATAAAAGGACTCTCCATCACGAAAGGATTTTTTCTATTCAAACCAGTAGTTGCTGAGATTAGCGCGTTCAACAAACAAACTCTTCAGCTTCATAATATTACTGGCTTTCGGCATCGCCCGCAGTAATTTTTGAGTATTATCATCTGCCTGTTAATGTTCCCACTTCTGGGACACAAGCCTCCTCTCTGAGAGAGGGAGTGGTCCATAACCCACCACGCGAGCCTAGTGCGTATTGGTGGATGTCACATGTCTTTAAATTTTCGGTTCTAGGACATGCCGGTTTCCTCACGATGTTTTCCTTCACCGTTTTGAGAGCAGTAGTGATGAAATAAATTACACAAAGTAATGCGCCTGCCTGGATTCGAACCCAAGAGCTAGAATTCGTAAGTCGGGGCCGATACCACTGGGCCACCACTGCTGTAACATTTTTGACTTTATTCATTACAAACACATCATCATCATCATCGAGGTCGGCTTCCAGTCAAACCAAATTCAGCTGGATGTCAGTATTTTACATGGAGCGACTGCCTGTCGGACCTCCAAAACCCAGTAACAGGGTAATACGAACCCCATGGTAAGACTGGTTGTCAGACTTTAGAGCTTCTGACTAACAGTAACGACTGTCAAATATCTACAAATGACAACCGGGACCAACAGCTTTACGTGTTTTCCGAGGCACGGAGGAAACTCGCTATGACAGATGGTCACCCATCCACAGACCAACCTTGGTAAGCGCGGCTTAACCCGTAAGATCGGCCTTTGCGGCTTATTTAGCCACGAGCTCCTCATTACAAACATACACACCCACAAAAAGACGAATCGTTCCTCTTTATATTGTTACAGTGTAAAAGTATAGATTGCTATGCATTTTCTCAGCACCTTCCATTAAACAATGTTGAGTTAACCTGTCTCCTCCAAGCTCGGTAATATTCAATCTCATTCATGAACGAAATTCCTCTTTTCTCTGAGATAATTTAAAGTTTCTCGCTGAATTTAAAATACAGTATCGTTGAGTTCATTACAGTGTCGTAGATTGGCTCTAGATAATGACTTGAAGTTTCAATCACTGTGCTGATACTTAATACTTCTTGTTAATTAACGAGTTTACTGGAAAAACTTTAAATGTGAAAACTTATTGATGAGGTGTTTACAGTTTTGAAGGTGTTGTTATTACAGGATTTTTTTTGGGGAACTAATTGGTTCGAGATACATTTACAAGCTTGCAAGCGTTTCTATAAGCATTTGGTTTGTTCAAACAGAAAAAGAAACCTCGCCATATATTTCTTTCTGATTATGTCGAAATTCCATTTGATTTGATTGAAAAAAAATACTAAACGTGGTCCTGCACTATAATTCCGCTCATAGCAAATATTTGTATGTTCTATAAAAAGTTGTTCTTGGTCTGGCTGTATCTGTATGTTTGCAAACGAGCTCAGAATATACATAGAAGAAATCTCGAGTGTGGAAACTTAAAAAAAAATTTCTTCCTTTTGAAGTAAAAACGATAGCTAGTTACACTTGGCAGATTTCACGGTTTCATTATACTGTTTTACCAGCACCGACCAGTACCGATCGCACCTACCTGTATGTACCGACAATCTGGTTCTTAAAAAAGCACCCTATGACACCGTCAAATATCCTTTTGTTATTATCCACAGGATTAATGCACTCTGTCATGCGGTTAGGCTGCGAACACGCTGTAATTAGAGAGCGGGCGAACATGTCAACATGGTACGTGTTGGTGTGACGATGTCTAATGAGAAGTAATTGGAACTAGGGCTGTCGATGTTCTGACTTTTTTTGACTAGATTGAGAAATTCTAGGTCTGATTTTGGGTTGGTTATGTAGTTTTGATAAGATGGTTCTTTAAAGTAGCCATACTCCATACTGCCTAACGTACGGTCGATTTAACGCTGGCAATTGTTTCAAATTGGTAGTTCGTCCATATACATCATACACCATACTATCGGCATGCCAATTGGATCACCTATCATATTGGCATGTCATGCAATTCTCGGAGTGGGAAGCGGTCGCCTCCTTCTGCGAAGCAGTAATGCTCGCGAAGGAGGAGGCGCGCCGCGAGTGAGAGAGGACAGAGTCCTCCCTCCGCCCCAACCGCGGTGCAGGACGCCCACGGCGACGGACGTCGCGAGACGATCTCCGGCCACCGTAGGCGCGGGCATGCGGGCAGCGAGTAAAGGGCAACTCGCTGCCCGACCAAGGACCATGCCCGGGTCGACGGCGCGTTGTGTCCCACGCGCGCCTCAAAGAGCGTCAGCATAATGACGGGGCCCCCCTCTCAGAGGGCCAAAGCCTGCCGGGGTCGCGGGATTATTCCCTTACCGTAACCCTGGAACTTAACAGGCTATGAAGGACACCGTGGATTTTAGTCAGTAGAAGTCTGACAGTCCCTCCCGCCCTGTCCGGGGTTGGAGGACTCATGATGATTTTACCACGCTAAAAAAAAAAAAAAAATGTCATGCAATTCTAACTGATCAAATTGGCAGTATCATGCCGATTGGACGATAGTCAGTATGGTGTATGGCTACCATTAGTATGTGGTATCTAGACAATCTGTCGGGTATAGTTCTGTGTAGGCTCGATAATTTATCGTACAGTATACCAGGTGAATTTTTCAACTATCTCATCACCACTGCTCTCAAAACGGTGAAGGAAAACATCGTGAGGAAACCGGCATGTCCTAGAACCAAAAATTCGAAGACATGGGACATCTACCAACCCGCACTGGGCCGTCGTGGTGGATTATGGCGCACTCCCTCTCACTAAGAAGAGGCTTGTGTACCACCAGTGGGAAAATTATAGGATTATGATATAAAATAACGTTTTAATCGTTTTTGTCTCTCAAAGAAGTTTTAAGCTGTTCCTATTCAAATAAAAAGATATGACCAAACATTTGTGATATAAGCTGTAAGCTGTGTTTCACAAAACATATTGATATTGTGTGTCGCATGTAATAGTTCGTTATTAGGTCATGTCAAAAGCTAGCAGCTAGATATTACTGGGCCACGTTGTGAACCAGACTACACAATAGTAATGACGCAACATACATAAATAGTGGATAAGGATATTAAGAATTTAGAAAGTAGTAAAACGAATGATGAATTCTGTGTCTTTAAATGCTAATGCAGGGGAACAGTGTATAAGGCGGGGAGGCGAGGTGTGATGGGAAATCACACGGTTAAGGCAAACTTAACACAATACTAACGAAGCGCAAGCGCCAACAGGACGCCATTTGTTATTGGCCCTGATAGCGCTTGCGCTACGTCAGTGTTGTGTTATAGAGTGTATGTCCCTCTTATACCCCGTGTTTTATACACTTTTCCCTATTCCCTTAAATAAATATATATATTTTCTTCTATATTAGAAGACTACTCATTGTATTTTGAAAGACAAGTAATACTCGTATTTGCACGAAATATTCTTTAAGTAGGTATTTCATGTTTTTATGAATATGATGATGAGAGGTCTCGTATATTTATACCTTTTTAACCCACCAAAAAAAGGAGGAGGTTCTCAATTTGTCGTAATCTTTTTTCATTTGCGAGTTTGTAATATTTGGGTATTAACTTTTTTTTTAAATTAAATACGAAAGGCTTTTTTACGTTGTAAAACCCACAAAAGAAATACGAAAGGCTTGAACGAACGAATGAACTTCAATAATTTGGTAATTATTTGTTTTTCAACTACTAAAATCTTTTCAGGCTTTCAACCGACATCTTCCAATCGAATTAGATCGCTAGCTCGTAATGAATGTTAAATTGACATAAACTCAATATAAATTACAGACAAATTGATACTATTTCAACCAAAATTCGATTTGAATTGAACTAGGAAGTTTCCGTAAGACTCACCAGCTGGGCTCTGAAATCTCATCCATTTAAATCTGTTGTAAAATCTCACGTCACCTAAAATGATTAGTTACTGTTTTCGGTTATTCCATGCCAGAAACTTAGGCATATAAATTCTTCATTCTAATGCTTAGAGTTTAGGCATTGAAAGCATGTTTAATATATTACGTCATATCTGGTTGACCGTCCGGTAGCGTCCCGTCACGTCACGCCGAGCTCGCTGTTTAGCAAAGCCTTTAGAACAGCGCTTTGCTAACAAGCATTTTGTGAACCAACAGATGAAACTTAAGGTGAAGGTATCGCATGCAAGTGCGCTCTTCCTCTTAGTGCAGACTTTTTTAGTATTAAAAAAACATATCACCTTCCAATGGAGGTCATTGACATCTACGAGTTTGAATATAATTTCCAATGATACGAGTTTGAATATAATTTCCAATGCTATTATACTTATTACTTATAATGTTATTGATAATTTCGTCCAAAAAGTGTTGGATAAATATTGGAATTTATATTTGCTCTGTTTTTAAATAATTACTTTAAAATTAAGTACTTTATAACATGTACTCAAGTAAATAAACTTGAGTAAATTTCGGAGCAACAGTATAAAATTCTGCTCGAAACACATATATCAGCAACAGAATGAATCTATAAAAATAATATTTCAAGTATTTACGATCAAATAAAATAGTATTCCATTTATATATTTATGTACATTGTATCTGATAACATCAGTATAGATACGTTTCCAACGGTTCGACGGCCCAGGCGGCGCCGTAGCCATCGATTCCTGGCTCAATGTTTATTTTTCGAAATACACGATGCATTGGTCTTTGGGCAGGCGAAAGAGGGGAGCGATAAGGTCGAGATTCGCATATCCGATATGTTAATAGTTCGTAGTAGTTTGTGGTCACTAGGATCTTACAGCTTGTAGTATTCTGTGGTCACCGTCAGCGGCACCCCGACGCCAATTTCAAAGCTAACATTTTAATGCTTTCAAAGAAACATCGATTCCTTTGAAGATCAAGAGGAATCGTTAAAGTAAATCGAGGGACTATATCTCTGTATTGCACATTTCTAAATGCAAATGTGGTGGTTGATAAGATCGCAACTGCACAGTGGTTCACAGGCCGGTCGGCGCCGGGCGACGATTCCGCGTACATTGTTGTTTAGATTACCAAGTGATAAGTGTCTGGGTATCTGTAATGTATTGGAAAAACGAGACGCAAAGGAAAAAGGGTTATTTGAATGTTGGTTGACAATTTGGTTAAAGGACAAAGGCTGTTCGCAAATAAGCAGTTAGATATCTGAATGACGATTCGTTTCTAAAATGAATACAATTACAAATTCTCAAAAATGTGCCCTGGAGTAGGTCTGTGGTCGGTGGCTGTTTTTTAACCGACAAAAAAAAGGAGGTTCTCAATTCGACATGTATTTTTTTTTCCTATCAAGCGATAGCTAATTAAATAATCTGAAGCATAACTTATCAGTTCAATGAAAGACTTAAGTCTACAATCGCTGTAAACGGTTCAATCATAAAGATATTCCAGACCGTTTATTTAGTAACAAATATAATAAATTTCAACTCAATTAAAGTCATACACTCAGCAGAAACTATGAACTCCTTATTCTGGCAGAGTTTGTATCTAAACAGGCAAGTCGCACGACTCGCAAGTAGTCGCAACTGCAATCCCCGGCCAAGTTTCGCCACTATCGCCGTTTCGTAGTCTGTTATGAATAACAAATTATGGAATAAACACCGAAGATCCAATGCAATTTAGTTCGCAAATGAGTGCATTCGCGACCGTCGGTAAACTTTGCAGATGCGCCTTTATTATTATTTGGCGTAATTGAGTCGTTGAAGTAACAAAGGGGTAACTTTGTACACAACTGTGCTCAGTAAAAATGGGAACGTTAGTTTACGTCGTTTTGTGTGCAGTTTAGTTACAAAATGGACGTTGGGTAAATGGTATTTTATACACTAGAAACTGCTCTTTATTTCGTAGAATAATTTTTCTGGAATTTTATTCTCATTCCATTTGCTATTTTGTGTTAGTTTCAATCTCATTCATTCTAAAAATTGCTCTGAACAACCAAACAATTTCGTTTCTATCTTCCTTATCTTCTAAACCGGACAATATCCGCTTACTGCAGTGAGACCAAGACCTCTATATAATTGTAAACAGTTCTAGATTTATAGGATTCTCAGCCAAGACTTGTGTAATTTCATCGTCCGACGCTCGCGAGCCGACTGAGCAGACTAAAGCGATAGTTCAGTGCTCAACTCGCTCAAATGCTCACTGAGCTCTTTTGATATCTACGGTCATACAAATTAGGGAGATGAAAGAAATATGCTTTATTTTACGCTTGCTCTCTTTGAAATAGGATAACGAGAGCTTTGAATAAATGGTGTTCTATTTGCTGGTTGTAAAAAAATCAGAAAAAGGAAATGCTTGGTTATGTATGCTGTGCTAGGCATGTGATGGTTAGAGCGATTTCAGACTAGTAATATACTAGTATTGGCCAACGTATTCAGATGCACACTAGTTTAGTACGCGATTTTAAAATTGATAGAACGTACAAGCAAGTAAACAGTGGTGGTCCAGTGGTATCGGTCCCGACTTACGCGTTGTACTTGTAGGTCGTGGGATCGAAGTATCGAACCCCGCCAGGCACATTACGTCGTGTAATTTATTTCATAACCACTGCTCTCAAAACGGTGAAAGAAAACATCGTGAGGAAACCGGCATGTCCTAGAACCAAAAATTCGAAGACATGTGACATTCACCAATCCGCACTGGGCCCGCGTGGTGGATTATGGCCCACTCCCTCTCACAGAGAGGAGGCCTGTGTCCCAGCAGTGGGAACATTAATAGGCTGATGATGATGATGTACTTGTACAAGTAGCAAACATCACGATGTATCTAGCGACTCATCCCTGCGCAAGCTGAAAACTTATTTTGCGGAATTATGAGGACTTCTAATCTGGTGAAAGATTGAAAGATTCTTTAATTGGTGTACCCAGGTAAATAATTATTCTACAATCTACAAATCTGAATACATAAAGCCAGAAATTCAGTTGATGTTGTGAAGATAAACACAGTTTGATCGAATTTGAGTACCTACAAATGCTTTCCATATTACTAGGTTTCATGTGAAGTAATATCGGATTCAGTAATTACGTTAACGTTTGAACTGATTTCGATTTAAATCGAAACTTGATTTCGATACAATCATTCAAATTCGAATGAACGTAACATCTCGCCTTTTTTGTTTGGGTTTAAAAATCATTCTGTCCTCGGTTTAGCGCAAGGGACCGTCAGGCTCTTATTGAATTAGAACCACCCTGTTCCTACGTATGCTCTTTGTGCCCTTTAAAGACAATATCTGCATGCATCCATCCATCCATCCATCCATGGAGATATTGATGGCAATAATCAAAATGTGGTATACGGTACACTTCCACTTACGAGTGTCGATCAACTAGGTACACAGAAATCAATTCCAATTTTGAGAGGCCTGTTGGTCTAGCGGTTAGTGACCCTGACTGCTATGCCGGAGGTCGTGGGTTCGATTCCCACCCAGGACAAATGTTTGTGTGATGAGCACGATCATTTGTTCTATCTCTGGGTGTAATTTATCTATGATATGTATGTATTTAGAAATATATAAGTATGTTTATCAGTTGTCTAGTACCCATAACACAAGCTCTGCTTAGCTTGGGACTAGATGGCGTTGTGTGATAGTTGTGGAATATTATTATTATTATTAATTCGCTGATCCTTTAACTGAGACATTTCAAAAAAGAACTCCAAAAAACACTTTTTCCGTCTCTGTAATCGAACCCAGGAGCACTTACTCAGCAGTAGCTCGTGCAACTACTACACAAACGACGCAAAACTCGTTTCAAAACGATATTACTGTAAAACCGTTATGGTACGTGAAACGGAACTTCGTGCTCAGAACTTTCGAGAAGCGTATTCGTGACCAGAATGATTGTATCGATTCTAGCGATAGACTCGATTATTCGCTTAGACGACTCTTTATGTCTTCAGTACACTCGTAGATATTGCCGTAAACTTGAGAACAAAGGCCAGAAAATCGTTAGTGCCCACGTCGGGTTGGTATTTGTTATACAATAATGACGAACCGAAAAAATTACTTGCAACCTAGCATAATACTTAGCAAGCTTTTTTTTTATTTCGGCTTGTATTGTACGGCAAACTATATTCCGTCCGGGGTTGCATGACTATCGAGTAACCGTGGTCCCGGAACGTAAAGGGGTATTGGAGGAGACCGTGGATTTTAGTCAGTATAATCTGTAAGTCTCTTCCATCCTGGGGTCCCGTCCAGGTGGGAGTTTGAGAGGACTCATTTCATGATTTTTCCACGTAAAAAAAAAAATACAAAACTATATTCCGTATCTCCCAAACCCCATCATCATCACTGTCATCTATCTTGTCGAAAATATGTGAAACACCTATAAACAAGATACCGCTCGCAAAACAAGTTCATGAAAATGTTAATGTTGCCAACTTCACTCATTAATTATTGTGTTGTTTTTGTTACAGGTAAGCAAAACCGATTCTCGCTATACGACTACGGGACGGTAAATATTCGGTGGAATACCTGTTCGCAATGATACGTTTTTTAATACGCTTTGCCCCATTCTTGAATTTTTACCGGTCTTGGGTCATCATCATCATCAGCCGGAAGACGTCCACGGTTGAACATAGGCCTCCCCCGGCCGGTCATGGGTGCAAACTTTTAAATGGACATACACCAACACCCAGACGCGCGGAGCAACTATATTATAGGTCATGGTCATGGCCTGGGCAATGTTGAACCGACCATTTGGGCGTTTAAAACCGGTTTTTTGATACAATTCCAAATGGCCCACATTACATGACTTAAAATATTTCTTTTGTGCAGGAATCGACAACGCGACACACAGCGCAGCTGTCAATTACATAACCACTGCGCCAACCGTGTCGTTATGTGTGGAATATAGGTAGATGTAACTGCTGAGACACTCCTCTTTTTGAAACTCTATGGGGAATATAATCGTCATTATGAGATTGCTTTACTCCAGAACATAATTATTTCGTCCCGAAGTCTACCGAACCATATTATTACCGAGGAAGTCCAATAAGAGGGTCTGGCTTAGGGGTCTAAGCTGGACCCTCTTGTTGGACTTCCTCGGTATGGGAACGGATCCCTGAAAACTCGATGAAATATACATAGAAAGATAGATGATTTTATTTAGTGCAATAGAGACACAAAAAAAAAACAATAGGTACACAATTTCACATCACATTAACAAGAAAAAGCACAAAATATGACAGATAACAATAAAAAAAGATACCTATATACCTACTGATATTAACATTTAAAGTAATTCGGACGTGTCACAGAAAATGTGCGGTGTGTGTCTCAGGATTGCGCCAAATGGGTGTCCAGCTCAGCATGTGTCAGGTTGATACTTGACGCTGGTATTCTGCTCGACCCCTGCAGTGACATACGGACGCAAAGCAGTCGCGACCACACGTCATCTAAAATGTGCGGGTGAACAAGAAAAAAATATGACACATTCGCAGCCTTTTCATTGGTTTGAAACCGGGTTTTGTACTTGTTTTAAAATTCGTAGCTAAATAATAATAGCCTCCCTGCTCGATCTTCAAGGTTAAGCCACACTTACCTAGGTAACATATACCGAGCTTACTCTGTGTCTGGGATAGCAAGACAGTGGCCTGAAAATCGGACAATACGTCTTACCAGAGGATATCACACAGTAACTACGAGGTTGTGAAGATAAGATAGGCTGTTCCGCCATGCCATGTAGGTACTGGTTAGATTAAAAGCCGACCCAAACAGCAACAAACATCATCATCAGCCTATAAATGTTCCCACTGCTGGGACACAGGCCTCCTCTCTGTGAGAGGGAGTGGGCCATAATCCACCACGCGGGCCCAGTGCGAGTTGGTGGATGTCACATGTCTTCGAATTTTTAGTTCTAGGACATGCCGGTTTCCTCACGATGTTTTCCTTCACCGTTTTGAGAGCAGTGGTGATGAAATAAATTACACAAAGTAACGCGCCTCGCGGGGTTCGAACCCACGACCTACAACTCGTAAGTCGGGGCCGATACCATTCGGCCACCACTGCTCCCTGCTACTTGCAACAAACATAAATGGAAAAAAAAAACAATTTGTTGTTTCTTAGGGTGCTTGTACACGGCGCATGTAACCCGCGCAAGTGCCTCAACATGCTCAAGCTACATGCGCTGTGTACAAGCACCCCGCGGGTAGCTTGATCAAGTAACATGCGCATGTTACTCGCGCGGGTAATACGCAAACCCGTACCTCTACTTGCGCGAGTTGCATGCGCCCCTTATAGTAGGGGAGCCGAGGATGCTAAATTTGCAGTTACTCGAGCGTCATGGAGACCTACCTATTGGATTTGAAAGATTATGTTCTAAAAAGAAAAAAAGTTTCTGACAAGTTTTCTATTTTAGTGAGGGGGAGAGCTTGTAAAGAGCTTTGAAACTGTAAAAAAAAACAGTTGTATAGAAGTACTCGAGCGCGTCAGATATTTATAGTGTAAACGCGCTTTACATTTCTGATAACCAATACATATTAATCTGACGATTAACTCGAGGGGGCTGTCCGTGGCAAGCGGTTGAAAATCCAAAAAAAAATAAGTTACTCGAGCGCGTCAGATATTCAAAGTGTATGTAAAGTAAACCCTAAAAAGTGTCGTATTAAAATGTCTGACGATTTGGATGTGGCGCAAAGTAATAATTCATATTTCTATCTGTAAAATAAAAAACGTAATCTCGAGATACTCGAGCGCGTCAGATTTTTATGCAGGAGGTTCAAATTGATATCATAGTCCTCCTGAATAATAATCTGACAATTATACGGAGGGATATCGCTATTCTGAGCATCTTAAAATAAATTTATAAAGAAGATAACTGCATTCACGCATAAAAAAAGTATAAAATTAAATTAAATGTAGTAATTACAAATAGAAACTCGTCTACATCATTAAAATCCTATCAAAAACATAAATGTCAAATGAGAGCCAAGTTCAATTATGATATATGCCTTGGTTTACGACTTCACGGACAAAATAAGTGAAATCTAAATAGGTGCCAAGTTCAGTGGTCAGAGGGCCAAAGCCTGCCAGGGTCACGGGACTTATTCCATCACCGTGACCCCGGAACATAAAGGGCTATTGAAGGACACCGTTGATTTTAGTCAGTACGAGTCTGACAGTCCCTCCCGCCCTGCCCGGGGTGGGAGGACTCATTTGATGATTTTACCACGTTAAAAAAAGGAGGAGTTGATTGAGGAGTTCCCTGAACTGCCCTTCGTCTTCATCATCAGACCCTTAATGACAGTTACAACCCATCTAGGTGTACTTATCAATTCAAATTAATCAAGCTCAAACACAAAATAGCTGCTGTGAATCGTTGAGGAGTTCCCCCGACTGTCTCTCGGCTCCATCAGATCAACTCCAGACCTTTATCAAATTGAAATGCTTAAAAATTCTTTATGAAAAAACTTATAAACGCACTAGTCACCCCTACGATTTTTGAAAGTTTCCCTCGATTTTTCTGGTCTTCCATCATCAGACCTTGATTTCCTTACCATGAGACATTTTGAAAGTCGGTTAAAAACAGTGCACCAGCCATTGCGCCGCGCTGGAACCCAGCACTGATAATGCTCGACTATACGCTGGATCTGTTGGAACCGAAACCTGAAGCCATATTGCTCGTCAGGAATGAGGCTCTTTACAACAGCGTAATCTTTGAGTCGCTTATAAATAAGTCTCTCTTAGATTTTTCCGCGAACATTCAGGAAACTGATAGGACGGTAACTCATGGACTCGGACTTGGGCTTGCCTGACTGATGACCAATAACAATGGCCTCTTTCCATGCCTGGCATGCCATATTATTGCTCGGAACGCCACATACATTAAATCACGACCGATAGTAGCGAACTAACTGGTACTTCACCTTTTCTTCACGATTCTACCGACTTCGCCCCATGGAAAACGTCAAATTATTAGTGAGTATGATTTTTACAGTGTAACCTTCAATAAAAAAAAAAAAATGAAACGCGCTCGAGTATTTCAAAATGACGTTTTTTTTTTACAACTTCAGTACTCGCTCATTTCCTAATGCCACGCTCAAATTGTCAGATTATTGAAATATACACTCTTCTGAACGTAATTAATCTACTTTTTCTTAATCTGACGCGCTCGAGTATTTCTGCGGATCGATTTTTTTTTACTAATCTGACAGGTTCTCCCAGACAAACCCCACCAGATAAAGGGTTGATATTTGGTACAGGTACATTAAAGGGTGCAAGGATTCTCCCTTATAATAATCTGACGCGCTGGAGTAACAGCAAAAATCCCTTCCTGGGCTCCCCAACTATTACTTAATTACGATCTTTTCAACAAATTCCTCTAAATAAAACAAATGAAAGTCACGTTTAGTGACTGAAAAACCTACAGCATTAAAAACCTGTGACATTAGAAATAATGAAAGCACTAAAACAGAGTTTCATCGTGATTTATAACCCGCACACCGCCACAACACCGGTGACGGCGACTATAACTCATCGTCACCTTCTTAACAAAAACGTATTTTATCAACTACACAGCTTTCGCCTGTAGTTTTTCGGCGTATCTATTGAAATTACACAACACATTAGTTTTCGTCAACCGCAAGCCACATCATGAAAAACCAACACATAAATCTCTGAGTAAATCATGGTTAACGTAGTGTACTTACTTTTAGAATAGAAAAGAAAACATTTATTCGATATTGGACACGCACACTCAGAAATAATAAAAATTAAAAATACAATAAGAATTTTGCTGAGCATGTTCACACCAAAAGAGACACCAACTCAGTTTTACGCACTGGTTGATTTACTCGTATTTAAGCACTTTAATTAAATTCTATTTTAAAAAAAAGCAGGGTTTCATACGTTACTTTCATGGAGTATACCTAACGGCAATGAGCCATTGGTACATGATGGACATTCCACACTTGGAATTCCTTGCCGGGGTCTGTGTGGCCTGATAGCTACTACTTTGACGTCTTAAATAAAGAGTGAATAGGTCACTTCTGGGCTCCTAGCTTCATTGTCTACCACAACATAAAACGCGGTTCGAAATCGCTTACTTTTTTTTTACTTATTACTAAAAAAAATAATTAAATGTAATAATTGACCATAACACGCTCGATTTTGGATTACTAGGCGACCTCTAGTGTTACTAGTCTGCATGATTTAAAGTTGTTTTTCACATAGACAGTCTTAGAATACTCGTACCTTCTGTACATTTCAACTCAAAGTAACACGACTTGAGCAATTAAAGCCTACAATCGAAAAGCAACAGCAATGAGATTAAAATATCATTTAATAAAGTGCAATTCATTAAGCCGTAGTGCAGTTGAACGAAGAACGTGTTTTTTCACTGAAAATGAAACATTTCAAAAGAATGCCGCGACCTACTCCTGCAGTTCATTATTATGTCAGAACTGCTGGGAATATCCAACAGACAAAGGACATTTGAAAATTAAAAGCTGTGTTTCGACCTAGAAATGTCATGGAGAAAAAGGAAACAGCTCAGAGGGCATAGAAAATGAAAATAGTTGGAAGATTCGACTCGATTGCTGTGTCTGTAGTTTTTTTTTCTTTTTTGTGTGGTATACTTAGTGGCCTAGTACCACGGTTCACGAGACCAGTTGCGGGTTGGAACCCTGCTGGACAATTTTCTTTTCTAGCCTGTTCGTTCCCATTCCTGGGCAAAAGCCTTAGTCCATTCTTTCCACATTTCGCGGCACGGCATCCTCCTAGCATAGCACAAATCTGGTGGAAAGCAGTCTAAGGCTGGCGCTACATTAGGCAGCGATTTGCGATTTGACTGGGAAAGCGAAACTAGTTACGTGTGGTATTGATGATCAACCTACGGTATAGCCATATACGTAAGCACTAATTCATTTATTTTAATTGCTCATGTGTCGCAGATCACGTCGTAGCGGTAGTGTAGCGTCGTCCTAAGAATTAGCAACATCTTAAGATGTTTCAAATAATTAGTATCTTGTAATTTCTTGTACATAAACTTTATAATCAGTCTGGAAAGTTTCATAAAACCAAAGTCGAACAGATGTTCGATCGTTATTCCGTTGTTGTTAAGACTAAATTTTGTATTTATTTACCTTAATTTTCATAATAGTGTTCAATTCCAGTTTTAATTTCTCTGAAAACGTAAGATTTTGTTTATTGTAGGTATTTATTAATTTCCTCTCCTAAATGCTCTCTCGTCATAATAATGAGATACACAGTTTAGTTGGCTACATAATGTTTTTTCATGAAAATAGATGTACATAAACTCTTTTTTTTTACTGACTATAGTGTTTCACAATACACAATACATTTTTTTGCATATCGTTCCAACGTTTCTAACAAACCTGTAAACTACACCTACATCAATAAAATAAAAGACTAATATTTTTCAACTGAAAACTGAAATACATCAAAGCATTCATGTGTACCGAACACGCATCCATAAAATACATTTAACAATGCAGGCAGTTTTCGAACGAACTAGATTCCATAGCACCCGTGGCGTTACTTTTTTTTTGTAAAAATCGCTGTGTTACTAGTACAATTTTTATGGCCACACATTCATCTAGTTTAGGATTCCGCTACACATTGTTACCTGCGCCAGAAACGTTTAAACTGTCACATGAAATTCCGTGTGAGCACAGCAATATATGTATCCATACAAGCTGTTTCCAGTGACTTTGTCCGCTTATACGTTATAGCGGGATAAAACATATCCTATGTGTAAATCCAGGTTATAAACTACGTGTACTTTCAAGTTTTTGTGTGGAAGAGTAGTTAACAAAAGCACACAAATATGCATAAATTTTCACATTTATAATTAACTCTTTATTTTTGGAATTGACTGAAACGGTTTCAATGCTGAACTTCATACGTTTAACAATAAGCATGATACATATAAAAATCTAAAATGTTTTCAGAGAACATATTTCGAAAAATAATGTTAAAGAGTTAAATAATACCAATTACAGAGATGTCTTATTTTTTTTTTAATGGTATATTTTGATTTTTTTGACACTAGATCCTGCTTATGTGCATAAAGTTTCATAACGCTTCCATCATTTCGAAATATAAGGACATGTTTGTATGAAATGGCCTTCGGCGTACGCACTACAAAGTCTCTTCAAATACTCAACTAGGTCGTTAATATCGTCTCCTTTCCTCCATATCTTTACTGAGTCATTTCAATCGAGATCCAATTGGATACATCTTATACCACTAGGTACACATGTCTGGACCGTAACTATAGAATAGATGGGTGACAAAAAGGGTGTCCCGGCTTGTTGACTTACGATATTAGTATATTTTTACTATAAACATCCCGGCTTTGTTGATACACCAGGAAAATTACTTAAATGTAACTTGATTATAAACAAATAACTTGTTCCTCGGATGGTTGTTTAGTACTCATATTCCCAGTTTTAAGTAGTAGCAGTTAGGCGCTGTCGTAGGGAAGTGGACATTTTGGGAAATTGACGTTTCGGGAAGTGGACATTTTGGGAAATAGACATTTTGGGAAGTGGACATTCTGGGAAATGGACATTATGGGAAGTGGACGTTTTGCAACCGGTGGACATTTTGGGAAGTGGACATTTTGAGCCTGAGCGGTCAAAAGGACAGATCAGCACGTGCTACGATAGTTAAATACTCTTCGGGAATCTTCCACTTTCGCACATGTGGCCGATTGTGAAATAACTGACAAACTCTTCAGTTACTAAGCCAGCTGCACTGTTCAAGGTACATATTATCTTGCTAATACTCTTGACCTTGTACCTTAATTTGATTAATTAAATTATGCATCAACTTAGTTAACA
Source organism: Agrotis segetum (assembly GCA_036375495.1). NCBI lineage: Eukaryota > Metazoa > Arthropoda > Insecta > Lepidoptera > Noctuidae > Agrotis > Agrotis segetum. Next base: position 1,550,708 of record JAQSVV010000048.1, on the reverse strand, counting down.
CATGTCTGGATTTTGACGTCAAAATGACAGCGCCTTAATTGACGTCATCCGTGACAACGTTGTCAAGAACGTTATTAATATGGGCCCAAGTTTATCATAAAACTTTTTAATAAAGTTCAAGATGCCCAAACCGACAAAGAAAATTGAGGCAGACTAAACCAGGCAGCAATAATGTACTTTTACAACATTCTAATCTGTGAAAACTTTGGGTATTGTTTTTGACAGTTTCGCCGAGCATACCGCTCGAGTAAAACAAAAAATAAACGAGAAACACTGAGCGTAGCACTGAGTATTTACTTTTACCTATCTCGCCTCAGTGTTCTCGAAAACCATGCTACATTTTTCCGCACACTATTTTCCTTTACGAATATTATAACTTACCTATCGGAAAACGAGAATGATACGACTATGCGAATCCATCCCCTACGCAGGGTGAAGCGCATGCGCGAGACATCGGCGCGCCACCCGACGCAGTTCGTCGTCAGGCGTCGTCACCGCTGCCCGTAGCACCGAGCTACGCGCGTAGCACCGTAGCGCTAGCGTAGCGTGTAGCTTAATCCCGCACCTGCAGTGACGTTTCGTAGCGTTGCCGATAACGTAAATGAAATATTGCGTGTGATTAACAGCGTGATAAGTAGCAGTGATAACAACATATTGACATAGTGCAATGATTTACGTATTGTGGTGACTGGCTTTGGCTATTTGGCTACCTGTGATTGTCAGATAAGCTCGGGATTTTACTGTCGCTGTTCGTTTGTGATGTAAGTTGATACTTTATTTGATACAAGTGGTTGCCCTTTGTTTGTATTATATTTTCCTGTTTGCTTTCTTTTATCTGGATCCTTTTGTTCTTCCAAAGGTTCGTCCTTCTTTTGCTACTTATTTTCACTTATTGAAATGTTAGAAACTTCTTCGTCTGTTTTATTCGTGTTGAAATGTTTATGAATAATCGATATGTTATATACGATGACGAATCGAGTCTTAATGACATGTCTTTGTTACTTTAAGTTGCTGTTTGTTATAATAAAATGTTATATAAGCGATGGAAGTACTCGTAATTGCCGAAATATTCAAGCAAATGTTTATGGAATACTGCGTACAATGCTTCGGATTAGACCGGATTACATATTCAAGGGAATTTAAATGTTTTGTAACGAAGTAGGGATTCAAGTTCACGGAGATATATGTATGTCTGTACATTCATTCGGAATTACGTCCAGGATTACGTAAAAAGGTCTTTTCTTTTCAGACTTCTCTTTCATTTTCATGTAAGCCATTTCGCGTTATATCTTTGTTCGTACGATAACTTTGTTCTAGATTGTTTTTGCGTATATTTTTGCAAAAGAGTCTGCAAGAATAAAGAAATTCTTGAAGAAAAATAAAATGACAGCTCACAAAACACTGCAGTGGTCGAGCGTTGACGTCGCGGAGCGATGAAAACTTACTGCGGCGATATATTTAACCAGCCGAGAAACTTTGTTTCATTTTTATTTCACCTGTAATATTTAGCGGCGACGTCACCACACGAGGGTTAACTCCGAGCGGGATCATTATACAGTTATTACGTGTTTTAAGTTTATTAAGCTTGGTAATTATTTCTTTATATAGAACATGGACATAAAAATATGGAAGCATGCAAAGTTTTTAGTAGTGTCGTGACTTAAATATTCATAATCATGTATACAACGTGTAACGTTAATAGACTGCGGAAGCTATGACGTCACAAATTTGACATTTGGGTAAAAACAAACAGGAACGTATTGCATTTTGAGATAATTTACATTTTGAATACATTATCTAGTGTTTACAAGGTATAAAATACCTTATTGTTTTGCTCCCGGTTGCAACCATTTCTCTAGAAGAGAAACCTGCAGGTTTTTTAGATTTCCTGCTAGTGAAAAAATCTTTAAAAAATGGAAAACACTCTGCCGGTACGTTACTGCTGATTAATTATTATTCTAGTCTGAGGACTCGTTGTATTGACTTGTATTGCTGACTTACTCATTATTTTCAATTTCAGTCGTAAGGATAGAGACCCTACTCGTGAAGACCGTCTTTGTAATTGTAATTTTGCTGATGAAAAGGATGTTGTTCCATCAATTTTTGCACACAATAGTAACAAGAAGTTCGACGCAGACATTATTATTAATTACAAAAAAGATGAAATAACAAAAATCCCACGTCGAAACCTGTTTGTTTTTACCCAAATGTCATCTTTTTACGTCACACTTCCACGGTCTATAGCGCATAACGTCTCGTGGGGTAATCAGCCCATGTTACAGAACAATGTTTGTTCTAAGACTTTAGGAAATTCGTAAAAAAATGATTTTTCTTATTGATGGACCCGATCAAATTTATCATTTCGTATGAAAAAGATGATCTTTTTGCGAATTTTCAAAATTCTTGGTTTTGCGCTATTTTTTGTTCGATGTTTTTTTCTTTGCAATAAGAAAGAAAATACTAAATCCCATTTAAATCTCATTGGATATTGATGGAAACTCAGATCACATCCGACCCAACTATCGAAAAACACTAAAGCGATGACTCATCTTATTCCCCGAGCGTTTCGCCCCTCGGAACGAATTGGTATAAAATTGCAAGGGGGTGAATCATGCGTGCCGGAGACAATTCGATAATTAGTTCGCATAATCCACCCCCGTGCGTGGGGGGAGTAATCTGTTGAGATCATGAATGGGATATGTGGGGTGGAGCGACCCGTATGACGTAAACATGATACACTAGATAAGGTATTTTAGGGAGATGTAAGTGTTTTTATTTTTTTCTTAAATTGCAACTTACGGGACACGTCGCTAAGTGTCGCGGGATGCCGACGGAGATAACTTTGCAAGCAAATTTGAACTGTATTCACAGTTGATAGATTTCAATGATCTTTACCGCATTCTAAAATGCCCCTCGGTCCGGTCGGTTGGTCTGAATAGTACCTAAGACTCTAAAAGACCTCTTCAGTCAAACCAATAACTGAAATTACCAAAACGTTTGTCGAACACGCATTATTTTACTGCTACCTCATCAACCCTACAGTCGAATTGATTTACGTAGGACTGTAAGGGTAACATTAACAAAAATAACTCAGTAATTGTCGGATCAAGGTCGTTCAATGTTGTATCCAGTTCGTTCAGTTTTACGCATAACAGACTTAATTTCGTCGACGTGTCGTCTTTGTGTACCCACAGTAACACATCAGTTATACAAAACCAGTATTAGCTAACCGATGAATTTGCGGAAATATCATACACAGTGAGACCACGTTAAACTGGTTTTGTACAGCTTGATGTTAGGCCGTGTGTACACAAAGGGGTATGTAATAAATCAATTACAACTGAGTCTGCGTATACTATATTATATTATGAAGGTACTGTTGTGATTTTTCTGTTCTTCGATGACCTATATGGGTATTGCTGAACCCTTTTTTCTTGTTCGCTTTCTTGGGTACAAGGTACAAGTCTCAAGGCCCTTTGGTCGCTATATTGGCATCGGGGCTGAATGGTCCTTGTAGATTTCCTGTGCTTTGTTGGTTGTGTTTGTAATTGAGTCTTGGCGTCGATTTATACTAGCGCAGAGTCGAAGCGCATCGAAGCGTATTTCTAAAACTGAACATAATAATTTCAACCTTAAGGCTTCCGTCTTCTTTTGCACAAAATTGAATCGCGTTCGGCCAGTCGATCGTACGTCAAATTTCGGGCTCCCTTCCCGCAATCCCCCGCATACATCCTGCCCACTGAATTAGTATAAAACAATTTTGATACGGTAAGAACATTGCTCTACTAAGGATTATTTAAAAGGAGTTATAGAAATTTTTGCTTAATAAGGAGTTTTAATATGACTTGGTTTCAGGGTTGGAAATAAAAACAGTTTTTTTCAAATTTATAAAACAAACAGTTCAAAATGTTTTAAATAAGTGTTTTTTTTAGTTTCTGGTTATTTATTAAAATTAATTCCACCTTGTTTGTTGATGTCTAAACGTATAAATCAATTATGTTTCATTTCTAGACTATATCTTTTCAAATTTACCCTTTGAAATGACTTTTTTACGAAAAAAGATCAATGGAATAACATGTGATCTAAAAATTTTAAGCATTATTTCATTTATTATAGTGTGTGAAATATACACACATCAACACGGTCTAGGGATATTTCATACTCAATTAAATAACTCGAAAAGTACTGGCCGCATTGGAATCTTTTATACACCGATTTGTTTGTAATTTATCTCAGACTAATTCCAAATTCAAATTTTTGAAAATTCTTTTGTTTCGGTGGCATAAAAATGTCTTGATGTATAGGAGAGGGAATTTTCATTTGTGCGAAATTTAGAAAACAATACGAATTACGTTTAGTTACAGTTTTTTTTCATTTTAAACGAAAGATAAAGTTAAAATTGAAGTATCGTAGCCATGCAACGCCGACATTTGACGAGGGCGGAGATGTTACGAGCTGTAGGAATGCTGGAAGCTGGATCCGTTCAGCGTAATGTTGCTGAGGCCATAGGGACCCATCAAAATGTAATTTCAAGATTGTGGACACGCTATCGTGCCACAGGTGAAGTAGCGGAGAGGCACCGGGGGCCAATCCGCATCACTACCCCCAGACAAGACCGATTTTTGCAAATTACTGCGCGAGCACAACCAAATGCAACGGCGACTCAATTGGTCCAAAGGCTGCGAGTGGAACACCAAGTGCTTGTGAGTGACCAAACTGTAAGAAGGCGACTGCATGAAAGCAATCTACGCTCTCGTAGACCACTCCGGGTCCCACCTTTACGGAGAGGCAATCGTGGACGACGATTAGAATGGGTTCGGAACCACGTGGACTGGGGCCGTGAGCAATGGTCCAATGTGCTGTTCACGGATGAATCCAGGTTCGGTTTCCATCCAGATTCACGAAGGACGCGTGTTTGGCGAGTTCCTGGACGATGGAGCCGTCTCCAGAACCCTCAGGAAGTTCACCCATACCAAGGAGGAACAATCATGGTTTGGGCAGGAATTCGTCTTGGAGGACGGACGGATCTCGTTTGGGTGTGGGGCAATATGACGGCTGAACGATACGTCCAACAGGTGCTGGGGCCCGTAATCTTGCCCCACAGAACACAAATGGGGCAAGATTTCCTGCTCATGCACGACAATGCCCGGGCACACACGGCAAGAACGGTAGCAGCTTGGTTACATACACATAATGTTAGGGCCTTAGACTGGCCTGCTCAATCGCCAGATCTAAATCCCATTGAGCATGCGTGGGATATGCTGCAAAGAAGAGCTCTGAAGGAAGTTCCTGAAAATCTGGCTACAGAAGATCAACTTTTTGCGCACCTCAGAAGGACATGGGACAATATTCCGCAGCAAGACATTGATAACCTTGTTCTGAGCATGCCGAATCGTTGCCGATGTGTTATGAACATCATGGGCGCTTTCTCAGACTACTAACTTCAAGTTTATAAACACAAATTAAATGATTTTTCTATTTTTTTCAGTTTTCACTCACAAATTAAAAGTTCATTCATATACGGTTTCCGTCTATGCTTCATTTTTTTTCCATAAAATCCTGAAATTTTAATCTATACCTTAACCATTATTAAAAAATGGTAGAATATTAAATAACGTATCTTTTAAATATATACATGTCATATAAATAATTAACACATTGATAGCAATTCGCTTTTTTTAAAATATCCCTAGACCGTGTTGATGTGTGTATATATAGCCTTAAAAACTAGTTGAAACGGGTAATAAAAAACACTGTTTAATTTCAAACTGTTTTAAACAGGTGTTTTAAAACAACTTGTTTTAATCATGCCAACCCTGCTTGGTTTGTAATAATACGAGTATCACACAAGTGTTTTAATACTATTTAAATACTCTCATAGGTTACATTCTGTTAGGTTTAATTTGTTAAACACAATCGTGTTTAACTAATTAAACCTAAAAAAAGGTCAGTGCAGCAGTCATGTTGGCAAAGGAAGATGCGGGACGCGTGAGAGAGAGGACAGCGTAAACCTTACATCCCAGCCGCAGTGGTAAACCCAGAACGTAAAAGGCTATTAAAGAACGCGGTGAATTTAAGTCAGTACAAGTGTGACAGTATCTCCCGCTTGGCCTGGGGAGGACTCATTTGATGATTTTATCATGAAAAAAAAGTCATGGGCTATGCCCGGGTCGACAGCGCGTTGTGTTCTACGAGCGCCTCAAATAGCGTCAGCATAATGACGAGGTCCCCCTCTAGAGGGCTAAAGCCTGCTGGCGTCGCGGTACTCATTACCGTGACCCCGGAACATAAAGGGCTATTTGAAGGACACCGTGGATTTTAGTCAGTACAAATCTGACAGTCCCATCCAAGGACTGCACTCCTTGTCATAGGCACAGTCAGACAGAGAAACCAACGGTTTTGTTACTTGCTGGATTTTAATGAAGGAGCAATGTTAGCGAACGTGAATGTGAGAAAAAACAAAGTAAATTTTAAATGTCAATAAGGTCGAAAATCGCTTGAAGCTGTTTTTTAACTTGCTTTCGTTAAGCAATTTAAAAAACAGGTTCAAACGATTTTCGACCTTATTGACATTTATACAAAAACCGGAATTTAATGAAGGAGCAATGTTAGCGAACGTGAAAGTGAGAAAAAACAAACTAAATTTTAAATGTCAATAAGGTCGAAAATAGTTTGAACATGTTTTTTAAATTGCCTTACGATAGCAAGTTAAAAAAACAGCTTCAAGCGATTTTCGACCTTATTGACATTTATGCAAAAACCGGATTTTAATGAAGGAGCAATGTTAGAGAACGTGAAAGTGAGAAAAAACAAACTAAATTTTAAATATCAATAAGGTCGAAAATAGTTTGAACATGTTTTTTAAATTGCCTTACGATAGCAAGTTAAAAAAACAGCTTCAAGCGATTTTCGACCTTATTGACATTTATGCAAAAACCGGATTTTAATGAAGGAGCAATGTTAGAGAACGTGAAAGTGAGAAAAAACAAACTAAATTTTAAATGTCAATAAGGTCGAAAATAGTTTGAACATGTTTTTTAAATTGCCTTACGATAGCAAGTTAAAAAAACAGCTTCAAGCGATTTTCGACCTTATTGACATTTATGCAAAAACCGGATTTTAATGAAGGAGCAATGTTAGAGAACGTGAAAGTGAGAAAAAACAAACTAAATTTTAAATATCAATAAGGTCGAAAATAGTTTGAACATGTTTTTTAAATTGCCTTACGATAGCAAGTTAAAAAAACAGCTTCAAGCGATTTTCGACCTTATTGACATTTATGCAAAAACCGGATTTTAATGAAGGAGCAATGTTAGAGAACGTGAAAGTGAGAAAAAACAAACTAAATTTTAAATGTCAATAAGGTCGAAAATAGTTTGAACATGTTTTTTAAATTGCCTTACGATAGCAAGTTAAAAAAACAGCTTCAAGCGATTTTCGACCTTATTGACATTTATGCAAAAACCGGATTTTAATGAAGGAGCAATGTTTGAGAACGTGAAAGTGAGAAAAAACAAACTAAATTTTAAATGTCAATAAGGTCGAAAATAGTTTGAACATGTTTTTTAAATTGCTTAACGATAGCAAGTTAAAAAAACAGCTTCAAGCGATTTTCGACCTTATTGACATTTATGCAAAAACCAGATTTTAATGAAGGAGCAATGTTAGCGAACGTGAAAGTGAGAAAAAACAAACTAAATTTTAAATGTCAATAAAGGCGAAAATCGCTTGAAGCTGTTTTTTTTAACTTGCTATCGTTAAGCAATTTAAAAAACATGTTCAAGCTATTTTCTACCTTACTGACATTTATGCAAACACCGGATTTTAATGAAGGAGCAATGTTAGCGATCGTGAAACTGAGAAAAAACAAATTAAATTTTAAATGTCAATAAGGTCGGAATTCGCTCCAACTTGTTTAGTTACTTCTCTGAAAATTCTGTAGGAAATTTGACAATTAATTCCTCTTTTTCTACCCCTATAGGCCGAGTTTAATTTTGATATTTTAATTGGACCAACTTTCAGATAAACTCTGTCCAACAAAAAAAGATTTTTTGATATTGGACCACCTTAGAGAAAGTAAAGAATGGTCATAAATAAAATAAAATAAAATAATATATACATGTCGAATTGAGAACCTCCTCCTTTTTTTCCGTCGGTTAAAAAATATATTCTAACATAATAAAGTAGAGCAACCTGAGATGCGTAACTGCGCGTCATCACCGTTAGAGCGAGAGAAGGTGCGAGCGAGAGGGACCAACAAAAATTCGTCGTGGGCCTCACGTCCGATCGCTCCGGCCGTCCACCGGCCACTAAGGAATTTCTCTTGCAATTCTCGTTTATAAACACTTTTTGAGAGGTTATTTGAGATATTTTTTATTGTTGAAAAAAAGCGCTTTAGGTACAATTTTTTTTTTGAATTTGCTTTATTGATCTGTTGCCATCAAGATAATGTAATATTACATACCTACGATGCATAGTTCCTATGAAAAAAAACCATTTATTAAGAGATGAAATCCGAGAATTTTGATGATGTTCTGCCATCTTAATTTAGAAAATGAAAGATAAATATAAAAAACTAATCAGCGCAGTTTGAAGACGAGGATATTGCGGTCATTATGCGCTGAATAGATTTTTAAATAAATTCTTCATTGTCTCAGATTGAGTGCACCAACGTAACTCGAAATGACGTTGGGCAGGAAAGAGCTGTTTTGAACGCTTAATTTACCTAATATAATCTACTTAAATCAACTTTAAAAAAATAACTAGCTGTTACTTATATTATGGTTATTTATGTGCAATAATAATATTTCAAGCTATTGCACCATTTTGTTCAAAAATCACAAACAAAGTTACGCAAATAATTCGGCGCGCGTGAATTTTAGAAGACTTGCCCCTTAACTCCACAGCGTTAGTTAGTTCTAAGATTTTCACGATTCATGATCAGCGTTGTTCACGCGCAGACGCGCGAATTCTGAAGAATGCGCGCGACTTTTTAAAATCTTAGAAGTAACATGTGCGTTACGCTGTGGAGTTAAGGTTGAAATTGTTATGTTCAATTCTAGAAATACGCTTCGATGCGCTTCGACTCTGAGCTAGTATAAATCGACCCTTGGCCTATATTATTTGTAGTAGAAAAAGTATTTCGATTTTTTTATGTGATAATATTTCCCTCTAAAGTAGTAGGCACAGTGCCGGATAAAGCCGGTGCGGGGCCCGTAGCAAATGTAACCATGGGGCCCTAGAGTTACATTGCCTCTTTTATTAGCGGTAAATCCACGGTGTCCTTCAATAGCCCTTTACATTCCGCGGTCACGGTAATGAGATAAGTCTCGCGACACCCGTACGTTTGGCCCTCGAGAGGGCGGCCCCGTCATTATGCTGACACTCTTTGAGGCTCGCGTGGAACACAACACGCCGTCGACCCCTGGTCCATGGTCGGACAGCGAGTGGCCCATTACTCGCCACCCACTTGCCCGCGCCTACGGTGACCGTCGGAGATCTGCCGACGTCCGTCACTGCAGCTAGGGTGAAGGGAGGATGCCGTCCTCTCCCTCATGCGGCTCGCCTCCTATTCGCAAGTATGACTGCTTCGCAGAAGGAGTGTGTGCCTTCTGGACGATCCATGCAGTGGTGACACCCAGGCCTTTCCTCCCCCTTATCAGAGAAAGGTACCTTCCGAAACATCATGCGGTAGATAAGGACGCCGTGACGCCGTGATTTTTTTTTTTGGGCACATGCGCGGGGCCCCATAAGGCGCGGGGCCCGTAGCATTTGCTGCCTCCTGCTATATGGCTAATCCGGCACTGAGTAGGCAGCAAAGGTAACCGTGACCCCATAACGCAAAGGCCTACTGAAGGAAAAGGGTGGATTTTTAGTTAGTATGAGTCTGACAGTCCCTTCCGTTTCAATCAGGACGGGAGCACTATTTTATGTCGTGTATTGTAGCTACAAAATTCATCATGTTATATACCGTCCGCACTATTCCCAAACCACTGCAACTCCTGAAAGCCTGTATCAAAAGTGGCAAACATCAGAAAACTATCGAAGCAAAGAAGCTCTACGAAGTTCCGGAGAGTCAATTTAAGTGATTTGAAAAATTAATCAGATAAGATTATTGTTAATGTAGGATAAATCATAAATTCCTCATAGATATAGTACATAAAATATGCATAAAGACTACTATGTTTCCTAGCATTATACTATTATTTTGTTTACAAGAGACATAAGAGAGAATAGATAAAACCCGGATTATTTCCCTCGGCGACTCCCTCAGCGAAAAGAAATATGACGGTGTTGGTATATACCTAAGGGCCAAGTAGACAGTAGCATTAGATACGACCCTACGGTTTACTGAATCTAAAACTATTATCTTCACCACAGTAACTTCTGAAGAGTATGACAAGGACAAGAGACACAATTATTTAATTCAATAAAAACGATAATTGACATAAAAATCGTGACACAAAAATCTTTATAGATAAGGGAGCGAACCTTAAACCCAACACTAATTCAATCTCTAATCCAAAAACCCAAATAGAGAAAGAAAAATTAAGTATCCAAACACATAGCTGGTAGTGAAAAATTACTATTAACTTACTGAAAAGCATTGATGAAGAGAAGTTGCTGTTGGAATACACAGAAACACTGCCCGAATTTGGAATCAACCCCCAAAGTACACAGCAATATATATTTGTCCAAAATTCTACTCAAAATACTGAAGCAATACCAATTTTCCTTTTCCCAAGGTGACTATCCAAATGTGAAATTCCAGCAGAAAATAAAAAGCGCTTTAACTTTTTAAATTCAGCTTTCCACACGTGAAATGAGTAAGAAAGTGGAACATCTTTAGACACTGGCCTTGAGGTCCGTATTGTATGCGGCGTGGAAACAGCCTTGGGGGCTTTGAGACCAGCTGTGAGACCGACTCCCACAATATTTGTAGTGATGTAACTTGAGCAATATCGAGAATCCTTATTAAACAATTTGTGTAACAATGTACCGAGTAATATTTGTACTTATTTGTTTCATCACGACTGGATATTATAAAAGCTGAAGAGGTTGTTTGATTAAACGCATGAACCGAACGGAAATCTAAACACCGTGAGTTCCACTAAACCATTTCTGTATAAAAATCTGTACCAACACTTACAAGCCCAGGAATTGAACTACATCATCGAAATCACTTGTCGAAATTTGAGAAACAATGGATCAATGTAACGCAATTATAACAAGGGTTATATTAAGATTGGGTTACGTAACAATTTCTAATTACGTCGAAACTGTGCGTGTAAGTTATCGTTCGGCATTTTGCGTCGACGCGACGTTCATGATTCGATTAAGATCACGTAAATAACTGTGCTAGTACCCACGTAAAAAACATTATTAATTTGTTTCTGAAAGGCACTGATTTTGACGTTGAGGTTTATGAGAAAAATATACTCCCAAAGGAGGAATAAATTGTATATTCTTTTTCAAATAATTACCATAATAATTATACTAATGCCTTGCCACTAACAACGCTTGGGGGCTTACAGTACGAATTTTACTAACGCGCGTTTTGGGAAATAATAAGTGATATTTAAAAACTTTCATGAGATGCGGCAGACCTCGCAAAGAATGGCGGGATGAGCTGGACAAAACTAACGACCAGTAGCTCACAGCCCTAGATTGAAATATTTAGAAGTCATAAGGGCTTGTCAGTGCCCAGCAGTGGGATGACACAGGCTGACAGCAGCAACTGACATATACAAGAGTGCAATGTGTTCGGTGATGCTTAACGCAATGCCGAGCGCCCCATCTGTACTTATTGCTAAGCTATAACCCTAAAACGGATATCCAATATAAGTCCTATTTAAACCATTACGAGTAATTAACCCATACCTACATATAAATATATTACAAATACAGTCAGAACTCTTGCCTTAAGTGCTGCCTGGAAATTCTATTAACCCAATCAAGGAAAAAGAGTGCGAAGGAATGTTACGTTCATTACTAGGTATTATTTTTTAAACAGCTCTACCGGACCAACCCTCTTGCCGCCGCCGGCCATTCGCTCTCCGTAATATGTTCGAGAGAAATATTGCTTCCGCAGTTGAAAATTCCCCTTTTTACATTTAAAGCGGAGCAATATACGAATATATTGCTCTCTGTTTTCATATTGTTGATTTTTCCTTTGCAATTGCTAATTGGTGATGTTTCAATGCATTCGGTTACTGTTTCAAAATGTTGTGAGCAATTAAAATGGTCTGTTAGTGCTTAACTGTGTGTAATGTGATCAGTAATTGAAGTTAATGGCTTGGTTTATGGCGTGTGCGTAAAGTGAGAACAGTTTTAATGAGATTTTTATTTAGAGCATTTAGTTGTTCTGTGACAGGGGCTGTCAATTGGCTGTTTTGTAGCAATTATGAGAGCATGAGAGCTTGAAAGCGATGTTTTTTTGTGTTTTTGTAAAAACAGCTTTTGGAACGAAGTTCCTTATCGCGCCTTGTGAAAGGGGGCTAGACGGAAAAATATCTTACGAAAAGTTGTCACGACACTTTTTGGAACGAAGTTCCTTATCGCGCGTTGCGAAAGGGTGCTAGAGCTCAAAGAGTGGAGTGGAGTGGAGCGGAGCAGAGTGGAGTGGAGTGGAGCGGAGCGGAGTGGAGAGAAGTGGAGTCGCGACGATTATTTTTGTTGACTATATCCAGTAACTTCGTTCCATCCGGGTGTCCCTTGACACCTCTAAAGTTTTTGTTTTTCAGTTACACTATGTAATAAAATTATGACTACTTTAATGTATCGAATAGTTAAGGATGTGTGATGTATTTATTTTTAATCTAATAATTATGTTCATTGCACACCTTTAATAGTTGGATACTGTAAAATGTTTGATATAATCCCAAATTAGTACTTTCATTTAATTTAATTTGATTTTGATTAGTTCATCTAATTTCTAATTTAGGGTTGGATCCCTGTCAACCAAACCCCTGCGGCTGAATTGAAAACTACTACTCTTCTGACCTTTGTCAATACCTACCTTACATATCTTTTAACCCGTACGATACGGTGCCTGTACACCTTTGACAGTTTTAGGAGTTCGGGGTCGACGACCGATCCTAAATCCCTTTTGTGTACGTTTCCAATTTTGAAATACAAGTTACACATTTCGTCGAGTGAATACTTACCTTCTTATAGTAGGCATACACCATCCTGCCTATCGATACGATAGATTTCACGCTTGCAATTGTTTCAAATCGGCAGTTCGTCCATATACACCATACACCATCCTGCCTATCGATACGATAGATTTGTCACAACTTCAAATCTGCACCAGTGATGCCAACTCAGCAACTAGATATGGCTATTATTCAGTGACGACAGCTACAATTTCTAGCACCTTTTCATTTCATCATGAGACTATCGAATTAGATTAAAAAAAGTGGTGCAAGCGATTTTCGACCTTATCGACATTAAAAATTTAGTTTGTTTTTCTCACATTCTTATTCGTTAACATTGCTCCTTCATTAAAATCCGGTGTTTGCATCATTGTCAATAAGGTCGAAAATCGCTTGAAGGTCGGAAAATACTTGCTTAAGGATAGCAAGTTAAAAAAAGTGGTGCAAGCGATTTTCGACCTTATCGACATTAAAAATTTAGTTTGTTTTTCTCACATTCTCATTAGTTAACATTGCTTCTTCATTAAAATCCGGTGTTTGCATCGTTGTCAATAAGGTCGAAAATCGCTTGAAGGTCGGAAAACATTTGCTTAAGGATTGCAAGTTAAAAAAAGTGGTGCAAGCGATTTTCGACCTTATCGACATTTAAAATTTAGTTTGTTTTTCTCACATTCTCATTCGTTAACATTGCTCCTTCATTAAAATCAGGTGTTTGCATAAATGTCAATATTTTTAGTTTTTTTTCGCGGGTAGGTGTGAATAAAACACAGACGTATCGTAATTATTAATTTAATGTAATAAATAGTATTTTATAGTATTTTAAATTTTTAAAAGTATTATTTTGTTGTGTAACGTCTATACAACAAGTACTCACGTTTGCAGCACTCTTATGTGACTGTAACTGTATTTGTACACCACCTGCCAGCTCATCATTGCACTTGCACTTTATTCACTGACACTGAATCAACTATGTCTCAACTTGACGAAATAGTGTCTGCTCAGAAGTGTCTGGAGGACAGTTTTCTCAAGAAGATGGACGAATTGGAGGCACAGATACAATGTGCTGGACCCGCTAAGGACACCGTGGCGAGGATAGCTGAGGAGTTTCGTTCCTTCAGGGAGTTAATCTTCAGCATGCTGAGTCTTCTTAGGAACCAGATCAGCGAGTGTGCCAGACAGGTTGATGGCTTGGAGACCCGACATCGGCGGAAGGCACTTATCTTCCAGGGCGTGCCAGAGGTTGATGGGGAGGACAGCAGTAAGGTTGTTTTGGAGGTGCTGAATAAGAAGCTGTCCCTACAAGCCATCACTGCTACTTCTGTTAAGGTCTGCCACAGACTTGGCACGGCCAATAAGGACCATCACAGGCCCATCCTTGTTAAGTTCTCCAGCTACGAAGACAAGTCGGCGGTTTGGAGAGCAAAGACAAGGCTGAAGGGAACAGCTGTTTCTGTTAAGGAGTTCCTCACGAAGACCCGACAGTCCGTTTTTGGGAAAGCACGGCTCCACTTCGGTATGCGGTCATGTTGGACCCAGGACGGTGTGGTTGTTATTAAAGCGCCTGACGGAAGTAAACATAAGATCACGTCGCTTCAGGAATTGAGTCCGTTGCTGGAAAAGTTTCCCGGGGTTGACGTCACTGGAGATGGCCTGAAAAACAAAAAGCATTAATTATGGTACCTATTATCACATTATTCCAAAAGATTTCTTTATTTATCCATTGTTCAAATGTTTTCCTTACCTCTGTTTATGCTATCTTTTGACTGGTGATTTTAATGGTCTTTGTTTACTTTCATTTTGTTCGGTAGTACGGTATTTGTATCAATTCTCTTTTTCTTTGGACATCTTAAATGATTCACCCTTGTGACGACCCACTGACCAAAAATTTACCCTCAACTTTTTTTTTTTGATTATAATTATTCTAAATGTAAGTTTCACTTCACGACATTGAGAGCACAAGCGTCGATGTGACAGTGACACATAGCAGTGACACTGTCGCAGTGACGTTTGGTTGATTCGTTCGGAAACTTTATTCACCTGCTTTACCTTGCGTTCCAAATGCCGTATTACTTCGTAATTTCAACAAAACTAGAATGATCTTTACGTCTATTTGCACAGTTTTGTTTTTGTTTAGTTAACTTTTCTTTTAAATTCTCTGTGGTAGTGTAAGTTTCTCTCTTCGTCTATTTCTGTTTTTAAATGTTAGCTGGCGGGTGGTGCAGAGATACAAGCGTCGTACTTGTAGTTTGTGTAGTTCTCCCTCTTTATAGTTAATTTATATATATATTTTATTGTTATGTTAACACCTTTTGATAATTTATCATTTTATTCTGCCAACAATTCTGCAGCTTCTTCTAGCGATGATAGTTTCTGTTCAATTACAGACACTCTCGGTGATCTTTTATGTCAAACGTTCAATCAAGATCTCGGCCGGTTGTTTAACGTATGTCATATAAATGCCCAGAGCATTCCGAGTCACCACAACGAGCTTTATGAAACTTTCTCTACCACGGAGACCTGGCTCAAACCCGAACTTCTGTCGACCACTTACTCTCTCCCCGGTTTCGTTCTTTTGCGGAATGATCGAATCGGTAAGAGAGGGGGTGGTGTTGCAATCTACATCCGTGCTGATTTTCCTTTTAAAATTCTTGCCACTTCTTCCCTTCATAATTCAGCTGAGTTTCTTTTCCTCGAGGTTTGTGTCAAAGGAGCAAAAACTGTTCTAGGTGTGGTGTATTGTCCTCCTTCTCTCGATTACTTCACCGAATTCGAATCGGTTCTAGAATCTTTGGGTTCACAGTATGCACATCACATCATTATGGGGGATTTCAACACTAACCTTCTAGCGCGTAATTCCTCTCGTTCCTGTAAACTCCTACACTTGGTCGAGTCAGCTAGTCTGCATGTGTTGCCTCTCCAACCAACTCACCATAACAATACTGGTGATGATACTTGGCTTGACCTAATCCTCGTCTCTAATCCTTCCCTAGTCTCCTCACATGGTCAATTTGACGCTCCTGGTTTTTCCCATCATGATCTTATTTTCCTATCTTATATCCTTAAACCCCCTAAACCCAAACCCGTGTTCCAGTACAGGCGTGCCTTTGCACGGATGAATAGTGAGTTGCTTGCTCAGGATGCTTCTAAGGTTGATTGGTCTCCCCTGCAGGAAGCAACTACTGTCGATGACAAAGTTACTTTTTTCAATAAAGTCGTACTAAAGCTTTACGACACCCATGCTCCTGTTAGGAGAGTCAAGCTGAAGCGCCCTCCTGCGCCTTGGATGAATCCAGAAATTCGGTTGGCAATGCGGCGAAGGGACCGGGCGTTTCGTAAGTTTAAAAGTGATCGATCCGAGGAAAAGTGGGTCCTTTTTAAATCTGCTCGAAATCGGTGTAATCAGATGATACGTAACGCTAAACGCCGCCATGTTCTTGATAATATAACTTCTGCTTCTCCTGCTGATATTTGGAAGTTCCTTGGAACTCTAGGTATTGGCAGGTCGCGACATTCAGACCTTCCTAATACACTTGGCTTGGATGATCTTAATCGTTATTTCTGCACCGTTTCCACTCTTGATAGTCCAACGAAATTTCGAACCCTGGATTTCCTTAATGGTCTGACGCGTCCTACTATTGCTCCCTTCGTCTTCACCCCAGTTGACCCAGGAGAGATCAAAAAGATTATCCTTTCTATAAAATCCAAAGCGGTAGGTTGTGATAACATCAGCCGGTACATGATCGTTACGGTTCTTGAGCACCTCCTTCCTGCAATTTCCCATATTATTAATTATTCCTTGTATTCCTGTGTCTTCCCTTCCTTGTGGCGGAAAGCTCATGTTCGTCCACTGCCAAAAATTCCTAATCCTACTCTTCCCAATCAATTTCGTCCAATTTCTATCCTCCCATTTTTGTCAAAAGTGCTCGAGGCCTGTGTTCATAAGCAATTCTCCCAGTTCATTTTCCAAAATTCCCTTATCAGTCCCCTCCAGTCTGGGTTCAGGCCCGGGCATAGTACCGTTTCTGCCCTTCTTAAAGTGACTGACGATATAAAACAGGGTATGGAAGACACTAAAGTTACCGTCTTGGTGCTAATTGATTTTTCTAATGCGTTTAATACCGTCAGTCACGAGGTCCTATTGTCCATCCTCTCCCATCTCATGGTCTCTCCTGAGGTATTAAATTGGTTTTCTTCCTATCTTCAGGGGCGTCAGCAGTCAGTTCTTACTGGTGATACTTTGTCCGCTTGGTGTGATCTTGTAGCTGGCGTCCCTCAAGGCGGTATCTTATCTCCACTTCTCTTCTCTATTTTTATAGACTTCATAACCACTGAGCTTCAATGTGCGTATCATCTGTACGCTGACGACTTACAGCTTTATTGCCAGGCGGGTGTTGACAACGTCTCAGTTGCGATCGATGAGCTGAATCGGGATTTAAGCGCGGTAAAAAACTGGTCGGATCGTTTCGGGGTGGCGGTAAACCCAGCTAAGTGCCAAGCTATCATATTAGGGAGCCCCTATAGTTTGCGTAGGCTTAATGGGTTAGCAGTACCACCAGTTATCTTTGACGGCGCTGTCATTCCGTTCAGCTCTGACGTCAAGGATCTGGGTTTGTATGTCGACACTTGCCTCGATTGGCGTAAGCAGGTCGCGAGTGTGAGCAGAAAAGTCACGGCAACGTTGCGGTCACTTTATCGCTTGAAGAATATTCTCCCTTCTCACATAAAGGCATTGCTTGTCCAGTCCCTTATTTTCCCCATAATTGATTATGGTGATGTGTGCTACTATGACCTGAATGCAGATCTACTCAACAAACTTGATCGACTTCTAAATAACTGCATTCGATTCGTATTCAATCTCCGCAAATATGATCATGTTTCCGCACAACGGTCACTTTTACGGTGGTTGCCCATTCGGCAGCGTAGAGCGTTGAGGGCTTTGACAACTCTATTTTCTCTTCTCCATAAGCCCACTTCTCCTTCTTATCTGACTTCTCATTTCCAATTTTTATGCTCTGCACACAGCAAGAATCTCCGTTCCTCTAATAATCGCCTTCTGCGATGTCCCTCTCACCGCTCTAGTCTCCAGAAATATTCCTTTTTTGTTCAGGCAGTCTTTCTCTGGAATGAACTCCCCCTGAATATCAGGACGGCAACTAATCGTAACTCGTTTAAGGTACAGGCTCGAGAATTTTTACTTAAGAAGTTGGCAGATTCGATTCATAATTAACTGGTTGACAGTATTTCCATTTATTTTTCTTTTCTCTGCATAAAGTGAGTGTATGTATGTATGTATTTATATATATTTATTTTTATATACGTATTATATATTATTATATCTCTAGTATATTGTTCCCTTTTTATTGCACCTACTATGTATTGTCTCTGCATCACCCCAAGGTAGACTGGTAGAAAATGCCTACGGCATTAAGTCCGCCGTTGTACGTTGTAGTGCATAAAGTTTAATAAATAAATAAATAAATAAATATGGTCGAAAATAGCATGAACCTTTTTTTAACTTGCTTTCGTGGTCCCTTGACACCTCTCAAGTTTTCAATCGTATTTTGGTTTAAAATGAAATGAATAACTCTTTTTTTTACGAGTGTACATGCGATCCATGTGCGAAAAGCCTCAGTTTTCCTGGTAAGGTCACGTTCACATGGCGATTATTTTCCCGTATACTGTATACAAGATTTTATCGAATAGAGCAGTAATAACAGTTCACAAATGAAAACTTAAAAATAGTTTAAACGGCGTTCATACGGGAAAATCCCGTGTTTGAGAAATATAATATTTTACCGTGTACTGTGCAAAGTTGTCCTAAAACTGGTCAACTCTATTCGATAAAATCTCGTGTACGGTATACGGGAAAATAATCGCCGTGTGAACGTGGCCTAACCGTCCCTGTAGAAAAGTAGCTAAAAAGTTTAGCCACAAGTTACACTTTTTAGCTTTTTTTCTAGCACCTTTATAAAATTAGCTAACTATCTATGAAGTTGCTAAGATGGCATCACTGCTGCCGATTTGACGTTGTGTCGAAAACGATTTGATGACCTATCAAAATTGGCATGTCATGCCATCAAATTGGCATTCCACCCCCATACACGTTCAATTCTATTTGAGCAAATTGGCAGTTTTATGCCGAATTGACAAATAGGCAGTATGGTGTATGGCTACCATTAGGTAAGTAAGTATTCACTCCAAATTAAAAAATATCCTACAGTTTCTTACTTATCGAATTCGAAAAATGAAATTGAAAAGTTCTATTATTGTGGCTAAAACTACCCCTTATCAAGTCCTGTATAAATTGTAACTTCAGCCCTTGGCCTTAAGCAGTAAGTTAAAAGCTAGAATTTCTCAGAAATGAATGGAGCTAATTTAACATGCGCCATACAAGTAAGACTTAATACGACATGGTATGCTTAATGAAACGTTCCGCAAACGTATAAGGAATGCATAGAAACAGCTGTGCGCACTGTGCAGCAGTCAAGTTCCCGAGGTTCTGTTAGGAGAGTGCTAACTGGGAACATAATTGCTTGGCCACAAACTACACGTTCAGGCGGCACGTTTCTTGCGACGACGACTGCGGAAATACAATTTATAATAGAATGGCACGAGTTATCCCCACGCTTTGAAGACTTGCAGAGTGTCGATCCTCACGTGTAATAAACAAGAGAACCTTTACGCAAGTCGCATTGCTTGAAATCGTAAACGGGACCTTATTGCAACTTGATATGAGACATTCGCGTCGCGATTCCTTCTTATGTTCTAAATTTTAAAGTCAGTCTTCACGCGAATATAACAAACGCGCCTTACGCGTGTCTCTTGTCGTGACACAACTTTTCTCGCCAGTCGCAACAGCCAAAGGTGTAGGAGAAACTTTAATACGACATGGTATGCTTAATGAAACGTTCGCGTACGTCTAAGGAATGCATATGGAGCCAGCTGTGCGCACAGTGTAGGCAGTCACATATTCTTGCTTCCGTATTGAGGAGAGTACCCACTCGCCGTGATCATTAGAGGGTTTCAGTATTACATCAGTCATGTTTCAAGGCGAGCATAACAGTACTTAGACTTCAAATGTTATAACAAGGAACAGTATACCACTCGGTAGTCTTCTTACATTTTATTTTATTTGCATTGCTGTCTACATGATAATGATAAGAGCAGTGGTGGCCCAGTGGTATCGGTCCCGACTTAAGAGTTGTAGGCTTTGGGTTCGAACCCCGCCAGACGTATTACTTTGTGCAATTTATTTCATCACCACTGCTCTCAAAACGGTGAAGGAAACCAGCATGTCCTAGAACCAGAAAATCGATGACATGTGACATCTGCCAACCCGCACTGGGCCTGCGTTGTGGATTATGGCCCACTCCCTCTCACAAGGAGGAGGCCTGTGTCCCAGCAGTGGGAACATTATAGGCTGATGATGATGATAATGATAGAGACTTATCTCTCTTATTCTCTCTGTTTTTAATTCTATGAGCAAAGCCGCTGTCAATTAACTTATACATCAATAAGGTTGATTTTACTACAGTCAGAAGGTATATTAACTGTAGGTACAATTGTAACACGACGAATGTTCCCAGTTAGTAACGAGATGCTCCAACATCAAACGGTTACAAGAGCCAATGGTCCCCGACCTGGGTCAGTAGTTACATTTAACTGAATTGTAATGTAACGCTCAATTTGCCCTGTGAGTACTCTCCTAAGGGAATGTGTATCGAAGCATGGTTCACTGGCACAACCAAATGTTAGCATACTATGTGTATATGGGGTGACTGGTAAATAGTGTACGATACTTAAACACGTGATTGTGCTCATGATAACAAACATTTTTTACTATGGGAGCAAAGCCGAAATCGTGAAAAAAAATATCAGCTGTTCAGTACATTAAGCAGACATAAATAAATGTACTGAACAGCAGATATTTTTTTTTCGAGTTTTCAGGTTTGTTCCCATAGTAAAAGTTGTTGGTTATCATGAGCACAATCACGTGTTTAAGTATCGTACACTAATTACCAGTCACTCTATATACAAGTTAGGTAAGATTCCCACCAACCGGCCGGACTCGGCGGCATTTTACAATGCGGTAAAGAACATTGAAATCTATCAATAGTATTACAGTTCATATTTGCTGCAACTTACGGGACACGTCGCTACGTGTCGCGGAATGCCGACGGAGATAATTTTGCAAGCAAATATGAACTTTATTTACTGTTGATATCAAATCAAATCGTTTATTTCAACTAGGCCAATTACAGGCACTTATGAATTGTCAAAAGACATAAAATAAAACAAGTATAAAAATAGTTATGGTGCTACGGTCCCAGACACAAGACATAAAAACTGTGAAAGTACCGTAGATGCACGTTCCAAGAAGTAGATCTCTATGGAGAAGAACGTGCAAGAAACTCCTCGATAGATTTCAATGTTCTTTACCACATTGTAAAATACCGCCGAGTCCGACCGGTTGATGGGAATCTTACCTAAGGCTGCCTTTCCTCCAGAGATGCGCTATGCTACGATGCTAAGGATGCGTTTGATATCCACCAATCATACTCATTATGTGTGTGTGCGTTATGAAAACAAATGAATATGATTGGTGGATAACAAACGCATCCTTAGCAACGTAGCATAGCACATCTCTGGTGGAAAAGCAGCCTTATAGTCAAACGTACTTGTTCTTTGTATTACGGAACATAGTGCATATGCTAGCTACCTTTGTTACTCTAGGTTACCAACTTGACCACAAATAAATCACTCAAGTGCCACGCGTGTTACGAGAGCGAATGCGACAAAGTAGCGAAGGTAATGATTGAAGCGTGCCGCACTGACGCGGGTCGTAGTCGCAACTTCAAAGTCGCACGATGTGAGGTTAGGGAAAGGGCATTGAGGAATGCATATCCTAGCAAGGGTCACTGTATATTTCTGCTAGTTTCCTGTATTAGCTGCATGGTGCAAAGTCAAATGTGTTTGCCTTTAATATTAGTACGCTTAGTGCATAGTCAAATAATGCCAGTTTGTTGTATAACCGTGCAACTGCTTGCGTTGTGTGTTAGTCTAGCTTAGAGTGTATCGCCGTATCATTGCATTGTTGCACCGCGTGTGGAAACGGGGAATATTTGGGTGTTTGCTTATAATTAAAGTACGGAACCTCGGCTAATTTTGTAGTATTGTATAGTTTGTGAAATTGTGACGCTACTTATGTGAAGCGCTCAAAAGGCCCGATTGGTCCAATTCACGGTTGGTTCAATTTGCAATTGGTCCAATTCGCGGTTGGTCCAATTTGCGATTGGCCCAATTCGCGATTAAGTAATAAGGTTTTTGGAGGAAAATAACAAATGAGTACCATCCAAAATAGTTAGGAAAAGTCTAAGCAAATGATGATCAGAATTGTACGAAGGAAATATTCCGGCAACAAAACTTTCAGATAATAAATTGAGGGTAGTTGTTTATTTGATGAATTACTTCTCTGAATATACAGCTTCCTAAAAATAGTACGATTCATGTCTAGACGGCTCATTTTGTCCAACGAACTACTCAAACTTTCTCAGACATTATAAGCCTTATAATGTTTCAAATCCTTGTACAAAGGACTTTTTATCATAAAAGGGAACGCTGTAACTGTCTTTATTTAATAGATAGATTTAATATACTTTATTGTACACCGAAATTGTTACAGAACTGTTTAACAGTATTTGCTAATTCTATAGTTACATCATCATCATCTGGCTAGACTTTTTTCCAACTGTATTGTGGTCAGCATCCAGTCAAACCAGATGCAACTAAATATCAATATTTAACATGGAGCGACTGCCTATCGGACCTCCCCAACCCACTAACTGGGTAATACGATACCCCATGGTAAAACTGGTTGTCAGAGACTTTTAGAGCTTCTGACTAACTGTCAAAGATCTACAAATGACTACCGGGGCCAACGGTTCATACCGGTCTTATCGCTCCTAGCGATATCACCATAAATTGTTACAATAAATAAGGATATTAAAGGTCTTACTGTAAACGTTCAGCTTGTATAAAATTGCTCATACCACTTCCTGAACGGTTCGATTTATCTCTCTATTATGATATAGGGCCAAACGATATATATCTCACGACTACTAATGTTCCCGCTGGGCGGCCGCCGTAGTCCATACTTTATTATTACGTCAGGCCGTCGGACAAAATACATAGCGGCCATTTGTGAAGGCGACAGGTTGGCCAAAGGCGAAGTAGGCCAGCTTCTTATTGGCGCCCAACAAGTGTCTGTGCCAAACGTGATATATTTTGATTTTTATATTGAGAAAAAAAGAAGGTTATTCTGTTTGAAATATAATAAGAATTTGTATGCATATTACAATTAAATAATAACAAAATCATAGCTTACTACTTATGCATATTTTTGTTAACAGCACTAATAATATGGCTGAACCAATGTATTAATGACTGGATTAATAATACATGGCGACTTTTCTAAATGCGTCATTTTTTGAAAAGATACAAATCAGCATACTTTATATTGGCGCCCAACCAGGGCTTTCAAAAGTTATTGAATTTCATCTTGTAATAATGTGAATTAAACTTGAAATTCTTAATTTCTTAAAAAAAACAGGCTTAATATCTCGCGACTATTCATATCTCCGCTGGGTGCTGCCGATAGTTCATGCTTTATTATTACGACAGGACGCCCTCTGGGCAAATGATACATAGTGGCCGCATGTTAAGGCGACAAGTAAGCCAAATTATTTTAGGTGCCCAACAAGTATTTATGAAAGTAAAAAAAAATATATGTAGATTTCATGTTATTAGGGCAATAATGAATATAGCTGAAAACTATGATTTCTTTGCTTTTTTATTTTAGTTTCTTCATAGTGGCCTTAAATTGCTCCTTCTCGACTTATGTTGCCTTATTCTGTCCCCTTTCTTTCCCACCATTACAATACGTTTACTAATTTGTTTTGTTGCGTAGATTTTCAACTTTACCATCTCTTTATTAAATGCAAAAGATTTTGTTTTTTTTACGTGGTTAAATCACCCAATGAGTCCTTCACCCTGGGTGGGAAGGTACTATCAAACTCGTACTTACTAAAGTCCACGGTGATTCTTCAATACCCCCTTACGTTACAGTGTCATGGTTACCCGATTTCTTTACTAATCGGGTAACCGTCCCGTGAATATCAAAAGATTGACCAACTTTACACATACTTCATGTCGTCAAACTTAAAAGTCCGTGTGTCCCCCAATGCGTGTAACACAACGATCGTTAGTTCGGTCGTTGACTCCCAGTTTTACAATGCGGGGTTCCGCACAACAGTACAACCTATTTCGATTGTGCCCTTCTTATCCGCACAAACATGTTCCGACTTCCGCCCTATTAGTGCTGGTGACGCGGCATTTTGCTAATGGACGCGGCAATTTGCCTCACAGGTCGGCGGGATTCCTTTAACTGGACCGCATGTTTTTGTTGCGACAAAATCAATTAAGGCTGTAGTGTTTTTGTTAATCAATTTTGTGCGGGTGTGTTGGATTAACGTTCGCACGTCAGATTGGCTGTGTGGTTTTGTTTCGATATATGTACAATTGTACAATGTTCGCGTCATCAAAGGGTAGAAGTTTGATGAGAAAATTGGCGAGGATATGTAAAATGATAGGGGGAACATAAAATTTTCCCTTTTCATGAAGACTAGAGCATAGTACATTTTTTATGTAATAGTTGTTCGAGCTCAAAATCGGACTAATTGGCGTACATTAAGAAAGGCCTATGTCCAACAGTGGACGAAAACGGGCTGATATATATATATTTTATCTAGTGTAAAGACTAGTGGCCTCTAAGTAATCAAATATCTTTGCCCAACATACTAATAGACTTACTAGGGGTGTCTCATATACTTATCACTCACAGAGAGAATATCAGAAGCTGCGATGCTTAAGCTTAAGGGCGCATAACCAGAAAGTTGGCAACGTCGCATATAACTGTCAAATATTTACAAGTTTTAATTAATTTGGCAATGTTACTGTATGGAAATAAGAACTATGGCTCTGTAGTGCCCTGGAAAATTGATATAGCAATGCAATCAAAACACTGAATTTGGTGTTATAGCCGTTTCAATACATTTGGTGTTACGATATTAATTATTGCATTCCCTAATCAATTTTTAATGCACTACAGAGCCATATTTCTTATTTTTAACCGACGAAAAAAAAAGGAGGAGGTTCTCAATACGACATGTATATTTTTTTTTTTTATGTATGACCACGCATAACTTTTCCAAACGTGGTCCGATTTCAAAAATACTTTTTTTGTTGGAAAGAGCATATCTCAAAGTTGGTCCCATTTAAATTTCAAAACTAAAGTCGGCCTCCAAGGGTAGAAAAAAAGGAATTAATGGTCAATGTTTCTACAGAATTTTCAATTATGAACCGATTCTGTTGAAATAAAATTAACAATTGTAGTTCTGAGGACATTATTATATAGCAGAGATGTGGAGAACATAAAATGATGGCGTCGCCATCATCAGATCAACTCCAGATCCCTGTTATTTTGTGAAGTCAGGCCCAAGAGTTCCTTAACAGTTAACAACAGCTATATCGTGTTTGGGCTCATTTCACTCAGCTTGATGAGAACTTTAGACCTAGCTGAGGTATTATTGCCATCGAGGGTCTGAGGATGGTGATGGATAGCAGGGGCAAGAGGTCTCCTCAACAGTTAACAGCACCTTTATCGTGTTTGGGCTCATTTCACTAGGCTTGATGAGAACTTTAGACCTAGCTGGGGTATAATTGTCATCGAGGGTCTGAGGATGGTGACAGAGGGCAGTAGCAAGAGATCCTTAACAGTTAACAGCAACTATATCGTATTTGGGCTTATTTCACTCATCTTGATGAGAACTTTAGACGTAGCTGGGGTATGACAGTCGTTGAGAGTGTGAGAATTAAGACAAAAACCAGGTGTGGGAAGTCGTACAGTTAACAAAAAATATATATTAAAAAACTTAATTTTTTTTAGTTACAGAAATTGACACGAGATAGGAAACTCAAAAGTAAAAAATAAAACCTTTTAAAAAAAAATCAAACCGACGAAACATCGAACTGAAAAGCAAAAAATAAATTTTGAGGCGGCGCCAAAGAAACAATCAACGAATAGCTACGACGAGCTATTCAACCACGACAAGCTATACAACGAGCTATTCTGCTCTTAAAATAGTTAATTTATGTTTGTTTGTTTGGCGCCGCCTCAAAATTTATTTTTTGCTTTTCAGTTCGATGTTTCGTCGGTTTGATTTTTTTTTAAAAAGGTTTTATTTTTTTCATACAGCATATTTGTAAAATTAATTAAAACTTGTTAATATTTGACAACTATTTGCGACGTTGTCAACTTTCAGAATAAGCGCTCTTAAGTCAAAAGTTTCTTTAGAAGAAAATTTTCACCGCAACACCCATAATTATTATAGAAAGTGTAAAAAGCAAAGTACATTAAAGTTAAAATACTTCGGATAACAGTATTGGGTAACACGCGATCCGACCACCCGTCAGTCGGCCCTGTAATTATGATAATCGAGCTCGTTCGTTGCACTTACGACTTTATTCACTGAAACTTATTATAGTTTGCATTTTTGATTAAATAGGTACGTGAGTAATCGACATCACTTTCTACGGATCGCTTAAAATTAAATTGATACGATTACTCGTTTAGCGAGGAAAATATTTCAAGACAAATAGGTATACTCGTGGCTACAAAATAAAAACAAAAAAAAAAAATTGAACATTGTGAAAAAAATAAAAACAACAAATAAAATAAGAATACATAACAGTGGAAGATAGGATACTCTCTTTTTTTATCGGTGGCTCGGTTAAAATAAAAAGTCATAAAAATAATCAACATTTACTGAAAATATTTGACAGGCGTTTCGGTCTAGTGGTTAGTGACTGGATTCCCATTCCCACCCAGGACAAATGTTTGTGTGATGGGCACGATCATTTGTTCTGTTTCTGGGTGTAATAAAATGTATCCATAATATTTATGTATTTAGAAATATATTATAAGTGTGTTTATGAGTTGTCTAGTACCCATAACACAAGCTCTGCTTAGCTTTGGGACTAGATGGCATTGTGGAATATTATTATTAATATCAGCAGTTGACATTATGTGGACATAAATAATAATATACTTATCCACGTACCTAAGTGACATTTTAGAAATATATATTTTTGTCATAAGTACTGAGTATAGGAGTCGGCCTCTTGTAAACAATTTGCTTTAGTTCTTCACTGAAATTAGCTCTTCTTTAAGTTTTATACTACAAGTTAACTTATTCGACCCTTTCACCGTACCCTCATTGGTTGGCAGTATTCACAACGTGCAGGTGACAGGGGTACGCAAACATTATACGCTTCCCCTTCTCAGTATAACTCGTTCCTACCTTATACATATCAATTACATCCAATCGTATTACAATTCAAGCTCAGGGGTGCTACACAGTTTTTCGGGCCGGTTCAATTATACTTTACTTACTTACAATAAAATATTATAAAGCTGTAAAGTTTGTTTTGATGGAAAGCGCTAATCTTAGGCACTACTAGTTCGTATTGATAAAATCTTTTTGTGTTGATAGTCAATTTGTCGAGGGCCATAACACATCACGCCCAGTAGGAGTCGAGCAGGAGTGCAACCACAGGGCATAGCTAGGGTAAAATTGTTGAGAACACTTGGGAAGGCCTAAGGTTTGGAAAACAACACTTTGAAGAAACCGCCTTGTAAGAACGTGCATTATTATTTACGGTTACTTTCATAAACTTTATGGTACCAAGTAGTGGTAAGATGAAATGTATCTTTTAAGAAATATAATTAAGCTGACCAGGGGGGGGGGGTATTACAACGTCTTAAAACCAGGCTTGTTCCGGCGAGTGAAAGTGACAGAGCTATACAAGTCGTCTAGCGCCATCTCGTTCACTCACTGGAACAAGCCTGGTTTTAAGACGTTGTAATAACCCCCAGAAGTCTTAATGCCTGAACATATTCGGCTAGTATCGTGTATCTATCTCAGTTCAGCATTGATCGTAAATGCTGATTTATTTTCGGATCGGTATAGCATCATACAAGCTCACCGAGTAGCTGTTCCCAAACATAATTTATTAATTAAAAAATACTTAGTAGGTACCGGTATATGTTTGTTTGCCGCTCGTTCGTGCCAAATCATGTATACCCAGATAATAAATGTGTAGTAGCCCTCAACAAGAAGCGTTAACAAAACAAGCTCATTAAAATGTTAATTTTGCCAACTTCTTTCATTAATTATTGTGTTGTTTTTGTTACAGGTAAGCAAAACCAATTCTTGCTATACGACTACAGGACGGTAAATATTCGGCTCTCAATTACAGCTGTTCACAACCTGTGTTTGAAATAAAAGGGGGGTATTACGACCCGAGACTGGGAATATCCCAATGGGAATTAAGGTTTATGGTGTATTTCAAGTAATTGAACAGCAGTGTTAAATTTTCTCACCGTTTTCCTTGAGATGTAAATAACAGTGACACTGAAAGATGTGACAGCAAAAATGTATGGATATTTCGTCAGCTCAAGCAAATGATGGAAACTTATTCCCAATTTCATTACATAATATGAAATGATACCTTAATTGATCCGTAAATCGAAACATTTTGTAGGACATCCACTTGTTCGAGACCTTTTTTTTATTAGCGTGGCTATATCATCAAATGAGTTCTGGAACCTAGGACAGAGCATCTTGTTCGAGACCTACTGTACTCATACTATGCATTCATTTAGATTAGATGCAACTAAGTAAAGTGAAAAGCATTACATTACAGCATTACGTCTTCTTTAGAAGACGGTCTGGATATCTTAATTTTTCACCTCGTTTAAATTCTGGAAACAGCAGGTGTTTGACCAGGATTTGTAGGAAAGGAGGTGGGGCATACCTTTTAGAGGGACTCCATACTGCCATTTTAAACGCCCGGCGCACCCTCGACAGCTAACACTTGGTAAGGCAGAGTGTTGCTTACTGATCCTTTCACCACGATGACTCAAATTCAGCTTAAAGCAAAAGAGTTACATAAAAGCCACATCTATACAGTGCCTACTAAACAACACAGACAGAAATAACATCAAACAAACTGCCTTACGTAACCCAATTGACTGCCCCAAACTCCCAAATTTTATGTAACCCGACTTTACAGCAGTAACTGTCGAGAAAAAAGCGATAACCCTGAAAATGCCCACGGGAATTTTAAAAGTGCTTATAAACTTGACTAGTTAATAATTGACAAAGCAATAAGTACCATTTTTGCTTGTAAGGATCGTAGGTAACGTTCTTTTTAAGCCCATAGAAAAAAGGCGTGAGTGATATATTTGTGAGTTGGAAAATAGCTTTAACACAAATTAATCAAAAAAGAAAATATAAAAAATGTTCCTTCGAGCTATCTCTGACTCGAATATTAGCCGAAATTAAAAAAATACTGGAGTGACAAATGAAATTGTGTTGTAAATTCCACCAATTCGCACTAAGCCTTATTAAAGACCTTTCATAACGCGCACAGCGAAGGAGTGGAACTTTCCGTCTGTGACTGTGTTTCCGAACGCATACAACCGTAATCATTTTAAAGTTAGAGTGAACATTCTCCTTCTGAGTAAGCTCGCTTTATTGTCAACTCACTTCTAAACTTACACAACAATAAAATATATGGCGTGAATTTTGACACCGTCCATTGCTAGCACGTGTGCGAATTGCCATCTAAGCACGAATGTTGAATGCGACTTCAAAAATGGGGATGGCAACTGGGGAACTAATGGCGCTAGTATAGCTTGTTTCAAGCATCGTCATTGGTTCAAATCTTATAGGTATTTCAAAATAGAACTACCTCATTGGTCGGATTAGGACTTGGCTATGGTGGCGCCATCTACAATTAGCTTTGACGGGCCTTCCCCATTGTCACTGGCAGTGTCCTACAGCAATATCGACAGTGGCAGCTCTTAAAAAACACTGCACAGTTTCATTCGAGAAAAACAGGACTCTATGGCAATTTTAATAACGACTTTTATTGCATGAAAAATATTCAAATGAAGTAATTAATCACTCAACCAGGCCGATAGCCTACTGTCCACCCCTGGACGTATAATATAAATATTTAAATTAATTTTCTGTAAATATTGCCTGGGAGGTGAGAGGGCTCGGACTAAAAGTAGGTCATGTGTGTTTTCGAAAAATAATATGATTAAGTAGATGATGTAACAGCATTAACCAATCTCTCGCTACAAACTGGATCCGCAATTTAAAAAGTAGTAAAATTAACTAGAAAACTTTACGAAATTGATACGTATTGACGCATTGATAAAATTGAAATTTCTTTAATTAATTTTAATGTACGAATTACTGGTCTGCGGGTCAAAGGGAGCTAAAAGGATAAGTACATAAAATTATGAGTTGAAACAGTCGTACAACAGCCTTTACAGACGATAATACGAAATTATCGTCTGTAAAGTTTTGCTAGATAATTTACACAGAATCGTAAAAACATAACATTTATGTAATCCATACAATGTAGCCTAAAGCGTCAAAAACAAAGAACACAAAAAATATTCAAGCATCATTACATTCCAAATGAATTCCCCAATATTGATCAAATTGTACAAGAAAAACAAGATTCGCTGACACATCTTATACACATTAAACGCGAGGTTATAAGCAACACGTCATTGGGGGGTTTCCCCTCCCCCACCCCAATATAAACGTGCCTCCCCCTGTATACGGAACATGTTTTTAGTCTCAACAGTAATGTTAAGGGATTTCTATGCTATAATAGAAAACGCGATGTGACTTCGTTGCTGTCTTTTAGCGACTTAGAGAGGAAGCATATCCGTTGCACTTTTTTCCTCTAATGTTGCTGATATTAAAAATAATTTTGCAGTTTTGTTACTATAATTAGTACTGTTATTTAATCTCACGTCTACTTTTAACTATGGAGTTTCATAGTCCGGTACACTGAACAATACTAGGGGATATCACCACGCACGATGAAGCTACATAAATACGCGCCCTATCTTTTACTACGCCTAACGTAATGAAAAATTTCATATCGCCAACAACATTTTCAATATCAGAAACCGCACTTATTTTATCATTTGCGATTTCATCATCTAAGTGCAGTTCCAAAACAGCCCCAAACATTGCATTTGCCTTGATAACCTCCTTCGATACCGTGAAGATGCCCAAAATATACCAAAGATACTATTCCGCGATATCATTTTGAACGAAAATGGCGACGTTTTCGCACCATTTTCGAGGAGGGCAGCGTCGGATGTCAGATAAAAAATAATAAATAATGAGTGTGGGAGGGGAGGGATTACAAAGGGAGAGTTTCCGATGGGCAGAGATCAACGAGATTTGCGGTTTTAGACTGCTTTCACTGTTCATTTGCGAACGACGGCTTATGGTTCGTTCAACCAGTGTTTTGGTATTTAAATCACGTGTTCGTTTTGTTAATTACGCTGTATTAGATACAAAGCTTTATCTGGCTTCATGCGGACGGGTTGTTTAACCGTTCTTTATGCCAAAATTTGTATTATATTTCCAAGTGTGACAGTAACGTGAATTCATTTTGCAGACATTCTAAATTATTTCACTTTGCGCACACGATGTTTGTTTTACTACTTATTGAAATATATTCTGCCGTAAAGAAACTCGAGTAGAAATATCTTCATATATGTACAAGATATTTCTGAATTTTATGACAGAACATCTTAAAATTTCAGTGTTATTTTGTAAAGTATCTCTCAAAACATCGGTACCTAGAGCGTAAATGTCGTGTTTCTCGGCGAGCTCGTCTACAATGAACTTAGCGTTCGTTCGCCGCTCCCGACGATCCAGTGCTTCTTGATAATAATCTAATTCGGGACTTATCCGATACGTCCATTTACCGTTCGGCTCGGGGCGAGAGTAAACAAGATTTTTAACAAGGAAACTGCTAATACTAGCCCTCGGTAGCTTAAGTATCGATTTCGAGTGCAAATGAAGGGATTCTTTATTATCTTCATACTTAAGATCTCCTTATTCTTGCGTGCAAATTGTTTCTTGTATTCATTTGATCTCATTTCGGTAACGTTTGTGGATGTAGGCTAATTTGGTAAGTGCCTTCGAATATCCCCTATATTCGACCCCAGTGTTGGAAATCGGGACAGCAGATAAGACGTTGACACCGCTTCAGTTATCGAGTGGTTGGCTGCGACCCGATTAGAACCTTACTTAGTTATATCTGATTCTGTAATTTCAACAAAATAGCATACTGTAGCTTAGAGGTTATTGGAGTATTGGCAACTGCACGTTTTGCATTTGCCATGAAAAGACAGTTGAACGCTATTGCTGTGTTAAAACGATTATTCCTGTATTGTTTTGTTTAGCGTAGGATATAGGATATTTAGCGCCTGTTCAGACACGGCGGGAACCGCGCGATTTCAGAATCGCATGGAAATCGCGGAGTCTTATTTGTATGAGTTATTAAGTAATCGTTCAGACATAACCGCGCGATTCCCGCGCGGGAAACGCGCGGTTCCCGCCGTGTCTGAACAGAGGCTTAAACTATCTGCTTATTGTTAGAAAGTCTGAATATTATAGCTGGATCGTTTGAATGCATTGTTACATAAAATATTTTGTCCCTAACCTTTGAGGGTCGGACTAAAATAAAACCACAACATAACATAAACCGGTTTATTACTGCGAGTAACAATCTCCCGTATACTAGAATTATTTGATTAATTAATTGATTACCTCTAAATTGAATTTTAATAAATTAATTACATTAACATTCTTAATAGAATAATATCAATCCTTAACCTTGACAACAGTCCGGGAATAAAACTCTTATAAAAATACTGTGGTGAGATTCTTTACCCTTTCCAATTAATTAAAGCTAGCCAGTTGTAACTTATGGTTATATAGAAGAGCTGAGGTCGTGGGGTGTTGGAGGTAAACCGAGTACTGTTCCGTCAACAAGGTTAAATTATAAGAATATTTACTAAAGCGGAACTAGGTAACTACCGGAACCTTCCAGTTAAAAACAATTATAATAATTTAATTAATGGGCGCCAGGGACCTGGAGAGTCCCGAATCCTGGAGCTGAAGATATCCTCAAATCTATTGTCACTTCCGGAGGAATGCAGAAAGAGCTCAAGATTCTCAACCTAACGTTTGGTGTAGTACCGACATCAACACCGGGTACCAAAATCACACCGGTGTTCCAAGGTGCGGTGACAACAAAAATAAATATAAAGAAAAAAAACCGTCACGCCTGCGCTCACGCTAGGCGGTGTCTGCCAGCCGTACAGCAGCCTCGGCTAGGCTCCCAGCGATGTCGAGGAACGGGGTCCACGTCCCAGTTCTAGCTTCTAATGAGACGGGCTAAGATCTCGGCGGCGGATCGAATTACTCGAGGGGCCTCACCTCACTGCAATTGACAAACGGAGACCAAATAATAAAAGTGTAACTTATTCGTTATGATCGAGCTGTGTACCTTTCAGACAGAACCTCGGCCGGCTCATGGCCTTTGTTCAAAATGAAATACGCGTGGCGTCCGTCCACTACGCCAAGGACTTATGCCGTTTTCCTGGACAATACCTTAACCCCGAGGTCAACACTGAGAAATTGCTTACGGCCTACAATTGGGAAATAGCTGGTTTATTACTCACGGTTATTGCTGGGGAAAAGCGGCGTGGGCTGGGGCTGCTGGACGTTCAACTGGGCAGGCCCGCGACGAAAAGGTGCAATTAGGAATCCTGAAATAATCGTTCAGATTAACACGACATTATTCCCTCACACGCACACCCAGGGGAGCGCGCGCAGACTCCATCCCAGAAATAAACTTACCTTCTGCTAACCGCCTCCAGACATGAGAGAACACAGCGAGTGCTGGGGGGCAAGTGGACGACGCCATTCCAGCAAAGTCATCGCAAATCGCCGGCCGGAAGTCGGTTAAGGGTCGGGTGCCCACCCCATGTCGAACTCCCGGATTCGGCGGAGAAACCAATATCCCGGCAACGACCACAAACACCTCACACCAGAAATTCACCTTGAATACTGTGGAACGACACTTGCCACAGTCGGCAATGAATCACACGAGACCAGATCCAACTATTCCGTTCTTCACTATTCATCTCTCTCAATAATTGATCACCAAAACAGTTTCCACCAGGGAAACCATTCCTACAACATTGTCGGGGAAAGAGGAGAACTCCACCTGACAACATTAAAGTTGACATTTCCCAGAGACAATCCACGCAAAAGTCCACAGATTAAAAAATGTATCGATTCGGTCGAAGGTTCTCGAATAAAGTCCATATAGAAAAAATTAAATCATTTCCGTTTATGGATATTTAGTTTATTATTAATTTCCTTTACTTATTTATTTTCTTTAACTGATAATTATTACAGAATGTGTTTATTCAGATTATTTAAAGATTTGTGATCATCAGATTAAAATATCGATTATTTTTACGGTTGTTAAATCGGAGCGCGCCAGAGGGCGCCTCGAACTGTCAGAATTGACGTCTGACGTAATAAATGTCATGTCATTAGTAAACAACCTATGTTTTGGTCAAAATAATATTGTGAAACGGTTTAAAAGAATTTAGAAAAGTGATTTATTGTTTGGAAATGAAACCAACGATACATAGGAATGGTTGACCCTTGAATGCAGGTACTTGACACTTTGTTTATTAGAAACGCAGCCGCGAAATAGCAACCTGAGCTAGGAACACAAAAAACAATGTAACAGCATAAAGTGATTAGCACAGCTTATAGATCCGCTTTAACTGATGCTGTTATTCCACCACCTCACTATGAATCCATAATACCCCTCGCAGCTTTTCTTAATACCTTTGGGAACTTGGATTTCTGCCCTCTAGCTATCACACGAAAAATGGTAACATTTTATGGAATTTTCTCACTCTCTAGGGTTTTTCCTGTACTTTAAAAAGTGAGTTTATTCCACAAAACTTTCCGCAAATTCTTTTGGACTTAACTGAAACACAGAAATATTTCTTTTTAATCTTAATGTGAGATGTTCAAACAAAAAGTGATAAAGCGGCCGAACCTAAGGGCTTTATCATACTGGTGTTTCAAGCGTGTTTTTAGCGAGACTTCAGTCAAACTTATTCTTAATTGCTATGAGCAACATCTTCACCAGTTTTAGGACTTTTACTCATGAGCAATAAAAAAAGAAACGGAGCATTATTAAAAAGTAATTTTCCCGTCAAATAACGGTTTTTAGTCTGAGATAAAATCAATGCTATGGAATAAAATCGTTTTTAAATTTTGCAAGTATAAACATAAGCGAATGACATTGCAAAACCGCGCCGAACACGTCGCGTAATCGCGAGTGATCCGCTGCTTACACGCAGCAAGCCCGTTGGAAACACGCCAGCGAATCGTCAGTGTGATAACGTTCCAAGTTCGGTCCCCAAGTGGTTCAAACAAACTTACTTTATGTAAATTAGCTCTGGGATCATGATATTTTCTGATGGAAATGTTTTTGTTTTACAGCTTTTATGTTATTAATACAAGTTTACAAGACTTTTAAGACTTTGTGTTGTAAAAAGTTATACTTAAGGGTAATCAACGGAGACGTGACGTCATTTTATGTATCTTTAATATTTTAGAGCTGTTTATACCTGTTTTTTAAGAACTAAATAATGATGGGTCTGCCTAATCTATACCTAATCGTTCTTCTCTTGTTTTATATTTACTTGACATGATGAAAAATCCTTCTTTCTTCATATCTTCAAAAGGTCTATGAGAAATATTGTTAGATAGTTAATAGATTAAAGTGAACTTTGCACTTTGCTTTGTGTATTGTTTTGCGGGCCTTACGATTATCTTTCATCTTCATGGTACAAAAAGTAGTATAAGCTCTTCTTCTGCTTTACCAATAGCAGCAAAGAAAATGAAAAATCTTCGATATCTTACTTCCACAAAACGAATGCGTCTACAATACGTACAAGTTGCAAAGAGGGTTCCAACTACTTTTTTATTTCAATCAGTTCGATAGTTCGTGATAAAAGGAAAAGATTTAACACAAACCCCTCTTTATTTTACTTCGCCTGAAACTTAAGTGACCTTTTCCGCAAAACCTTTAAAATAAATCTTAAATAAATAATGGTCGCCAAACCCGAGGAAAAGATCAGTCCGATTTAAAACTAAAATCCGACTATATTCTTTAGGTATATAAATTGCTTTTAGATTGCCACTGGCTGCCAGTAGTTTTTTTTTTGTTGTATACAGGGTGATTCATTGAGAGAAATTCTTTGTTCTAAGGAACAACTTCGTCGGATTTTAGAGCTTTGAACAGCTGAATTGATTTAGATTAACTTCCCATGTAAAGCAATACCTACATTTTCCCACGTTTTTATGCACTCAGTTTTTTGAAGAAACATAACATATTATTTTTTATTATTATTTTATCCTATTGGGATGAATTATATTATTAGCTTTATCTCATAAGAACTTGTTCCACTATATTCGATTTATAATTCACTAGTTTTTGCCAGAGGCTTTTCCCAAACATGCCCCTCCCACGCCCTCCGCATATAGCCTATGTCATCACTCACGACCAATGCAATTGAATTCAATTTTTAAAGTTTCCATTATAAACTTATAAAAATCTATTATTTCCTCTTTATAATATTAGATTTATAACAGGGTCAGTTAAAGGAATCGCCCTGTATAGGCGAAAAAGGTTACGGAATCTTAAGTTTCGTAACTCTTTCGCGGCGCCATATGTCTAGCTTTAGACATAGCTTTATGTACTTAGTCCCTTGTTCCTAGCAACTTTCCTTAAAAGTTTTTCGGCCCAAAGGACGTAACTTGTTAGGGTTGCTAAATAACTCTGTTCGGGCCGGCACAAAATTTGTCGATGAATAAAATCGAGCCCGAATCAAAACTGATACGTTTCGGTAGTTTCAAACCGATCATTTAACTCCGCTCCACATTTTCTATCCCACAACCATGTTCGTTTTGACTGTACATAACTGGTCCTTCTTGAAATACAAAAACCGGCCAAGTGCGTGTCGGGCCACGCACAGTGTAGGGTTCCATAGTTGCCCATCAAAATACTTATGCGAACTAACTAAACTGATTCGCTGAATTTAATTTTAAAAAGAAGAATTTTCAAAATCGGTCCAGGAGCCTTTGAGAAATCGGGGAAAAATAAAAAAGATTACGACGAATTTAGAAGAACCTCCTCCTTTTTTTGAAGTTAGTTAAAAATAGTTGACGATAAAAACCTACCTATCCCCAAAAAACTTTCCGTAAAAACATACCTATTAAAAGCTGTAAAAATAAAGTTGACAAACTTACATTTGCAGTTGAAGAACATGTTCTCCGATACATTTTGTTAAAGAAAATATGTTATCCAAGTACATTTTATAAGTTGGTCGACTATTACTCGTAAAGTTGTAAAGCCTACTTAGTCATGATAATTTTCTTTTAAACTTCGTTATATACTACTATTGTGAATTTTTTCACACCCCCAAACATAACCGTTTAGCTGGTAGAGGGGGGGGACACTCGAGTCGAGCAAAATTTAGCACTTTAATACTTAATATTTCACAAACGAATTTTTTATCAAAAAATTGTTCATGGAAACTATCAATAATTTTTAAAGACCTATTTAATGAAACCCCATACTAAAGGGTGCGCGAGAAAAAAAAATCCTCACTTTACGTGTTAGTACAAGAGGTACCCTAAAAAAAAATATTTTACGAGATTTTATTTTACCACTTTTTCGGCACAACAAATCCGTATATTTACACCAAATTAGAGCTCTCTAGTACTGTGCGTCTCTGAGCTAAACTGCGGACAGACGGACGGACGAGAACGAGTGTAAATGAGACAAACAATTTAAATTCGACAATGTCATGTCAACTAGGGTAGGAATTTAATGTAATACATTTTATAGGTATTAGAGCAAAATGACTAACCATGTTGACGTTCGCGAATTGGACCAATCGCGAATTGAACCAATCGCAAATTGTACAAATCGCGAATTGGACCAACTGCGAATTGGACTTTATATTGAACATTGGACCAATCGCGAATTGGACCAATCGCGCCTAAACGCGTTTATGTACTTATGGCTTATAATTATGAAATTGAAATAACTTTGGGAACTTGCTTGTTTTTTATACTATTCCATTTGTATGTATTTGTAGTAACAATAATGTGTGATTAAGCTTACACAGTGTATAGTAGATAGCAAAATGGATATACAAGGCGTCGGTAAACCTACACAAGCTATTTGTTGGATGAGATTTATCCCGAATCTCCAATACAAGGCCGATAGCTAAAACTATACATACGTACTGCCATCAACCCTATGCAAGGGATCGTCGCATTTTACGACCCTTTCCCTAGGGCGAAAAGGGATTTGTAGTGTTTTCCACCCCCACAAAACTTCTACATCTCACATTGATTTCAAATTTCGTTGTAAACTTTCATAAATATTATATCTGAGACGAAGCTATCTAAAAAGAAAAATGTAGAAAAATTCAAGTAGTTCGATATCCCCCCCTCTTCTCCTCTTCTCTGCATTCCTTCGAGACTTTTCTTCATTTAGTAACTGTCCAACTTTGAGCGTAAATCAATTCAAGGTGAATTGATTTACGCTCAAAGTCTCATTTTCTCGAAATCATTCTCAAAGTACTCATTTTCTCGAAAGTTCGAGAGGAAACGAGAAAAAAGTGTACGTGTACTTTTATTACCGGTGTGGGAACCGAGACAGTTTTGTTCGGAAACTTACGTTCAATATTTGTTTGGGGAAGAAAACTTGACTTTTTCAAGGGTTGGGTAGATCGATTGTCGTCTGATTAAATCTAGATGTTTTTCCCGCTCAGAAGCATCTGACAGCAATTGCAAATCTAATTAGACCGTTAAAGTTTTGAAAAAAAAAACAATTCACGTACTTTTTATTGTTAAATCATTGAATAGAACTCAAGAGCGAGGACTGTTAGTCTTGATTTTTGAACTATAGAAAATCACACGACAGGAGTGACGTGTTGTGAATTTTAAAATTGATAAATAATATTATTTATTTTGCAAGATGGTTGTTCTTTTTATCTAGATTTTATTTAGGGGCCTTGTTGGTCTTGGTTGTTAAAAAACACTTTTATGCGTCAAATCATATTTTTAAAGCTAGATATGGCCGGTGTTTCGTACCTGACTATTCTGAGAAAAAACATACGAACACGAACATAATTTTCTTACTTGAGGAGTTGTACCTTCCATCATCAGCTCAGCTTTATGAGATGATGATTTCTATACGCAAATACTAGAATTACTTCATAAGATTTGCGAAAAACTATGTGTCAGCTAATAAAATTTGAGGGTTGCCCTCGATTTCTCCAAGATCCAATCATCAGATCCAGAAATGGTGACAATGGGACCACACGGGAAGCACCAGCTTTCGATTGAAAAAAGAATCATGAAAATCGGATCACCCAGTCGCAAGTTATGAGGTAACAAACATAAAAAAAAAAAACAGTCGAATTGATAACCTTTGAAGTCGGTTAAAAAAGACATTTTATTTTTGATAACCTTACTTATGAATTATCAACGATCTCGCTGGTGAACAGTACTTGAATAAATCAGTATCCATCTAAAATTAAACCTTCCGCGTTAGCATTCACGTCATTGTTTTAAATATATTTCTGGGGAACCCTTTGCTTCGGCGCCAACTTATTTACGTACGTACGTAAATCAACATCCGAAAACGAACCATAAGGGTTGTTTTTTCGCATTATTTATCCTGAAAATACTTACATTTTTCAGCGGGAAAACCTTTGTAGGTATATTAAACGTGTGAGATGGAAAGCTTTGCTTTACTTTATACGTAGGTTAAATGGGGTAAGTAACGTAAAGTAAACGTAGGTTCATGCGTCTGCACGTCTTGCCCTATAAGCGGGATATTTATACGGGTTTTACGACTATTTCGAATAGCTCCCTCTTATCAACATTCATGGCGTGTCCCATTGACGCCGGCTCGGTACTTCGCGGTGATGTAATCCTGAAATTTACGCCACGCCACGTTGTGTTACTTTCTACCTAGTTGAAAATTATGTTTTTTATACGTTACGTTGTACAAATACGAGGAAGTTCAAATTGGATATCGTTTGATCAATTTTCTGTTTATTTTGTGAAGCATTTTTCATCAAACAAGATTATTCGAAAATTCCAATTGGAACAATTTCGAATTTGTTAGGTATAGAATTGGATAACGTTTCAATTTTTTGTAGGTATTTTTTGGTAGTATTTTATAAATTCTAACTTGAAAAATACTCCCAAAACGTACCTACTACTATTTTTTTTTATTAATTTAAAAATAAAAATACTCCAATGGTAACAGAACTAGACAAAAAGAGATAGTAACCAGTGAGACCAATTACGATTTCAAAAACTCGTAAAGTATATCAATAGCACTGATCTTCAATCGTCAAGTGGTCACTGAACGACCAGATCGGCAGAAACTATTCCAAATGTCATAAACCAAAGCCAATAAGTACTTAGATCATAATATTATCATCTGGTAGGATCTAAAAAAGCCAATTTATTGCGTCTCCAGTCATTCTACTCGAATTTTAGTTCTTCTTTATATGTGTATATAAGTTACTACCTTTTCGATTGAGGGGCAAGTTGTTTAGATCAATAGTTAAGTAAACTATTCGCTAAGTTTTTTAACTATACGTTGATTATTTCACGGCTGATGAAATAACTAACTTATCTCTAAACTTGTAAACAATTAAAATACATTTTCAAACAGCAAATTTTTAACTCTTACATAAACTTTGATGTGCAGCAACTTTAAACATCATAAAACATTGTCATTCGTTCTCATAATTCTAAAATCAACTTAGTTTCCTCTGACACAAACGTGCTATTATATGTTTACATAGAAATATCACCACTGTGTAACAAATAAATAGACTTTAGACATGTAATTTTCAGTAGTCAGGTACAATTTTATTTGATGGCCTTCTAAACAATAGGTTATTGATCGTAAATATTCAAATTGCAGATGTTGACTGCGCAACTCGGTAATTGAATTTGTTATGTACCTGAAGTATTTTATTAGAATTCAATAAATGTTTTATTCGTATGTAGCCACATAAAAAGCAAACAAAGCGGAGAGATGATAGCGCATTTTTTTTTTATTTATCTATTCAATTAATGAATTATTGCCGCGACCAAAGCTATGGATATATGTATAGGCTAGTCCTGTATATTTTGAATTGCTGATATATATGTTTAAAATTGAATATCAGCAAGAATATGTTCCGTGAAAGTGCCCCTAGTGCCTGGTAAACTAGAGAAAAATACTTTTGGGAATGGGATAAACCAATAGCTAAACATAACATCACGAAAAAGCGAACAATTCCCATACAAAATGCCGCAATTTCACCTCTCACAACACAACGAGCCCATCATTATTCCACAGACCAATAAATATGCGTCACCTACACAGACCCTACACTCACGAGACTATTGTTCCTTCAATTTAGGACCCTAAACTATAAATTATTAAAGCCTGTTATCCATTAAGTGCTAACTGCGTGCAAACTTCATCACGTTTTGTATGTGTACTTATCGCGTGTAGGGTGTCCAATGTGAAGAGTACTGACATATAGCCGGACATTTGTGGAAAATTATATTTAATATTGGTTTATCAACGACTACTAGAACTAATAGTTAGTCACAATGTTCTTAAAAAAATAATAAAGCAACACAAACTAAATGAGAAAGACATAATGAAAAGGTTAGCTTTTCGTCTTCATATAACAAAGACTTTATTGACTTCTCTACTTTAATGACAAGTATTTTTCATTAAATTAGCCCATTTACTTCTCAATATTAATTTCCCAAGGAAATCGTTCATATTTTTTGATTCCCTGATTTTGGAAAGCTCGAACCAGGTGAACTCAAGACTGGACCATTAGCAGAGGTGGAAAAGGTGGAATTATCCGGAAAAACAGAACTTATGGTGGTAACCCTTGTCGCGTGGTCGATGCATCACGCTGTGGGTGCATTAGACAGGCCGTTAACGTGCTGAGCAATTATTTGCTAGAACCTTGTGTGCCTTGAATTACACCGGTCGACAAATGAAATAAAAAAATTTTGCGCATGGGTTTTACTTATCATATTCGGATTATTCTAGCATATTTATTTTAGAAAATGTGATAACAAATTAAAAATATTTGCTTTATGAGTTTTTTTTTTCCAAAGCTGTCAGAGGCGAAAATTAAAGCTGGAGTCTGTGAGTGTGTGAGTGGGCGCTCTAATAAAAAAAAAAACTAATTGTGATATTTTCCTGAAGTTAGTTAGCATTGAAAAGGAAGAAGCCAGGGATAGTTTTAAGGCAGTAGTTCATGATTTTATTGTAAACCCTAGAGCTGAAAGTTATGACGAGCTGATCACTGACACAACTACCAAATTTTTTCATCATCGGAAGTGGAATGTCTCTAAAGATACACTAAAGATGCATATGCTCCGTTCTCATTAGGATAAATTTAAAGATAACATGGAAGCTTGTACCACGGTAATAACATCTACAGTACTTGATCTTCATACAAACGGACGAAACGCGAGCTATACCTACGTGCCTCGATGTCGCGGCGCACTCGGGGCGCTGACAGTCACGGCCGTACCGTAGTGATGAACGGACGGTGTGTTGTTTTTTTAACAAAATCAGTTCATGGACATAATTTAATATGACGAGTAGGAAATATTGTGCTGTTTTGGGTGTTTGAATTCGTCAATAACGTATCCAGTCATAAGTTTTGTTTTAAATACCTGTAAACTCTGAAAAGTACTGACTATAAAATAATTTTACTTAAGTACTAGTAGCTGGCAGGTAGGTACATAATGTGTGACTTTTTAATGGATAAATATTTTCTATTATCTCACGAAAAAAAGGGTATTTGGATTAATAAATACAGTGAATTATACTAAAGGAAAGTTACTGAAACGAGTGAAATAGGTAAGTTATAGGCAGTTCTGAATGAATCATGATACGGTAGGTACTTACGCTTGTGTTAAAATCCTTCCTATTCAATATACAAAGTATTTTATTTGTTTACTGATATAAGAAAAGTATATTTACAATCACAAAACTAAATAGATACAGAAAGTAGGCAAATGTAATTAAAATGCTGGAGACGGGCGTCGGATCGAACAGCCCTAGCGCATGTTTACGTACCGCGCGGCTGTAGGTATTTATTTCTATCATGCGGCCGAGATACTGTAGATATTTATACTGTGCTTGTACGGAAGAACAAGAGGAACGCTTCCAAGACAATTTGAGATATGGCAAGCATTTGAGAGACGTTACCAAAGCCAGTACTGAAAGGGAAATGATGGGAGACTATATTTGGGGGTTATAAGAGAAACTTCTACTGAAAATAGCAGGAAAACGATAACTATTATTTACTTAATAGTTTAACTTTATTTTAAAACTTATTTTTAAAAAATTAAACATGAATGGATGTACGGTTTCCTGTGTAATAACTCATCTCTGTGTCAATTTCTAGGTATTTTCATTGATTTTAATTTTCCCATTTTTTACTCATAAAAGCAAATTCAAAACTTTTTTTTGTTCATTTTCTTATTTCTAGATATACAAGCAATAAAAATAACTTAGGTAGAACCCGTGCGCAAAAATGCTGTCGACCAGTGTTATGGATTGGAATTAGATGGATGGAATGCTCTTTATTGGTACACTAGCGAATCGGCCCAGCTTCACACAGGTGAAGTTCCTGAGTGGCAATCGGTAGAATAAAAACTTAAAATAAAAGGTCAAAATTTTGTCAGTGAAATTTTGTAT
Organism: Agrotis segetum; assembly: GCA_036375495.1. Lineage (NCBI taxonomy): Eukaryota > Metazoa > Arthropoda > Insecta > Lepidoptera > Noctuidae > Agrotis > Agrotis segetum. The sequence goes on along the minus strand of JAQSVV010000048.1, from coordinate 1,506,681 downwards.
ACGTACGTAAATTAATCGTTTATATGGTTTTTATTCTGTTGTTACTGCGGGTATTGCCCCCAAAAATGTTAAATAATGTTTCTGTTTTCCGGTAATATCGCGACGTAATTAATATCAACTAAATATTAAATATGTTATAATAATTAATTTCAATCAGAACAAAGTTATATTATAAAATTAAATGTTCAAAAGACTTTTTTACGGTTGCAAAATGTAAAAAGAACCCCATAAAACTCGTTTCATATAAATAAGGAATTCTTTGCTACAAATACACTGGTGTTTTCGATATCTGTTATTTAAGTAAACTCTACTGAATTATTCTCTTGCTGTTCAGTTTCGAAGAAATCTTGTCTCTTTATTTCACTCCTTTACGAATAAATTTAGATATTCATAACAAAAATCGTAGGTTTTCTTTATACGGAATATTTTGTTCTTAAAAAGGAATGTGTTAAAAAAAGGTTTAAAAGAACTCCCCATGGATCTATTTCGGGACCATCAGTCTATCAAACCTCATTATCATCATCATCGGCCGGAAGAAGTCCACAGCTGAACATAGGCCTCCCCCTTAGACCGCCACGCCGAACTATCAAACCTATAATAAAAATATTATAAGTACCATGAACGTCTAAAATGTAAAAAAAAATATTTATGAACCATTTGTGACCACATCCTACACGGAAAGAAGGGTAATATTCGTAAAAAATCCGTAGCTTTAAAATTTCTACCGGAGATACTCTCATGGTAAAAGTAATTATTCATTTAACCAAGAAAAATTTAGTCTTAGAATAATTTTTCAAAAAAAAAAACTAGATCCCAACAGGAATCCAGCAAAAACATACTCTATAATTATTTTCTATGCTTTAATATTATCGCACCATCTGCCTGTACAGTACAGGAGAGCAATTCTGCATTTAGATTAAAATTGTTGCAAAAAAATTTTCTAAAAAAATATATTATACAGTCTAATTATTAGACTGTATATATTTTTTTATAAAATTTCTCTTTTTCGGTTCGGTTTTGTTCGACACCCAGTTAGAACAAATAATGTAATTGAGTTTTCAAAAAAATCGAGTCACGGTGTCTGGATAATGTACTCGTACCTATGTACCGGTTTTGTACAACTCTGCCAAATCCACTGCTGACTCCAACATTGTTGTAAAAGGCTAGCCTGGTGATTATGATAATTCAACTCTCATAGACTTCCAATCAACACCTGATTCCATAATTTATCTTTCTAGCCACATAGCTAGACAATACCAATGCTTTTCAAAAGACAATATCAAATGCAAGCCAGCACAAAGGTCTACAAATGTTTTAAGAACCTCCTGGACACAACAGATGGCACCTGACGCAGGACGCAGACAGAAATACAAACATTAATCATGAACACCAGATGCTAACACTATCCTGCAGGTATACTTGTAATGGAGGGGCACAAAGGGATAGCTCCCTTTGTTCTGCGCTCCACGTGCCAGCGTACGAATATTTTAGTTCAAAAATTACAGCTAGGAGATACCTCTGTGCTAAATATGCTGGTTTGCATTCAGAATGCTAAGTTTATACTTTTTTATTATGATTAAACTTTGCTCAATGTGATTCCAGAGATGTGCGATCATTGTATGTTATACTAGGTTCAAATAAGTATTCGTTTTCGTACAAGAAACATGACGCATTTGGTAGTAGTGCAGATTTTTACCAGTGAAAAAGTTCTTAATAACTCTTTATGCCACAAATATAGAAGAAAAATACATTTATTCGGCAGAAGCACAAAATTCGTAGATTTATCATCATCAGCTTGAGATGTTCTGATCGCTGCCGCTGGTAGACATCGACCTGAGCTTATTCAAAACCAGCTCATTCGAATGAAAAACTAAGATCAAATCGGCACTGTCTTTATTTACATTAATAATAATACGATCCTCAAAAGCAACAATACCAGAAAGTCTTTCATTTTCACTGCCTGATCTTCCAATTGAATTACCTTTTGCGTCCCTCTTTTTATCTACCGTTTATTTCGTTTTATTGCCCTCGTCCATACTCAAAAGGTTTCGCACGACTGGCCATGCGCCTTCATCATCTGTATTATATCTTTCGCCACATCGTCGGTTTGATTTAAACACTCATTATTATAAAGTCGGCTTTATACAGCTATTTTAATTGACATTTATGTGTCATTGATGCATACCAGCCTTTGTGGATGTTTCATTAACTTTCATGTTGCAATAGAGTTAATTTAATTGCTTACTATAATTGTGGTTTGTTGAGAAGTCAGTGATAAAGGAAAACCGAAATATAACTTTATAATGGGAGTTTTATAACGAAAGCACATAGCCATATGCTGCTGCAAGTAATCTGGTTTAATCGTCTTCGGTTGAAGCCCGAAGGTATACTATTAAGAATTAAGCGAACAAGACAAAAGATACATTTATCCTCAAAAAACTGTTATGTGTTGCTTTTTTCTGTGCTTTTATGAGTCGTGCTATCCTCAAAATGCCATATATCCAATAACCAAAGCATGCAAGATTTTTTAAATCAGACTGATGAAGTCTTATGCTTTGATATGATGGATAGACAGTAAAACTAATCGGATGAAAAGACACAGAGTATAGAACCTAACGAAAATGGCACAGAAATAAAACACAAAGAAAAGGCAGCCATGACTCAGTAACTCCCTAACGACACCCCACAGTTGAGTGGACTAAATAACAGAAGAGACGGGCAGCCAATGAGCAGTCAATAAACATCTATAGACGAAACAATTCATCCCTATTAGCCAATCCAATTCTATACTATTCGTCTCCCTGAATCGATTTCCGTGTTTACTTAATAGTGTCCTACTATTTTGGTCATTAATTTGAAGGAAGTTACGAGTATCTAGTCTTTGGCTATTGCTGTGCATGGTTCCGGGTTTAATAGATGGTACAGAAAAGTCATGACTATATATTGTTTTTCTCTTTCCATTAGGTACTTACTCTCCATTATTGTATTTTTTTTCTCTGTCTCTATTTATTCTAATATAGACAATTTTCTCGTTTAATTTTTTAACAGAAATTTTATCAGTACGGCCTTGAATAAATGTAGGTACTTGTGCTTTAAAAGCACACCTATACCCCACTTTTCGGCAAATTCAGACAATGAATCTTTAGTAAATAGCATTTATGTGTGAACAAACCCGTTCGAACTTCCCCAAAGCTTCAATTTAAATGTCAGTAGCAGGACAACAGGACGTCTAAATATAGTGATCAAGTGATAATATACGAGGAGATTTAGCGCTCAGCCCAAACTTAAACACCCAACTAACTCCATATTGATTTACGTCCGTGACATTCTATTCAACTAAAGCCTGGATTGAATATTCTGTGTGTCATTAAGGGCGATTTTCATCGGTCAATTTAGAAGTATCGCCCATGTTAGCATGTCATTGTGTAGCACGCTAAAAAAAAAAGCTGTTAAGTTGGCTAAAATGAGGTTTGTTTTAAGCCATATGATTTTCAAAAGCATTATTCAAACCCCAATCCAACGTAATGAACATTACTGTAAAAAAAAAAAGAATTTTGAAAACGCATTTTTCAGCAGTTGTTAATGTAATAATTGCTACAGACACTAACAACACTTGAACGCGGTTTAGAGCTGGTAATCGCGTTCAATTTCGCAGGTAAAATTCGCTCTAAATCTATTTAAATTAATGCCTGGGTTAGCAAATAATTTCACTTCAATTATCTAAGGTTTAATGCCGAAATTACGTAACAAGTAATATCAAGATGATGAAAGTGGCTTAAATGTTACCTTCTGAAAATTTGAAGTTCAATTTCGACGCTTGCCTTTTAAGGATAATCAGGACATGATTTTAAATGTGATATGATGAATGAGGGATTAGATTTTGAATACACATTTATTTTTGCTTGGATATAAATATAAGTACTTGCCGTTGCCATGGGAATAAGCTGAGACTTGAACATGTCAAATATAATATTTGAGAGCAGTGAAGGATTCTTTACCACTTATTAAGTGGGAACGACGCTGACTTGTAAATCGTGGGTTCCAGTTCATTTATTCCATCACCTCCAAAACGGAGAAGGAGAAAATAGTCTAGAAGCAGTGCATGTCCTATAGAACCAAGCATTCAAAGACATGTGATATCTTTGTAGTTGTTAATCAAATTCAGTTTTAATCTAACGATTATAAGTGTTTGCTAAAGTTTTATCTCGCTCCCCGCCAACTTATTCGTTTATTGCATTCCAAAAGTAATAAGAGATATTACTGGCTTTTCCAAGTATAACCACATCAAATTCCCATAATCCCGAAACAATTCCAAAAACTTTTTCTCTTAACGATACTCATTCGAACAATGTTTACCATTATTAAACATAATTCACGCAACAGTGTTTAAAACTTGGAGCCCATTTGTCTGAAAGTCACGGATTCGCAAGGAATGTTATTAAAACTTTTTATTGCGAGTACATTCTAACGCCTCTTAGCTCCGGCATCCGGTAATAAGGTATTTATCCAGCAGATAAACACTGGAGGGTTTAAAGCGCAGGCTGGAGTGCCCTCTGCCGGGCCAAGGACCGGTCGGGCTACGAACCCGCCCGGTATCGAGATCATAGCACACTTGTAAGTGCTGCATGACCGTATTGACATTACCGTATTTTTATAAGCTAATCAGACAGTGAATGCAGAGCTCCCGGTCAGACGATTTTGCTCTGGCTCCAGCCCTACACCTGCCTATTCGTCATCATTAGCCCGAAGACTTCCTCTGTTGAACATAGGCTTCCCCTGCATGTTATAGGGATTTTGACGCTAATGACGCTGCTGATGTCCTGGTTCGTAAACACACAATTTTATAAGACGTACCATAATCTTGATCGGAGGTGATGCTAATGTAATTAATGTGTATAACAGAGTTTCACAGAAATAAACCCGAACGACTCGAGTTGCGACGACACCGCTCCTTTGCACAGCTTGTAGCTGTGCGTTGACCTCCATGATTAAATCTCCAAGTTCTTTTAATTTTACAAACATGCGCATGATTTATTGGATACGAGCGTGAATTTGTATTTATTTTTTGTGCTAAGTGTTGCCTTTTTTGTTCAGCGTTTATCGTTGTTTTATTTGCTGCTGGCGCTGGCACAAAATAGCTATTCACAGAAGCCTTCGGAACATGAATCATTTTCGTCACGTCACATCAATCATACGGTGTAGTGATGTCCAATCTATGACTAGAACGTTGTCCGGAATTCGTTATTTCATAAACATAAAGAAGATTTACGACGGTCTCTAGAGAATTTTTGACGTGTCTTTGACATTTATTAAGCCACAAGAAAACAGTTTTTAAAGAAACTAACTACTCATCTTGACTTGCGAATTGTACACTATTGCCCTATTATAGGACCACGATTCGAGTGCTAAATTACATTCAAATCACACGGAAATTGGTGCTTTGTTCCTAAAACCTTTCAAAACAGCCTCGCGAAACAATCACCTGGGTACATTCAATTTGAATTCAATTTCACATCTCATTCCTCACGTCAAACCGTAATGATGTTACACAAATCTTCGCACCGTTTGCATGAATCTAGTCTCCTGGTAATAAAACAAGGCGATGTAGACGTGCCGCCGACGATTTGTACGACAATTAAGTACATCTGCAGCTGTTACGTGCTGGAAACTCGCTGCGTCTGAACTCGAAAGACCGGAGACACAAAGTAAACGACCTCTAATGAACAACGCGAGAATTCTTTCTACTTGTTCAAGTAAAATATTTGAAAGAACATCGTAATTGGATGTCTCCACGGTACTCGGAAAGGAACATCAAAGACGTATGTAGATGATACAGCAAGTTTAAATGTTGGTCCTTTTGTCGCATCTCTATCACCAATGCATAACTTTTGCCTCTTCGTCGCAATTAATTTGTCAAACGACCAAGAAAGATCTCGAGTTGTTCAATTTAAGTTAGCAACTTCCTTTTACAATTTGTCACACAAAATCGTTGAGTTACACACTTTGTGGGACGCTAGTAAATCCTCAAGTATAAAACGTGGCGTTCTGTGAAGTTTAAAACTCTTGGGGTTGTGGACGCGGGTTGGGCACTAAAGTAGCAAGTTACGCCGTCTCACTGCCAAATAGCTTTATTTGACGGCGGACAACTGATGCGCGTACAGCGATTCTTTTTTTATTTATTTGTGGAGAAATATTTGCTGAATTTTGATATGGATTGCCAAGAATGCCTACAAAGTGAAATGTTTCTTTAGTACCGAATAAGCAAACATGAAAGTCCCAAAAACCTTTACAAAGTAAAACATTTTATAACGTCCTTGAACACTCTTTCCATCATTTCTTTAATAAAATTTCGCCATTTTGAACCCGGTTCTGCTTTATCAAATTCAGAATCTTTGACGAAAAAAAAATCGATCATGGCGGTGGCCCTTTTTAATCTTTAGGTCCATCACGATTGGCTGTGTTAAAGGAACAGGGATTTGTTATTTGATTGCCGTAGGATAAAGATCAATTATTCTTTGTTATTATATCAGTATCATTGAACCTGCACGCAAAGTACGCGCACATGACGTGGAGTTGCGGATACCAGCGCGTTATACAATACAATATCACTGAACATGTTATTTATTTTATTGAATCATTTCGTAGTTGGTTTCCGTTAATTAAAGTCGTTGGATTTTTTGATGACCAAATTGGAGCTAAACCCGCTGTCTTTTTTTTTTAAAATGTTTCACAACTGATAGCGGCATCTATCATTGACATCACGTGAAGATCTTAGTACCTAATACTTTAGAGTCCGCAAGATGACTGAAGTCCTGCGGAAAATACGTGGTACCTACATTAATTGATGACACGACCATAGCTAAGTCCTAATCCGACCAATGAGGTAGTACTATTTTGAAGTACCAATGACGATGCTTGGAACTAGCTATACTAGCGCCATTCAAATGGGATGGGGAATGGGGATGGCAACTAGGAAACGAATGGCGCTAGGCTTCGTTTCCTAGTTGCCATCCCCATTTTCCTGCCGTAGGCTGTACGCTGGTGTCGTGCGGTCCATGGCCCTCTACGGGGCCCCTGTGTGGGCCCTGAGCATCCGGACGCGACCACAGAAGCTGGTCGCATGCCAGAGGGTCATGGCTATCCGAATGATCCGGGGATACCGCACGATTGCCGGCGAATCGGCCAACCTGCTTGCCGGATTGCTGCCTTGGGATCTGGAGGCGACTGCCCTCCAGCGCGTCTATGAGTGGCGCGTGGAGGCGCAGCGCCGGGGCGTGACCCCGCTGCCTCGTGCAGTCGAGGCGCGGCGCGAAGACCTCCGGCGCGATCTCAGGGCAGTATGGAAGGAACGACTGTCGCGTCCTTACCTTCCGCCTGACGCAGGTCCTCACCGGGCACGGGTGCTTCGGGAGGTACCTGTGTCTAATGCGGAAGGAGGAAACGTCTGGGTGTCATCACTGCGAAGATCGCCCGGAGGACACGGTGGAGCATACGGTGCAGAACTGCCCAGCTTGGGCAGTGCACCGACGTGTCCTCACGGCTGCGATAGGCGGAGACCTCTCGCGCCCGGCATTGGTTTCGGCCATGCTGCGGGGCGAGACGGAGTGGGAAGCGGTCGCCTCCTTCTGCGAAGCAGTAATGCTCGCGAAGGAGGAGGCGCGCCGCGAGCGAGAGAGGACAGAGTCCTCCCTCCGCCCCAACCGCGGTGTAGGACGCCCACGGCGACGGACGTCGCGCGACGATCTCCGGCCACCGTAGGCGCGGGCATGCGGGCAGCGAGTAAAGGGCAACTCGCTGCCCGACCAAGGACCATGCCCGGGTCGACGGCGCGTTGTGTCCCACGCGCGCCTCAAAGAGCGTCAGCATAATGACGGGGCCCCCCTCTCAGAGGGCCAAAGCCTGCCGGGGTCGCGGGATTATTCCCTTACCGTAACCCCGGAACTTAACAGGCTATGAAGGACACCGTGGATTTTAGTCAGTAGAAGTCTGACAGTCCCTCCCGCCCTGCCCGGGGTTGGAGGACTCATTTGATGATTTTACCACGCTAAAAAAAAAAAAAAAAATCCCCATTTGAAATGACATAGAAACTGCGCGCCGCGTCAAAAGGATTTCATTCTTCCATTTTGTGTTAAATCACCTTATTTAACAACAAGCGTACCAAAATTAGCAGTACGAACTTAACTGTTATTTCCTTTGTTATAGTTTTCCAACTTATGGTTATGACCTGCTTTTCTTTGCGGAAACTGTTTTTGCACTCGTAAACTAGCGCATTATAAGTTTCTTTGTTTGTTTCAAGTGTTTCGTTTAACAGCTTTCTAACTACTGCATTACCAATTAAGCGCTGCAGTAGATTTTTATATCTTCCGTCATCAGACTTTATCTTAAAACTTGCTAATTTCTTTTGAATACATGTATTTCAGCGAACTGAGCTCTTACTTCTTACTAATATCATAGATGCGAATGTTTAGATAACCTAAACTGATGAATGGATCTGAATGAAAGTTGACACATAATTTTGGTTTAGAATTCCATATTGGCTTTTAAACAGTTATCAAGAGCCAGTGTTTAATAACACCAATTACAAAATCTATGTCTCTACTAGTTCCATATTCGGTCCTCGGGCCTCAAACAAAGTAAGTTGTTCTGGCTGTTTTGGCCTGGTATTTACCTTAGGATGTTATCCTATTCATAGCCGGGAATGTTTATATAATGTTTCCTTCGGGCTTTGCTAATTAACCACGTGAGCGAGTCCCTCGAATAACTACTATAACACCGGATTACAACCGAACCTACCCTTAAAATTTTTAGGGAAGTGAAAGATTTTAGGTTTGTTTTAATGGGGAAAAGGAAATTGAAAGGGATATTCTATTAAGAATAAATTAAATGTTTCAATTCAGAAAAGATTAAAAGCAGATAAGTATCGACGGATCTTTAAACTTTTTGTTGTTATATTTTAAGTAAGAAAGTAAAGGGATAGGTACCTAGGTAATCTTGTAGAATTTTAAATGTCGGTTTGATTGAGGCACATATGTTTCACCTACTCCAATATTCAAATATGATTGAGCTCGTGAACGTTCAAACCTCTTTCTCGTTTCCCCGAAATACATACTTTACTATGTAACATTAAATTTTACGACAGAACCTCGAATGTGAGAGCAAAGTAAACTATGTACTCACATGACTTCGGTTACGAGACTACGCGTCATACATATACATATTTCACTATATTATTACATCATAAAATGTTTAGTCCTAACTCTTGTTCGAAAGTTTCATGTTTTCGGGTAAATTAGGCCATTTTAGGCGAATTAATTCGGGGTCCCCGTTTAGCTGGTCCTAAATTGAGGTAAATCTCTCGGGGCGCAATATGTTTTTTCTTTATTTGCATAATACGTTCACCATATTTTTATGTTTGGCGACTTTTATGGGAGGAAAAATATAATTATTTATTAGAGCTTTTGTAACAGCTGATCCATATTTTAATTGTTCATCGGATTCAACATTGCCTATAATTAAAATAAAACCTCTTTCATTTGTTTGCTTCTTGCCCAAGTGTTCCCACAAAGTGTGATGACAAAATCATTGCACACACTTCAAAGAGAAAATTCTCACAAGAGACAAAAATAAAGCTTTAGTATTTTATTAATGAAGAGGGTGACGTTCAAAAGGACAATATGATTTTCTTATGTGCCTGGTAACAGACAAAGAGTAACAAACAAAGCGAAAAGAGGAACGTCTTCCAAAGATTTTCTTTTGTGTTTATTATTGAGACGTTTCCTAGTGTTACGCATTTACTTCAGTTGCTTTTATTTATTCTGTCACAAGTTTGTCTATGATTGAGATTAGTTGATTGGTCTTTTTATAGCCTTGAATGGTTCTAAGAAGTAAACACACAAAATAGTAATACAGCTTTCTAAATTTAGTTCTGAGAGATTGACATTTTTAAGAAATAAAATAATATATTTTTATGTTACACCCTCACTTGTCAAGCCTCGAATCATTTTTACAACTGACAACATCTTTAGGGAAAAGTCATCTAGACATTATTCTACGGATTTAATTCTAAAGGACAATGGGCAAAAATGTATGGAACTTGGTCCAAGGTCCTCCACTGATGACACTTATGGGAAATGAAAGTATATAGTTGTGACATCATTCTGGCAAGAGATTATCAAAATCCGTCCGGGTGTTCTTTTTTTATGTCCATATATGTGACTACTAACCTAACCTTACCTTACCTATCCAAACCTAACCTAACCTAACTTGTTTTTTTAGCTGTAAATGATGCACGACGCACAGTGAAACATCTGGAAAGGCGGTTAGCTTATGCGTGCCTTAGACCCACTAGAAATACCAACGAGACCTTAAATAGCTAACCTAACCTAACTTTTTCTGTTCAGCTAAAAATGATGCCAAACGTATACTGAACCATCTGGGAAGCCGGTTGGCTTATGTGTGACTTCAACCCACTAAAAATACCAATGAGACCTTAAATAGCTAACCTAAACTAACTTTTTTTGTTTAGCTAAAAATGATGCCCAACGTATACTGAACCATCTGGGAAGGCGGTTGGCTTATGTGTGACTTCAACCCACTAAAAATACCAACGAGACCTTAAATAGCTAACCTAACCTAACTTTTTTTGTTTAGCTAAAAATTATGCCCAACGTATACTGAACCATCTGGGAAGCCGGTTGGCTTATGTGTGACTTCAACCCACTAAAAATACCAATGAGACCTTAAATAGCTAACCTAAACTAACTTTTTTTGTTTAGCTAAAAATTATGCCCAACGTATACTGAACCATCTGGGAAGGCGGTTGGCTTATGTGTGACTTCAACCCACTAAAAATACCAACGAGACCTTAAATAGCTTACCTAACCTAACTTTTTTTGTTTAGCTAAAAATGATGCCCAACGTATACTGAACCATCTGGGAAGGCGGTTGGCTTATGTGTGACTTCAACCCACTAAAAATACCAACGAGACCTTAAATAGCTAACCTAACCTAACTTTTTTTGTTTAGCTAAAAATGATGCCCAACGTATACTGAACCATCTGTGAAGGCGGTTGGCTTATGTGTGACTTCAACCCACTAAAAATACCAACAAAACCTTAAATAGCTAACCTAACCTAACTTTTTTTCAGCTGTAAATGATGCCCGACGCATACTGAACCATCTGGGGAGGGGGTTGGCTTATGTTTGACTTACACCGACTAAAAATACCAATGAGACCTTAAATAGCTAACCTAACCTAACTTGTTTTGTTAAACTGCAAATGTTGCCCGATGCATACTGAACCATCTGGGAAGGCGGTTGGCTTATGTTTGACTTACACTGACTAAAAATACCTCAAAGCCTTAAGGTCTGCTGAATCTGAACAAAAAAAGTTAGGTTAGGTTAGCTATTTATATAGCTAATTAAGGTCTCGTTGGTATTTTTAGTGAGTGTAAGTGAAACATAAGCCAACCGCATTCCCAGACAGTTTAGTGTGCGTCGGGCATCACTTACAGCTAAAAAAAAAGTTTAGGTTAGGTTAGCTATTTAGGTTTCGTTGATATTTTTAGTGGGTCCAAGTCACACATAAGCCAACCGTCTTCCCAGATGGTTCACTGTGCGTCGGGCTACATTTTCAACTGAATTAAAAAAGTTAGGTTAGGTTAGCTATTAAAGGTTTCGTTGGTATTTTTAGTGGGTCCAAGTCACACATAAGCCAACCGTCTTCCCAGATGGTTCACTGTGCGTTGGGCATCATTTTTAGCTAAAAAAAAAGTTTGGTTAGGTTAGCTATTTAAGGTCTCATTGGTATTTGTAGTCGTTGTAAGTCAAACATACGCCAACCACCTTCCCAGATGGTTCAGTATGCGTCGGGCATCATTTACAGCTGATTGAAAGTTGGGTTAGGTTAGTTTAGTTATTCACTTTTAAACGGAAATAAAAAAAGAACCCCAGGACAGATTTCGATAATCTTTTGCCAGAATGATGTCACAACTATGTTCTTTCATTTCCAATAAGTGTCATAAGTGGAGGATCTTGGACCGCTTTTGCCCATTGTCATTTAAATTGATTTGTGCGGCGATAATGGCCAATATTGGTAATTTTACCAGCCAATACTTTTTTGGATTATAGGGTGGGTAAGCCTACACAGTAAATAAATTGTTATTATCTTTGTTTTGTAAGGCACACACTGACCTTAAATTGGTGAGGTTCTTCGGAACTGTCAGGTGTGTGATTTAGGTTATCTTATGTGATTTGTATGAGTTTTTTTTGCAGGCATAATTGATTTCGCAGCATGATGCGTCTCGTTTTAAACTGACACTCGTGTCAAATTTATCCTCATCGTCGTTCTTGATTTCAATGTTGTTTTTTATTTGCATAACATCACGCATGTGACCCCGAAGGGTTAGGGCAGGGTTTCACTTTATAACACCCACATTTCGACTAATATAAGTATGTTTATTTCCCATAAAATACGGGATGCCTTATGGCCGTCAACCGTGCACAAACCCAGACTCTACGTACCTACTACTAAGATATTTATAAGTAATGGAAAAATCCATAATATTTATTAACAAAACTAATTCTCTTTGGGGAACAAGTAAGTAAAATCCTTAAAAGGAAATTAAGATTTACCTTTGATAGTAGGCAAGCTTATCCGGATTTAAAAACATGTTGAATTAGACGCTCCATCAAACGTCAATTTATCCTGTCTCGGGATATTGGGCGTTTTTCCATTAGACGGCACGACACCGGCACCGGCGCCGACGGCGGCATGGTGCCGGTGCGGGGAAGCAAAAATGTATGAACGGCAGGCGCCGGTAAGTACAAAAGCGAGCCATACGTTTTCATACATTTTTGGTTCCCCGGCACCGGCAGGGCGCCGTCGCCGTCGCCGTTGCCGGTGTCGTGCCGTCTATTGGAAAAACCCCCATTGTCGCTCAAATGTTTACAAGGCTCCACATGTTTCTCGAAGTTTCTCGTTATTTAATATTTCTTAGAAACAGAAATAAGTATTCATTTCGGAGAAGTGTTTTATTAAGATCCCTAGTTTATGTTGAGATGGCTGTCAAATATGAATTCCGTAGTAAAATTTATCTTATGTCATTTTTCGTTTACGTGGCCTCTTTTTCTTGACTGTAACTTTAGTATTTTATTTCTTAGAATTTGTAAACTCTGCTGCTATTGATAGTCGATACTTTATTGTTCTCCGAAGTAGGACAAGAACGAACACATCGCTAGAACCTTAAGCGCTCATGTACACGACGCCGCCGCTGCGCCGCCGCCGCGCCGCTACCGCGCCTCTAGGCTGTGTACACGGTCGCTACCGCGCCGCCGCCGCGCCGCCGCCGCGCCGCCACCGCGATGCCATTCGCTAGTGTTTTATTTATCTAACAAAGGAGATGTCTCATTGCGGCCATATAATGTTTTTTTTTTTGATAATTCAAGGATAACTTCTTCGTTTATGAATCGGTTTTGATGATTCTTTTTTTGTTGGAAAGAAGGTATTTCAAAGACGGTTCCATGATATGGAGATTAGGGTTTGATGATGGAAGACCAGAGAAATCGAGTGAAGCTAAATAGTAAGAAATATCTGCTTTCCAACAAAAAAAGAATCATCAAAATCGGTTCATGAACAAAGAAGTAATCCGCGAATAAACATTAAAAAAAACATTATGGCCGAAATGAGAAACCTCCTTTTTCAGATAAATAAAACACTATCGAATTGGATTCGCGGTGGCTGCGCGGCGGCGGCGCGGCGGCGGCGCGGTAGCGACCGTGTACACAGCCTAGAGGCGCGGTAGCGGCGCGGCGGCGGCGCGGCGGCGGCGTCGTGTACATGAGCCCTAAATGTTCACTTCAGCGAACTCGAAACTGAGCAACCTCCTGTACAATCGTGGAAACCAATATATTGTTTCTCTTTTTAAAGAGTTTTAAGGACGTAAATACGTTTGAAAGAACACAATTTCTGTCAATTTGACAGCGTGATGCCCCACGAATAAAAACAAAACACTAACGAAACATCTATGCCTCGTATACCAGAAAGACAACTACAAGAGCATTTGCAATTTTTTTACGAAAATTTAAACAGAGTGAGATCCCGTGGCTTCTAGACACTAGTTTATTTTCTCAGTAGGTAACGAATGTATAATACGTTATGTATTTGTAAAATACTGCGTTCTTGCCGCAGTTGGATAATTGACCTATTCACAAATATCAGACTAACCATGGCCGGTTGCTCAGACCACGGCGTGAGTTTCTCCGGAAAAAGGAGCCAAATCCACCCGGTTCTATCTTTTTGAGGTGTAACAGTAAAAATTACGAACCATCGTGGCCATTTACTCGTTAGTCCCGCGATCCCGGCAGGCTTTGGTCCTTTTGGTAATTTATTCAGCAGGTTGGTAGAAATTTTAGTACATATCTATCTGATGTTTATGAAGCCTAACACCTCTGTGTTGATGCAAAAACAGATTCACACTTGTGTATTCGAAGCCGCCGCGCCGTAAATTAGTATGTGGCGTAGCGTAGCCATATCTACTTATAACTAGATACTGAATCCGTGAATTCTCGGCACAATACCGACACTGATCGGGGAACAGGCACGAATGCGCGTGAACCCCGCAAAAACCATCCACATTCTCGTTCGCGCCTGGTCAGGGGGTTTACGGCACTAATGTGAAGCCGCCAACACAGTGTAAAGCCGGGTCCAGACTGTTGTAATGTAACGCGAATCCAACGTGTAATGTAACGCGAATTCTAGGTGTGGACGGCACCGCCAGCATTACATGTAACGCTCGCGGCTGATCCATCGGCTGTCGGTTTTTGCGCGAACACAAAGGCGCACGCAGTATTCGTGTTCTCAATTTGCTTTGAGTTCGTGTGCCGTCCACACTTTTCATGCAGATTACACGTAATCGTAAGATTCAGGCTACACCAGTCTGGATCCGGCTTTAGTAACCATACTCTCCCGAAACGTCTTGACCGATTTAATGAAATTTTCGTTTATTGCCCGTGGTCCACCTGCTTGGTTCACCTAGGTGTACCTCGGGAAATTATTTTTGCCCGTGGTTCACCTGGGTGTACCATGGGAAATTATTTTTGCCCCTGGTTCACCTGGGTGTACCACGGGTAATTATTTTTTCCCGTGGTTCACCTTGGTGTGCCACGTCAAATTATTTTCTCTAGGTACGATTCTCGACTAATATTTATGCCACATTCAAGAAGGTTCATGGGTAGCTCACCGTTACCGCTTACCGAAAAGAATTCCAGCTACAAGCTTAGAAACTGAAAGAATTGTATTAACCAGAATAAGTACCAGGCTTACATAGGTTCAAGGTGGTATGTTTTTAAATACTTGCACCTGACTGGTTTTGTACTTTTGCTAGACTGTATAAATGATTAAAATAATTACCATATTATTAAAAAAAGACCACCTTGAACTCATGCCAGCCTAGTAATTTTGCTGGTTAGCAACATTCTTTCATTTTCTAACTGGAATTCACGGACTTAAAAAGAAACGGTGGCACTATGGTCCCCATGCAACGAAGTGGACGAGCTACGGTAGTAGCACCATTTCTTTCATTTTCACTGGTTTGTCCCTGGGCCCAGTTTTGAAGTGGATGAGTTGCATGGGGCTCCAATTCTACTCCGTGTTAAAGTACTTCTTTTAAACTTTTTTTATTTTATTTCATTATTATTTTGACGGCATAAGTATTATTTAATTAATTTAGTTAACATTTTAACGTATCTCTACCTCTACGTAGGTAAACATAAATATAAGTAGGTAAGTGGGTAAAATTTAGTATAAACTGGCAGGCGGAGGGGGGAAAACAGGACCCCTTTTCCCACACCCCTGGGGGCACCACACCCATGATGCGGAAATGTGGTTTTGTAACCTAACCTCAAAACTCGTTAAAGTCACATAATAGGCGTATTCCAAAAAATTGGTTTCGTTTAGCATAAGGATTAGGTGCCTCATGTATCCTGGCACCACTATCATGTTAGGTAACTCCTAGACCCTAAACCCCGACACGGAAAGGTACTCCAAGGGTGCTCAAAGTCTCGGGACTTGTTCGCTCTTGCATTCTAGGTCAAATAACTCCCTACTACCTACCAAGGTGGCTCGACGGAACCCTGCTTCGTAGGGCTCCTAATTCTGCGTTAAAGGTCTAAAATAATAATCTAACACAAAGGCGATGGCGAGGTCTGGCATTGGCACAGACACCCTGCCATGCCTTCAAACCTGTCCATGTCGGGGTACCCCAATTCCCGAGCTCGCTTCGCTCGCTTCGCTCGCTCTTGGATCCGAGGCTTTTCTGATAAAATTGACAAACAATGACAGATGACATTCAGTTTTACGCAATATGCAATCGCTTGATTTTGCGCCATAGAAAATAAGTGGCAAAGATATGGTTGTCAATCGCCCATTTTTACGTTCCGTTTTCGGTTTTTATCTGGTTTGAGGTTGTAAATACTTTTCTTCTTTAATGTCTGGAAAAATACACAAAACTACATTTTAAGCCTCTGTTACCTTAACCGACTACCAATTATTACTAAACCCAACCCTGTAATATCACTATTTTTCTTTCGTTATACTATGATGAAAACATGTGGACATTCAGGTGAACCACGGGCAAAAATAATTTCCCGTGGTACACCTAGGTGAACCAAGCGGGTGGACCACGGGCAATAAACGGAAATTTTATAGGCATATGGAATAGGTTTGATAATCGGCTACTATTTATTTTTCAAACCTTTAGGTGATAAAGGTTATCCACACCTAAAATTCTACTTTTATTTTAGGACTTTTTTAACATGATATTGATCCTTATCCAAGTAAATACGTTATTCATTAGAAGCATTTGAGTTTGAACAAAATTGCCCTTGACTTCAATTCATTTGAATGAATATCTTAGGAGATATCACAGTATCAAAATACTATCACATCAAAATAATGTCGGGCTGGGCAGGGCATGTCATGATTGTGGCGGTAAGATCCTTCTTCGAAGAGTGGTTGGAGAGGCGCTACGGCGGGCGTCCTCATCTTTAACCTAGCGCAAGTCGGAGATTCGGCGGATTCAGCGGCAGGCAAGGGAAAGGGGAAGAGTCTGAACGTGTGAGGGAATGGACATCCTCTACCTCTCTCCCAGCCACCGCTGCAGACACCCTGGGCGTTGGCAATCGTAGGGCATATTCCAGTCGCTTGCGGACGGGGAGCAATGGGTAGCTCGCCGTCTGATCATGAGTCATGGCGCGTCGTGTTGCAGGCGCTCCTTAAGGGAACTAATTCGGACGGGGCCATAGGGCCCAACGCCTAATTTGACGCGAGTGAAACCGCGGGCAGAAGCTAGTATTTATATAAGATGTCTCTAGAAACATAAATCAAGTCAATCAAGCATTGGGGCATGGACGAGATCATTTTCAATCTTTTTACTTCTGATAATGTCGGTGCGAACTTATACGGTATATAAATTACGACCACTTTTCGGGTTCAGGTAAACAACCAATGCCTCTAGATTGAAACTTTGGAACTAATTAGAATTTACGATTGATTGAAACCTCTTTTAAACAACATATTTTAAACAACATATACGGCGACTGTACACTTGGATTTCTCCTGGCGACCGTTTTAGAAACCAGATAGACTATATTCTTATCCAAAACCGATGGAAATCGTCTGTCATGAACACCATTACATACCCGGGGGCGGACTGTGGCTCTGATCACCAACTTTTAGTTACCACAATCCGACTTCGACTGAGAAAACTCCACAAGCTAGAACGCACGCTGAATATGCGCGATGTTGACCTACAAGCCTTCAGAAAACTATCGAACACAAAGTACCTGAATGTCCCATAGATACCGCCACTGACCCAGACGTCGCTTGGAAAGCCTTGCAGAAAATTATTAAGCAAACTGCCAAAGAGAACATGCTTCCAAAACCTACCATGAAGCCTTTTATATCTACGAAAACAGCTGACCTAATTCTTCGTAGACGGGAGTTAAAGGAAAAAGGTCTAACCATACAGGAGAACAGAAGGTCATACGACCAACTCAGTACTGAGATCCAGAAAAACTGCCGCAAAGACTATGACCAACACATCAACAAGGTCTGTGCTGAGCTCGAACAGAATTCTGCGAAACATCAGACCAGAGATCTTTTCCGCAAGGTCAAGGAGCTGACTAAATCTCGTAAAACGAAAACCTGCACAATCGCAGATGAAGCAGGTAACATCCTCAGTGAAAAAAATCAGGTTCTGGAACGCTGGAAACAGTACTGCTCAATACTTTATGACACGGGTCAACCTATCACAAGCAGTACGCAGACAGACTCTACACTGCAAGAACCCGAAATTCTGCGGTCGGAAGTCGAACATGCCCTTGGATGTCTCAAGGATAGAAAATCTCCAGGTAAAGATGGAATTCCCGCCGAGTTACTCAAAAACCTAGATTCCAAAGGTGTGAATCAGATTCTAAGCATCTGCAATTCTATCTGGAAGACCAGGAGATGGCCTGAAGAGTGGACAGAATCCGTTTTTGTTCCACTTTATAAAAAAGGCTCTACCAAAGACTGCAGCAACTACAGGACCTTAGCACTTATTCCACATGTCAGCAAGATACTCCTGTACATAATAAACAACAGGCTTAGACACTTTCTCGAGCCACAAATTCCAGAAGAACAAGCAGGTTTTGTTAAAGGCAAAGGCGCGCGGGAACAAATCCTGAACGTTCGTCAAATTATTGAGAAGAGTCGGGAATTTAACAGCCCTGTATTGTTGTGTTTCATTGATTACACCAAAGCCTTTGATTGTGTGGAGTGGGACAAGCTATGGGAGGTTTTAAAAGACATGGGTACGCCTCAACATCTTATTGACCTAGTCCGATGCCTCTACATCAACAATCGCTCTTTCGTCAAAATAGACACCGACTGTTCAAATGTGTTCCACATCAAGAAAGGCGTTAGGCAGGGATGCATCCTCTCACCTCTGCTTTTCAATGTGTATGGGGAGTATATCATCCGGAAGACTCTTGAGGGCTGGGAAAAGGGGTTTGCTGTTGGTGGAAAGCGCATTTCCAATTTGAGGTACGCTGACGACACCGTTCTCCTTGCTACAACATTTGGCGACATGAAGGAGATACTACACAGATTGGAGGTGGAAAGTGGCAAATTAGGGCTTGCAATAAATAGGCAGAAGACCAAGCTTATGGTGATAGATCGTGCGGGAAAGCTTTCGGGCGCCCTTAACATCCAAGGCATTGATACTGTGGACAGTTTCGTTTATCTGGGATCTAGTATCAATAATGAAGGTAGCTGCGTCCCAGAAATAAAACGGCGGATAGGCATGGCTAAAGATGCTATGACACGCCTCCAGAACATCTGGAAGAATCGTGGTATAAGCTATAAAACGAAGGCCCGCTTGGTCAGAGCACTAGTTTTCCCGATTTTCCTCTATGGAGTTGAGACGTGGACAATCCGAGCAAGAGAACGACAAAGGATCGACGCATTCGAAATGTGGTGCTGGAGGCGGATGCTCCGAATTCCATGGACAGCCAAACGCACAAATGTGTCTATCCTTTCCCAGCTCAATATCAAGACCCGATTGTCTACAGTTTGCCTACAGCGTATTCTAACCTATTTCGGCCACATAATGCGAAGGGGAGATAGCAGCCTTGAAAAGCTGGTCATTGTTGGCAATACCGAAGGCAAGAGAGCACGAGGCCGGTCGCCAACGCGATGGTCCGACCAAGTAAAAGAGGCTATGTCCTCAAGCAAATTTCAGCAGGTGGTGATGGCAACTTTGGACCGGAGTCGATGGAGGCAGATTGTACAGTCACGAGCAATAACATGTAAACACTGGACAAAATTCAAACGCAATTTTCTCGTAAAATACTGGGTTTTCACTTTGAAATAAGACCTATTTCGCAATAGTATGGCTTCCAAAATAGAAGTCTAATGAAAAGTCAAAAGTTTAATCAATATGGTAGCAGAAAATCGGTCTTGAATATTGCTTAGTGTATACATACTATTGCTCGTGACTGTACGTGTAAAGGGGTCCAGTGACCACGATCCTCAGTAATGAGGGACCGATTGAAGAAGAAGAAGAAGAAGAAACCTCTTAGTAGCAGTGATACACAAATCTCTAAGTGTTTGTGTCCGCGAGAATGCTCATACATTGGCCGAGGTCATGTGAGGCGCGACGGATTGGGAAGCAGTCACCTCCTTCTACGAAACAGTCATGCTAGCGAAGGAGGAGGTGCAACACGTGAGGGAGAGGACAGTCTCAACCTTACGACCCAGCTACCCCTAAAATCGGCAGCATAGACAGGCTTCTTCCTAGGCGGACCGACGACATTGTGAGAGTCACTTGCAACCGATGGAAGCAAATTGCGAAATGTCGTTTGGCGTGGTGGTTTAACGCCAAGGCCTTTTATGAGTCTTTATAAAGAAAAAACATTTTTTTTTCCATGAAAAAAGAATTTTTCCAATGCTTTTCCAGTATGCTGAGCGCTCAATGATTGGGACCATAAAAGACTTTTTTATGATCGTTTACACCTGCATGCATTTGGGTACTGGTATCGATGCAATACCCGTGATATTGCAGGTTTTCTTTATTTTTTGGTTGCTTTTTGCATTTTATGGTGGAAACTGTTCTCCTCCTCCCTTACGCGTCACGCCTCCTCCTTCGCTAGCATCATTGCTTCGCAAAAGGGGGCGACCGCTTTCCATACCGTCTCGCCCCGCAGCATGGCCTCGATCAATGCCGGACGCGAGAGGTTGCCGCGTATCGCCGCCGTGAGGACACGGTGGTGTTCTACCCAAGCGGGGCAGACCTGGACCGTATGCTCCAGGCATTTCTTCCTTCCTTATCAACACACACAGGTACCTCCCGAAACTTCGGTGTCCGGTGACGACCTGCATCAGGTGGTAGGGCAGGACGCCGTGACGCCTATCCAGTCATTCCTAAAAGAGGGGTATAACCGCCGCGATTGCGGCATGCGTGCCCTATGGAAGTCAACGCCAGGTTCGCTCGACGAAATTATAAAACGTTTTATAATTTCGTCGAGCGAACCTGGCGTTGACTTCCATAGGGCACGCATGCCGCAATCGCGGCGGTTAGAGCTGACCCGTGCCCACTTCGTTGGGCGGTAAAATATACATGATATCTTTATAATTTATAGCCTACACTCTCTGCACTCGTGAATAATATAGCTTTTGACAAGTGAGACAATTTTTAAAATCGGTTCATTACTTCCGGAGATTACCCCCTTAGTTTAGATATTGTTGGTGTAAATCTTTATGGGTGTAAATACGGATATAACAATTTTTCCCAGACATGGAACATTTAGGTACCTAAATTGATTTTTCGTACCAATAAATACTTATACTTATTCCAAATTTCATCGTAATCGTCGGAGTCATTTTCGAGAACCGTAAAATATATTTATTTTTATGCGCGTTTAATAGTATAGGATAAGATACAGTTATATCCGTATTCAACACATTGATACATTTACATTACAATCAGATCAGAATAAAAATAATTCAAAATATTAATTTGTATCAAGAAAGGTTGGTTACGCTGTACTCTTTGCGATTGGAAAAATTCCTGGCCACCATTCATGACCTACGGAAAATTCGAGTTACTACATTTTTCAAATGCAATTTGATGTTATGGCGAAGGCACTAGCGCCGCGTCTAAAGGTCATGAATGGTGGCGTATATTTTTAATTTTAATGATTACGTGACTAATGTCAAAATGGTTGCGAGCGATACGTCCTCCCTCAATAGGCGCCCCGCGCCGTCTAAATCAAAGAACAAAATGGTCTTGGTTTTATATTGAATTTTGTCATTTCATAAAATAATTGTTTACACTATTATTTTACTTTTAAATGAACTCATTATTTTTTTGATGCAAGGTAAGATAGTAACCTTAGTTATTCAGTACTTTCTAATTAAATACCCATTAAATATTGATAGATAAAAAAATATAATTTCTGACGAAAATTTGTCAATATCTTCCTGTTTTGCGGAATTACTTTTGGTGTATTTCTGAATGAAAAATAAAGAAATATTGTCTATGTCTTAAAATAGACTATACTTGCCTACTTTCAGTAGTATTAGGAATATTAAAATATGTTATTTGTAGAACAAAATATGTTCGCAAACACAACACGATATGGTAAACATGGCAACGGCAGATCGATTTTAAAGTATTTAAACCTATCATTTTCAAGAAAAGCTTGTCTATCCTGGGAAGATAAAGAACCAATCTGTTTGTATTCGTTATTACTTTTATTCGATTTGATTCAGTTTAGTAAGAATCGGTACCGAAAAAAGGCATAATTTTGCGTCAATCGTAAACGCGTCCTTAATCTTTCGGCATTTAGTGTTATTTTATATTGCCTTCTAATCTTACCTTCTAAAGTTTGTCCTCATCTAATGCTGGGAACAGGCCTTTATGTCCAAGATCCACAATTCTGTGCCAACCTCAACCAGGATTCAAGATATTTCAACGTTCTTATCTAATACTTATCTTTAAACGAGCAATTCTTGTATATTTATACAACATGTAACATAATTAACGCACATCCTGAAATTAGTTTGTTCAGAATCGTTTACTGAATCGATTTCTATCATTTTTATTATAGGTAATTTTTTTTTTCAAAAATAATTAAAACTACGGAAATTCCCCCTAGACCTATGTACAGTCAAAACAAACTAAGATAGACCGTAAATCAAGGCAACAAGACTTAAAAGTGCAATTTTATTTGTTTTAATACAAATTCCGTCATTCAATACAAAAAAAAGAAGAATAAACCTTACTGCAAAATAACTAATTTAGTTAAATAACAAGGCATTTACATGTTAAATTAAAAAATCAATATAATTATGTATTGTGATTATAACATAATTTTCTAATTGGGGTGTCTGAGGGTGTGCGTTAATTACGTTACATGTTGTATATAATCAGGATCTCGGAAACGGTTCCAAGGATTCTTATGAAAGTTACACATTAGGGGTTTTTCGGCCAAATGAATCGATTTATCAAGGTCCCAGGTTCGAGGAAAGCTCGGTTCCCAAGATATAGACATTTTAAAAACCGAGCGAAGCTCGGTCAACCAGATATTTATATTATAGTCGTGACTGTATTGTTCACAGACATTATAGACATACAAGAATCAATATTGGAAACGTTTATGATAAAAAAATTGGAAAAAGTTATGTGTTTATGTCATTGGTTTGAAAAAAAAAAGTTTGCATTTTGAGGAAGATATTTTTTTTTTGTTTTACCATAAAAGTGACAGTCAAGCATACAGCCCGTCTTATGGAAACCGTAATGTCTGAACGCCTTGCAACACCAAGCCAACTTTTTCATGATGTGAAGAAAGTAGGGAGCGTTAACGGCAATAGGTCGGTGAAATGTTTTTCCACTGTGGGTTCTCCAGTTGTCGGCACATAGCATGCAGTCAAGAAGAACTGATTGCCACGTGCTAAGAGATCCGTGTACATTCTTAAAACATACAAAGCTTTTCATCGTCATCATCATCATCTTCC
This sequence comes from Agrotis segetum, assembly GCA_036375495.1. Taxonomy (NCBI): domain Eukaryota; kingdom Metazoa; phylum Arthropoda; class Insecta; order Lepidoptera; family Noctuidae; genus Agrotis; species Agrotis segetum. The sequence continues at coordinate 1,483,127 of JAQSVV010000048.1, read as the reverse complement.
AGAAGACGTCCACTTAGGAACAGAGGCCTTCCCAGTAGATTGTCAATATGATCAGATCAAATTAACTTTATATTTTTAAATATTAAACGCATTAACGCATGCGTAGCGAATTTCAAAGATTTTCTTAGGAAAGAAAAATTCAACCCGCGGGCAGGATTCGAACCTGCGGCCTTCGGATTCAGTACATCTGACGCTCATTGCCATCCGAGCCACCGAGGATCTTATCTGCCGCGGCGAATTCTTCCTTCCATTTCTAACGTCTCATGGTGACGTTTGACTTGCCAGCGCAATCCTGTGATCTTCATCAGATAGTCGTCCACCTCCTAGGTGGATGTTCTTATAACTTTTACGCAAATACAAAAAAAAACAAGTTCCTACAAGCTTTTAGCACCTAATATCCAAGAGAACTATGTACAGAAAACTATTTATTCATAAGCAGAGTGCAAACGGGAGATGTCGCCTTTAGCGTACCTACTGCTTGCATAATTGAAAAGTTTTGTTCAACTGTTACTTGTATAGTTGGGGACAAAAAGTTGTCTTTTGTCTTACACATTACGGTAATGTTACTAGCTTAAATATTTATGTGCTAGAAGAAGTATTTTTTATTCTTCCCTACCTCTTTTTTTTAGCGTGGTAAAATCATCAAATGACTCCTACCCCGGGCAGGGCGGGAGCTGTCAGACTTGTACTGACAAAAATCCACGGTGTTCTTCAATAGCCCTTTATGTGTCGGGTAGTGTCCGACCGAAACTGATTTTTCAGCCGAAACCGAAACCGAAACCGAACCTTCGGCCTTGCTCTCAGTTTCGGCCGAAACCGAAACCGAAACCGAAACCGAAACTTTTTAAAACTTTTAACATTTCGATTTTTTTCTGTTTTTTTTGTTTTTTTTTTACATTTGTTGGCACAAGAAAAAGTGTCAAATACACAGGGCGAATTTTTCAACTGAGCGTGGACGGCTATATTTTTAACTATGAGAAATATCGAAAAACGTTGAATAGAGTCTCGAGACCGATTTTTCCGAAAACTAAAACTGTATCATTGGATTTTAGAAAAATCAATAATCGTGGCCAAAAATCGAACCTGCTAATTTTGAAAACAAAAATCACAACCTGTATTATTACACCATTTGACAGTGTTAATACTAAGGATCAAATTCTGGGTAATAATGAAATACGGCAAATTTATGGATAGATAGATAGACGATCTTAAGAATTGCTATTTTTCTATGTTATTTAACTTCTACCGAGTCCATAATCTATTCGAAATTATAAAAAAATCCTTGTTTGTTTCCAATGTTTCACTAGATTTGAAGTCTCAACAATCGCACTATATTAATTTAGCAATACGAAATAACTGAGACATTAGACTAAAAAAAATTGCATTATTTCAAAAAAGAAACCGTTTACTTAATTAAGTTTCGAATACCGCCTAATCCTAATTCTAATCGCCTTGACGATTGATAAGTATTTAATCATTAACGTACGTAACAAATATTTTTTAATTTGACAGGAATATACAAGACTTAGGTACTCTTGGCAGTAAACTCAAAAACATAACCTCGTCTCACGAATAAACGGACGGTGGCAAACTGAGCCGGGGCCCCGCCGGCGAGCAAGTACGTGTTAGCTACGAATTTTACCGAACGACGCACGAAAATGCAGGAACACTTGAGTTTCGGCAGGGCCGAAAGTTTCGGCTATATTTTGGCCGAAACCGAAACTAAGGCCGAAACTAGGTATTTTGGCCGAAACCGGCCGAAACCGAAACCGAAACCGAAATTTCGGTCGGTCACTAGTGTCGGGGTCACGGTAAGGAAATAAGTCCCGCGACCCCGGCAGGCTTTGGCCCTCCGAGATGGGGTTCTTCCGTACCTACCTTAGAAAGCACATTCATAAAGCAGTTTTGTTCCTGCTATCATTTATAGATCTTTAACCACCGTCATTGGTCTGAAAGTGTGACAACTAGTCTTACCATACGGGGTAGCTAGACAATCAAGTCTGACCTTACGCCAAGAGGTTGTGTGGTCTGGTAAGGACCACATAGTCTCTGTAATTTAGATCGGGTTAATGATTCTCCTTCATTTTGATAGTATTAAGTCAAGTATAAGGTATGATAGGGTTGACATATCCGTGTGGATAAAAACCCCAATACCAATAAAGAGAAAAAAAAAAAACTGACCTTCTTCTCCTCTAAGAGCGGGAGATCTCATGGTGATATGATGCCTGTTCATCATCATCATCATCATATCAGCCGTAAGACGTCCACTGCTGAACATAGGCCTGCCCTTTAGATTTCCAGTAGGTCCAGTTGTAAGCGGCCTGCATCCAGCGTGATTACGCTGGATCACGCCTGTTTACCCGAAAAGAAAATAGGCATCGTTCAAACTTGCTTTATGACATATTTTTTCCGAGCAATTTCTGAGTAAAATCCCATCCGAAGTGATAACGATGTCTACCTTTTTCCCCGACTTGCTTGATGTTCTTGCGTGCAAGATGAAGAGAGCAAACTACATCCGTATCCCGATCATACAAGACTTATCACCCTTCGGAAGTCATGAAGAGGACCTTATCATATAGTACAGTCACGAGCAACAGTATGTATATACTAAGCAGTATTCAAAACCGATCTTCTGCTACCATATTGATTAAACTTTTGCCTTTTCATTAGACTTCTATTTTGGAAGCCATACTACTACGAAATAGGTCTTATTTCAAAGTTAAAACCCAGTATTTCACGAGTAAATTGCGTTTGAATTTTGTCCAGTGTTTACATGTTATTGCTCGTGACTGTACACTGCGTAACTTGTGCGATATTTTTGAAAGTAGTCTTTTTAGAGGAAACTCCGGCCTTACGGTAACCCATAAGATCGAAGTTTCTTTAGAGTAGAGCTGTTGGAATAGTTGAGCCAGTTTTCTTTATCCTAATAAGCCCAGCCAAGACATATTCCTGATTATTTTGAACGCATTTAAAGATATTAGTAAAAACAATATTTTTTTTTAAAGATGAACATGATGAGCAGTAGAGCCCCACCTCATCCCCTCTTCAATATAGCCAACTAGTGTAACTATCTGAACAGTTTCATCTATCTGTATCCAAAATTCATCAAAATCCCTCCAGTATAAACGCAACAAACGTACAGACATACCTACAGTGTGCCTCTCACTTCTTCTTTCGCATTTATAGAGATGACATAATTCTCTACAATATTTCTAAAATGAAACGAAACAGAAAACCAAAGCAAACTATACTCTATCCCTTTTAAAACAAAACACATAATCAGGCCCCGGTACGGTTAATAACAGCTTCATACCGCGGGCAACCAAAATGTTTGCCCCGGGCCAACAAGCATGGTCGCCAATGTTTGCTCCAATGCATTATCATTATACTCTCAAACAACAGGGGGTTGGATACCTTTGGCTAGTTTTCAAATTAAAATTACCATAGAGTTCGGGTTGTTCTGTTTATTTCGTTTTGTTGGGATCGGGATTGTCCTGCAATTACGTATACAAAATTTAATATATTGAAAAGCTTGGCTGTTTCGGAGTTTCTCTAAGCAGCAACGTTTTCAAAAGTTCAGGATAGTAATAACCAACGGAATATTAGAATTTTACTTCCTTGACATCTTTTGAGAAATATATCGATAACTGATAGAGGTTTCACTCAAAACCTAAGCAACTTGAATTTTTAATTTTGGCGTTACATTGGATCTTGAAGATATATTGTTTTATTGAAAAAAGAAGACTAGAGATTTCTTCTATAATGGGGGTGTTTTTACAAACATTGACCCATATGCAAAAATCACCAACATCCGTAACAACTACTTGTAGATCATCATACAAATGTTTGTTCCGTGCGGGGATCGAACCCTCGACGCGTAGTAAGGAAGTCAATCGCCACTGTAATCTGTGCCAAAGATGAAATTTTACCAAAAAATAAACAAATTTTTCACCGAGAGCAAGTAAAACATTTTCCTAAATATTATGATAATTGGATTCACTGAAAAAGTAAAGAGTCGTTATATCATATCTCTGGGCAGAGCACTGTCGTAATGAAAAATATTAATTAGTTTTCTGCTAATTACTGCAGTCTCTTCAGTTTCTGTTTTGGCATCAGCTGTAGATGTTTGTATGCCTGAAATATTCGACCAAAAACTCAGTTGGTCATTAAGGGGTGTATTTTCATTTTAACATTGAAAACACTTAAAAGTTGTAATAATATCAGTGTTTGCGAATAATAAAGAGAGAATTTAAAAAAACCAGATCAGAGAAATGCTGAATGCTCTTATTTTCTTCTTTTTTTTGTCATTGGTTGAATCAGAGTAGATTTTCTCAATTAATAAACCTACCACGATCATCACCAATGATTTTTTTCCTGATGCGGAGCAAAAAATAAAAAAAAAAACCCTCTTACCGCTTTCTATTACATGAATCAACTCTAAAGTTATGTTATTCTCTTCTACGCAAATACTGGTAGCAAACGTTTCTCTGAAACAAATAAAGTCAGGAAATATCAAAGTCTCCTGCAGAACTCAACCGCAGTCTACAACGTCCGTGCGGTGTTAGTTTTAAAACCCACATGATTCCCACCGAAATTAAAGAGAAATACACACTGTTGAAGCTACTTATCTTGCGGAGTCAGTTGCAGGCTTATGAGCCGATGTGTACGCAGCCTGCATGTCATTCGCTGGTAGGGTTGTCAATTCGAAATTTAGTAATTTGTGTCAAAAAGACATCCGTCTTTTTTCAACTAAGATTAAACTGATTTTTGGTCCAACTAGTTGGATAGACCAGTTGGAGCACTGGCGCACGGGTTTTCTCATTATGTCATTTACTTTTTTTGACTCTAACAGAATTTTAGTATTTAGAAAACACACATCAAATCACCTTTTTTTGTGAAGCTGCAGTACCTTATATCCTTCTTCACGTGTAAACGTAACTTTATTAAAAACACCACCAATAACTGTAATATGTGATTGGCACTGCACTACACTGCCAATCACATACGCCTTTTAAATTTATCATATTTATAGAATTCCAGATAAATTATGACTATAAGGTCCGAATGACCAGATCATTACTTAAAATCCAAAAAAAAACTGATATAAAAATGATCAATTCGGACTGTCAGGAGCGTAGATGTCAACCCTAACCACTGGCACAATCTTTCAAACTAACATTCGCTGCATCCTCAAAGAGATATGTTGCTTCTACTTCACCTAGACGCTCTCATTTCGATGTTCGCGCTGCCAACAACGAGACTAGAATATGTAATTTTGCCTGTATTTTATAAAATACATACTTCGTGTGTTTTATGTTATGGTACGTCGGTGGGTTACACATTATCCTTTTTATTTTTTTATTTTTAGCGTTTTATTTAAATTGTCTGACAGTTTGAGTTATATAAGCGGCCTCCCCAAATGTTATGAGCTCCTTGTGTTATGAGTTGAGCTACACGGTAACTGACACAATATGCTTGCACCGACTGGCCAGGTCCACTCAAATCTGTGTCGTTGTTTCTTCAAAAGACCACCTCAGATACCTGAATGGTTCTCATATAACTTTACTAATATATCAAAATTGTCTGGACATTAAAAGAGACTGTGACCTCTGAGTTTTTTTCGGATTTTTTTTTCTCAGAGTAGTCAGTCACGAAACACCGGCTTCATCTAGCTTAAAAAAGTGTCATTTTAACGTGTTACAAAATCAATTTACTAAATTAAGATCATAATATCATTTGATTTTTCCCCAAGAGTTAACAAAATGACATCAAAAAAACTTTTTTATATAGTACTCTCTATTGTTTCTGCTGAGAGATGACACCGCAGAAAGTCTTCCGACAAAATTCGCTTCATTACTTCGACGACGTGACGACTTGGACGACGTGTGAAAGAACAAGGTGGTTTTTAATCAGTAAAAGCCTGACAATATAATTTGATAAAAACCCAAAAAAAAGTACTTGAAAGAAGTTAAGCGAAGCGAAAGAATCACGAGGAAAAAAAATTAGCGACTTGTTGGAGTCAATCTTTCAGAATTTCCAAACAGAAACCTTTATAAAATCCCACAAAACAAACAAACGGAGCATGTAATAGGTCGCGAGTAATCTCCATTAGGAGGCAAACAGCCAGCTCTGAAAGAAAACACGTAGTAAAAAGAACTCGTTGTACAGTCGAAAGAATTAAGTCGGTAACAGGTGTAGTGTTCGGTAGATTGCGTCTGCTGTGGAGTCGCCATTACCCTTTGTTTTCCGCGGATTACGCGATTTTTTGCGACTAGCAATACTGGCATTTAAATTTGGAAGAATAATTATGTCACTGATTAAAGAAATAATAATATCATTGAGGGGTTATTTTGGAAACTTTCGGTGTATTATACTCATGGCTCTGCCTGTGTGTAATTGACTCAAATCACTGTGACCCCGGAAAATAAAGTGTTATTAAAGGACACCATGGATTTTAGTCAGCACAAGTCTGACAGTCTGTCAGTCCGGGGTGGGAGGACTCATTTGATGATTTTGCCACGTAAAAAAAAAGGTTCGCGCTACCGCAATAAAAATCCTTGTATCGCATGCGTTATCTAGGTTGTGGACTATCAATATGCCTTTAATTCGAATTGTTAATTAGTTTTTGCATAAACCCTCTTTAATGTCCATCTATCAATCTTTTCTCACAAAGTGTCGCGTATAATAGTCTTAAGTTTACTAGAACTGTAATTAATTTAGTTTATGTACTTATTAATTTAGTTAAAACTTCTTCTTTGTTCTTTTAATTACTGCGATCACGAATTTTGTCTGAGGTCGAAAGTTAAAGACTTAGGTCCTTTAACTATCTCACTGACAAATAAACAAGAGAAGGTGAATTGATCGGTTTCAGTTAATTTTCTTCACCTATGTAGATTTATTGTATTAGTAGTAGTAGTTTATTGAAATAGGTAGGTACAGTCAGCATCAAAAGTTCCTGACCACATTCAGATTTTCAAAATCGATATATTTAATATAAAACATGATAATTTTCACCACTCAATAGTCAAGATCAAATGACCCATTTATCTAAAGCTAACACAAGACGATTTGTATGTAAATTGCAGTTAACCGTACCATTTAATCAAGTGTGTTCTGTGTATGTACCAATTACCTCTGATGCAGTTGAAACACAAACAAACACCTCAGGCGTGACTCCGTAGCTAATTGACTTAATATCATTATAGCGATGTTCATTAAACTTGTCGAAAATGTTCACGATCTCTGCTCAGAAAAATTTAAATTGTTCCCGACTGTACGTGACAGATTCAGGGATAACGAACGTTTCCAGGAGGGGTCGTCACGCGGAGTTGTTTGCGTATTTTTTCTACAGCGGGCTTCGAATTTACCGGGTACCGGGTTTCTCGGTACCGATAATACTTTGTTGAAAATTACGGTGGCCAGGTTAATGGAATCGGGGGTGATGCAGTTCAATGAGGTCGTCGAACTCGAAGATTATCGGTATCGACCTGAAAGTTCATGGAATAAACGAACAAAATTGAATTAAGAATTTAAACTCAACCCATTTTGCATGCAGATAACTTAATAGAGTCTATAAAGTTATCTGCATACAAAATGGGTTGAGTCTATAATATAGACACACATAAGATTCCCAACTAATTTCGCATTCATATTTATTCTGTGTACATTTGAATTAATTCCAGTCCCGATTGCTAAACCAATTGTCGACACCTCTGAAGCAACACAAACCCGTGGACTGTTTTTCTCGTAAATAAACAGTGAGCGTGTGTCAGTGTGTACCTCAGAGCGATACTCTCGCATTTATAGCTTCATTTAAAGGGTTTTAAACCAGATAAGTGCTTTTAGCGCCATTATTAGGCACTGTATACACAGGACAGGGGGAGAAACAGAGACGACAGCTGTTTATTTTTGCTGAAGGTGTCTTGTGTGTGCGGGCTTTTATACTGTGTTTTATTTTTTCTTTTTGTTGTCGGGCTTTTTGCGAGAGCCAATCAACTCGCTCTGTGTGAATTACACTTTAGTTGAGTTTTCGTGTAGGGTAATCGGATTTTCAAGGGCTATTCTGTTTGGTATGTTAATAGAAGTAGTAGTGTGAATGTGAGTTCCTTACTAACTAATATTATAAATGCGAAATTTTGTCCGGAAAGATGGATAAATGTTTTTGAAACACGCGTCATCAGCGCGTGTTTCAAAAAAACCTTTGCGAATATGTAGAATCAATCCCATCTCATCCTTTTTCCTTAGTTTTAATATTCGACGTTTAAAAGTGCCTCTTTGATGGCCTATTTGAAATAAATGATATGATTTTGACATGTTGTGATGTAAGTAGTAAGTACCAGCGCGATTATAGAAATACAAATGCAAAGGTCGAGTGTAGGATGCTCAGAAAACGCAAGTCTGAATTATCAACTTACACACATATATTTAAACAAAATATAAACCAATAAAAATACACTAGGAAATAATATACTATATAAAGCAAATCCCTAAAAACAAGTAATTAAGTAAATCAAAAGGCCACAGTCGACATTTCTGAATAAGCGTTGACATCGTAAGCGTAGGATTGCGTGTCAATAGTGGCCCATGATGGCGGTTCCCTGCCTGACCTGGCCCACGATCGAGACCTTGGCGGCACGCATGCTTTGGATTATTATGCGACAAAATATGTATTTTACTGATTTTATGTAGATGTATGACGTAAATGTTTTAGTAAAAGGGATTTGTAAGCGTAATAGGCAATAGAGGTATTATTTAAATAGAGCTCTGGTACTTACTTAGTTCTTGCATGTTGAAGTTGGACGGATTCTAAAACTTAGATGGATAGAGATTCTTCATTTCTCTCCACTCATGACGCCACTAACTTGATGATATCGTTTTTCTGTATAGATAAGACTCAACGTGATTGATCCTTCTTTTAAATATATTTTTTGTAGCGTAAAATAGTGTAGAATGGAAGGGACTTTCAGACTCTTATAAAATCCACCTACGGTTGTCCTTTGTGTTCCAGAGCGACGGTGCACTTTTAACATAGAATTATGATCCAGTATAGTTCTGCTCCTGGTGCTAAAAGTTCATAGTTACTCGTACCTTTGCTCAATAATCTAATTCTCATTATCACAGAAATTATCAAAAATCTAAACATTCGTTTTGAAAATCGGATCAATTATTGTGAATGCAATCCAAAATTATTAACTTCAGACAGCTACAATCCAACCTCTACTTTATTGTAACAAAGGAGATGGAAAGTTCAAGTATGTGGAAAAATTCAGACAGCTATAGAAATGGGACCTAGCACTGTATAACGCTGAATAGCTCAATATTCATATTTCACATAAAAAAAGTTTCTAAAACTTGTTATATCTTCATAATCATGATAAAAAAAAACGTGAACACCTACCATTAAAAGTACTACAAAAATTGCAAATATTGATATTGCTATAAACTTTTACGTAGGCGTTTAGTTTTATGTATCTACGATTGTATTTATTTATTGATGACCACATTTGTGACCCACTCAGATTAATTAAATATCTTCAAACTACTTACCAAATAATATGATACGTGCTTAAACTTAAAATAAAGACAGTTTTCACAGACGATATAAGTAGGTAAGTAGTTGTAATGATAAACAAACGATATCTTGATAAATCCGTTCTGAACTCGTTGTTGAAACCTCTAATTAGCTAAGGATACATTTAACAATTTCGAAATGAAACAAGAAAAATAGGAAATAGTATATTTATTCGAAAATCTGTGATTCTTATAAATAAAGTCTGAAAGAATACGAAGCGACGGACTGTGTTTAAATGTCATTTTATTACGTGGTGATGGAAATCTGGATGTGATGTTGTTAATTTCTGCAACTTTGAACTGTTTCTTTCCACTACATGGCGATGGCTTTGCAATATTCTCACAGAACGACCACAAGCTAAGCACTCCGTTGAATAGCCGAATAAACGAATTTCACCAGTTGCTCCTGAATGCAGCAGTTCAAAACAAGGATGACAATGTTGGCTGAAAGATCGGCCTGTGCGGTTATAATTATTTAGCCACGAGCTCCTCTCGAGTGTATATGACGCCGCAGTCTTCGCGTGGATATACCACAGTTTATGCATAGCATGATTCACTGTATACAAGTCATGTCCGGGTCGAGAAGCGAGAGGTCGGTAGGTTTGCAAGCAGGAAGTCCAATAAACAAGCAAGGAAAAGCAAAAGGAAGAATCACAACGAACAATATTAATAAGCAGAGCGCAGAGCGTTCAAATGACATCTGACGTTTGTTTTTTTCTTAAAGATGGGATAGGACTCAAATAGTCACAGAAGCGATAAAAGAATCGATTGAAATCGTTAGTAGTATCGATCAAACTTCAGTTTTTTTTTTCTCTCCCACTCCCGCAGGTGTAGCATTGCGCCGTAGAAAGAGGTTTTCTCGACGCAAGAATGACAGAACGTAGAAATATTTTTAGCGTTTTAAGCATGGTAATGTAATAAATATGGAAAATAAACGTTCTTTTCTTCAATAGTGTACGAATGGTGTCATATTTGTGCAAAAAAACAGTCGATTTGTGTAGAAATAACGATGAAATAACCTTGTCTTTTCTTGGTAGAATAGAGATAGAATCGCCATGCTACGCGTGCTGGGCAATATTCTCTTTCCACTCCTACCTTTCACGATGTTGGGCGTCTTCCTTCCAGTTCGGACGGAACCTGTCCAGTTAATATTATTCTGCACAAAATATGAACTAAGATTAAATTATGAAGCTCATTCCGAAGCTTTTAACGAAAATAATGAAGTTTAGTTTAGTGGACGAATCACTTTAAAACAATCCGATTTTCGGAATCAAAACGCATGAAAACACAATAAAAAGCAACGAAACGACTCTGAATCTATCGATTCCCGCCAAATACTGTTTCAACACCAATTTTTAATTTCAGCAAACAAATCGTTTTAAATCACATTAGAAAAAATCGATTAAATACAGTTTCATTTTAACAATTTGGAAAAGCGTTATTACCCTTCCCTAGTTTTCATTATTTCATCGTGACCAAGTCATGTCAATAAAAAATGAGCGAAAAGCAATTCAGATACTTTTTTATGTTTAACATTTTATATAAGTCTTAGGAAATTATTAAACATTAAAAAATTCATTAATGAATTTTCAAATACTACGAGTTAAAATGAAATTCTTATAGGCGACTGGGGCACTTATTTAGCCATCTCCTTTAAGGATCATTGTGATTTTCACAGACTACTGTTTCTTTTTATTTAAAAAAAAGGTTGTTAGCACTGGCAGTTTTTCAAATACAGACCACGAAAAGAAAAACAGAAAAAAATAATAATCACTCATAATAAATTATGACAGACATGGTTTTTTGTCAAATATAGAAAAAAAAACGTTGTTAACACTGGCTGGATCAAAGTTCAAACGTAGTAACACGAAATACAAAAAAAAAAAACATTATCCGACACGCGCCCGCTAGATATAATTTACAAAGCACTGTAATCTTGTATTGATCGCTATGCGTAGGTTTTGTAAGTCTTTAGGTATTTCATTACTGGTCTAGACGCTTGCCAGTGCTTAGTCAGCTAACCTCAGCTTACATTGATATTTGTTTTAGATAACAGTTGTTTTCTTATTTATGTTACAATAGAATTAGGTTAAAAGTGATTTTTATGGTTGTATTGAATTTAGTGGGCTTTTCATTAGATTGTCATGTTTTTTTTTTTTGTTTGTCTGATGGTTTATTTAGGTTTTCGTTTTTTATTTAGGTTTTTATAAAGGGTTGATTTCAACAATAAAGTAAAAGTGATGGTCGAAATGCCCAACCACATATTTTTAAGACCCTTTAGTGTCATCATAGTTGCCGAGTAACGGTTTTTGAACTCTGGTTAAATTACCTAGATGATTGTGTGAAACTGATCTTAACGTATCACCGTTAAGATCAGTTAGTCAGCTTAACTGGGTACTCCCACTACTGGGAAAAGCGACTCTCCCTGACTTCGAAATTTCCTGATCATTCCTTAGTTTTGTCTATGCGTCCAACCATCTCATGCGAAGTCTGCCACAACGGTTTCTAAGCCTTAATTTAAGAAAAATCAAAACGTTTTTGTCCTAAGCCATCCCGAATGATTATTCTTACAAAAATTATTTTTATGGCATAACACGTTTCTTCATCTTAACGTAAAGCAATAAACTTTCACACATCCAAAAAATCTATAAAAGCCCCCCCACATGAGTCACCAAACCGGACAATCAGGGCGACGACCGCAAACCAACGCAGCCATCCCTCGTAGCAACGGCGCAAACAACACACACAAGGGTGAAAATTATGCACTTCCATGTAATTTCCGTCCAACCAAACCGCTAACAGGCAAGCCGAAGCCAGGCAACGGTGTGGCAATACATTAGTTCATGTAGTAATATCGGTCCTTGTATACATACGAACATCGGTCCTCGTGTATGTACCAAGAAGCCACAAGACCAACCACACAATATCCGCGGTCAGTTTGAACGCGCGATGTATTTCCTGGCACGCGGCAACGCTGCGTTTACATTGGTCTTTATGATGACACAGATATGGAATATGACCGCGTGTTCGGAACTTTGCCAGTGTTGTGTAAAAAGTTGAGTATTCAAACGTGTCCGTGATACCATGTTGGAGCAAAAGCCTTTTTGCCGGCTCGTTGCAATCGTGGTCAATCCAAACGTATGCATTGTAATGGAGCAAAAACTTTTTGACCGGCTTAGCTTGTAGAAATGTAGGCCGCTCAAAAATGGCTATTGCAATCTGTATATGTTGAACACGGGAACATGTAGACCGCTAGAAAAGTACTCTGACCAGAAATTTTCCCATTCCTTCCACTTCTCGTATTTGAAAAGAAAAACAAATAAATATACCACAAAAAGCCCTGAAATCTTAAACCGAAAAAGATGAACCTTGAATCTCCTTTAAATCCAACACTCGATCTTTCCAGCACCTTTTATAGGATACATTTGAACGAAAAAATAACCAGTTACAAAATAAAACCGTTGTCCCGGCAAACACGACTAAACAGACTTGACATAAGATCGGCCGCAAGCTAATGTAACCACATCCTTGTTTGTCCCTCGCAATATAATATCATAACAGATGGTCACAACGACGACGTCCCCTCAGCGTTTTGACGGGTACTAAACTTTATTTGACAGAGGTTAAGGTTGATTGTGACTTTTGAAGCTTTTTCTCAAAACTGCCTCATTCTTTTCTGTATCTGTGGACCACATGCAATATAAACTGAGCTACTAAGGAATCGGCGCCTATTTTTTAACGACTCTACTCAACTTATCGTAGTCAATAGTTAGAAATTAGCCTTTCAAAAGCGTTAGTAGATCATCAAACAAAAAAGGCTGGTTAGCAATCGCCTTGAACGAAATCAGTTGAATTACTTCGGCATCAATCAGTGTTCAGTTTTTCAGCGTTTTTATGTCATTGATCCTTTTAATTGGGGCCGTCTGACGTTGCATTTGAGGACACGGTTTTTTTTATAAATTATTTTTTAAACGCATTAACGCATGCGACGCGCATCGTAAAGATGATTTTTTGAGGAAAGAAAAATTAGAAAGAATTTTTCTTTCCTCAAAAAATCATCTTTACGATGCGCGTCATAAAAAATAATTTATAAGTATGGTAGTTGCTATCTCATTAAACAACATTGATTTGGCTGTAATGTCAACGTGTTGGGTGGAAGTTAGTTAAAAACTAATCCAAGAGATGGCGCTACGCTACCGAAAAGCGTAAACGAGGAATAGAGAAATTCAGCTTGCAGGTGTGGGTTGCGATAGCCTAGTTGGTAAAGGTGATATCAGACAGTTCACTCGAATGATTGTTCACTCGAGTGAAACTTAATAATTTATTCGGCACTCGTGTTTCATTTTTTGTTCAGACATTTCATTTCGAGTGAAATGTACCGAATGAAAGGTAAAAATGAACAAAAAATGAACCGTCTAAAAGTGCCTTAAGGCGTCTGGAGTACCAATCCAGAAGACGTGGGTTCGAATCCCGCTTGCAATCTAATTTTTCTTTCCTCAAAAAATCATCTTTACGGTTTTTTTTTACTAAAACCAACACCATTGGTTTTAGTAAAAGCTTTGGGTAGCCTTCAATAGGCCCCCCAAGCCCCCCTTCAATAATCCCCTTTACTGTTCTAGAGCCATCACTACTTTTTAGCCATTAGAACTAGCTTATTGGCCTACACTTGCAATCAAATATCACCAATAATTTTCGGATAATTCCTGTATTCATAGATTAACTTCTTAGTAATCCTGTCCTACCCTGACCTGCTGGTAATCAAGTCCTAATCCTCCTAACATAATAATTTTCCATATTACCTGTACAATGAAAACTCCCAATTTATGTTTGGCCTCAAAGACCAAAGGTAGCAGAGTTCGGGCTCTTTGTGTTGACTTGTGACCTTGCTCCCATATTCGTGAGTTCGATCGATTCTGTACGTACGTATTTACGTCCGTCTATATAATGTAGGTTCACCCGTGAGACGAATTTAGCTTGAATAGTTTTGCAGCCGGTGCGTGGAAAACCCGAATTGTAAGTAAACTAATGAAGGTTTTGCTCTTTGTTAGAGATCATTGCTAAGACAAAATTTTTCTTAAGGCTCACCCTAATATATTTTTAACATGATATGTCAGTTTTATTTTCTGTGTTAATGACCAAAATTATTAATGGGTTAATGTTATTATAATAAAATAAATAATACTGTAAATTAAAAAAAAAGTTTTCTAAATCGCCTGTTATAACGTAAACAGAGATCTATAATAACACCACGTCTTAAAGAACCCTGCATTCAGATTGTATTGACAAAAAATGGTGACTTTTTTCTAATTTTGGCTCTCCTGTAAAATTGTATAGTTTCGTTTAGTAACGGTTTTACTTTAAAGGTGCGATTTGTCTACCAAAATATCTTACGAATACATCATAGAAAATAGCAAAAGAAATAAAACATCGCATTCTCATTAAAAGCAAAGCCCTAATTTGCCCACAATACAACTGTAAAACAACGAATAAAGTACCAGACTAACCGCCACCACTAACAGAGGCTAATCTGAAAAGCGGGTAGTCGCAAATATTAAAATTTCTCGGCCTCAACCAACAGAGAGGCCGACGGAACACCGCACTATTGCCGGGTATTAAAATAGCGTAGGGTATAAGTTACAAGCAGTGATGACATTTAGGTGCAAGGGTATTTTGGCGCGTGGTCAAAATCGAAACTTACTTTACTTCCTAAAAATCAACCAAACTAAACCGTGTTGAACTAAAACGCTCAGTTGGGTCTTTGTAAATTTTATTTATTGACTAGTTTTCGAAAAACATTCAGCACAGCGCTCTCCTAAAAATGACACTGAAGCGCCAAAACATCGTTATAGCACTTTGCAGTTTACACGAAAGTTTTCCTCGGTCATATATTTTCACTTGAAAGTTGAGACGATAACGAATTTGGTCCTTTGCCAGGTAGCCGTGGCTTGTGGGGGTGAATATTAAAATTTCAAAGCTTGCCTTGAGCCAAGCCAAGCTTCATCCTATAGTCGGAAATTAAATTGTTACATGGCCAGTATTGGTCACAATTTTCAGTCTGAATTTTCACCTGTGATATAACTTTGTAACTTTGTTTGAATCAGTATTCAGCTCTTCATCATCAGACTACAGCAGTCCACTGTTGGACATAGGTCTTTGAGAGCTCTTATTGTGTCGCAAATGTCGACAAAGTTATCGAGAGTCCGACGCAGTAACTACAAAATAATCTGTAGTCCAACCGACGCCTCTCATCGACGATAAATCACACTAAGCGTAACCTGCCCAACCAGTGAAAATTTTCGTTAAATTAATATTTAATTATCCTCCTGTGTCAAAACTCATCTTATAACATATTCTTCACTCTACTAAGACATCTATAGCCATATATTGACTGCCCTATCCGATATTTTTACACAACGATATTTTTTGTGCTCATCCATGATTTCAAGCAGGAAAATAAATCGCTCACAGCCTAAGACTCAAAAAGCCATATTAAATCCCATTAAGATTGCTTTTCTCCTATTGTTTTCAAAAGAGTCGTTTTAATTCTACACCAACAATATTACTAGCCTTTAATAAATCCTTTTCGGTAGCTTCTTAAGTATTTTCACCAATGTTTGTTGATATGTATGTTTGTATGATAAATAGGAGCCTACCACCTTAATTTAAATCACTTGCGTCTTGTTTATCGCAAAACAGAGGTCTATCCCAACTAATCAATATTCAACCACATCTTACAAGTTTAATATAAAGCCCATCCACAACCATTGTGTACATAGGGCCAAGCCATCTTTCTAAACAGCCATTTCAAACACCTGATCGACCGAAATTGCTTCTAGTCTATTGACCGTTTTGAATCAAACCTCCAATGTAATTATATTATTAGTCGCCTGTAGAATATTAATAAAGCCGTTATAAGATTATTATTGAATATTAGTACGATTTAATAAAGATCTTTAGAGAGGCTTTGAATTTTTGGCATGCAATTAGGACGTTGAACAGTAGGTAGGGGAGCGCCCTGTATGGGCGTGGTGGACGCTTGTTGGACGTTTCTAATCGTTTCAGTAACGTTTGATATGGCAAGTCTATAGGGATTTCTTCATTACCGAGTACTTTGAAATGATTTTTATGGAGTAGATTACTTTTTTTTTCATAATATAGTAATGATAAAATACATTTTGAACCGAAGGAGGTTATCTATTCGAAGGTATACTTTTTTGTGTGTATGTTACGCGATTGTGTAGATCGAAATGTACCCAAATTCTTGCGGTTTCCTTGTTTCAAGTTTCAGGTAAAAGAAAAAAATGTTATCGTATTTTCAGTCGCTTTCATACTAACAGCAAGATTTTGAACTTGTCATGTGCCTTGAACCATGACATAGTTTCAAAGCAACGCTTACTCACAAACGAAAGAGGAAAATCGTCCACTACGGAATATCCCTGCATTTTCATACACGTTGGAAACAAGGCTGCGTCGAACGGGACGGGTGGTTGAGTGTCCATTCGCCCCCACTCAACTGCATAGTGCAAAAACACCTCAAAGTGATTCTGTATGGTAAATAGAAGACCAAAATGTAGGTAGAATAGTACCTCGGTATATTTTCCTATATGTAAACCACAAAATGTCTTGAAACAGAGTTACTGTTTCGTATTTTTGTGTTATTTCTTTAGCGTGGACTAAATACTCGTACATGATTTATGTGACAACTTAAAATACTAATTATATTGTATATCTTTCTAAAAAAAAGTCCTGAAAGTAGGTATGTGTTTTCTGCGATGTAACACCAATCAATTACACTTATTTCTAAGATATTCCAAACAAGCAGCAAAAATCTAGTAAATAGGGATACTCTGAAAACAAGCGTTTTTGCCATACCTATTATTGGAATCAAATATAGCAGCTCACAACTTAGGACCCATTAATATTAGTAGTCATTTTTACCCGTGGTGCTAGGCAACTGGGCTTCTCCCAGTTGTAATGCCCCCTTTGTGCCTATTGGCCTTGTTTTGTTCTGTCTCCTGCTTGCATGGAGGGAAGTGGAAACATATTTTTCCTACTCCTCCACTATTCTTTTCTGATTAATTTCGTGCGGGATCCAAGACAGGTAAATTCATTCTCCGGGACACGTCGAGGCTTCACTGTCTCGGCGCTTTTCTGGTGGTTGCCACTGTTGATTCTGGCTTTCAGGAGTTGCAGTGGTTTGGGAATAGTGTGGTGGGTTTGTCCCAAAAAAAAAAAAAAAATACTCTGAAAACGTACAAATCAAGCGGAAAGACAATGAACGGTGATTTTTTGAATAAATATGTTTTTAGTTATAACTTTGTTTTCCCATGGGTTCCAAATGAAAATAAACATGTACAATATTAAGTGAATTACGCTCTTTCATTCTAGACCACTTTCACTCATGTCCGCGACCGGGTTGGATTCCGCCCGATGACCAACAATAACCCGTTACTGTTACGTTACTAAGACATCGCTATTTAGACATGTCTTCAGTTCTGGGATAAAAAATGTCTGAAACATCGACATTTAAATTCCCAATAAATCTATTTGCCTTGGTTCGTAGCACTTAACCACTTCCCGATTTTAGAATTGCCAATTCGAATTATACTCTATCGTAATACCTTTAAATTACATTTCCATTATCGACACAGCTACCGCGAACGAAGGAAAATTACCTACTTCAATATCGATTCTAAGGACAAAGTAACGCATTACACTAGCTTATGATTAATATATTCAAGAGAATGTCTTTTGTAACAATGTAATCAATTTTTTCTATTCACGTTTCGATTGTTATCGATAAGTGAAATAGGCAAGTCATTGCAATACCTATTATAACTTAATAGATAGGTTAAATTAAACAATTTGTAAAGATAGACATAATCAATATTAGTATCAGAGCCCTTACCACGAACTCTTAACGCGATCCAGTTTAGGCTGTGGGAAAGAGACAGAGCTGTACAAGTCGCCTAACGCCATCTCTTTCTCACAGCCTAAACTGGATCGCGTAAAGAGGTCGTGGCAAAGCCTCTGAACTTAAAAATGGTTCGATGATATTTTAGTCAACGAACACGATAAGGGTAGTTTTTTGAAAATTTAAATATTCTCCCTGCCAGAGTCTGTGTTTCCTGAACATTTCGGTCTCAAGAGTGACTTCTAGGAGTTTTAGGCAAACGTGCTCCACCGTCCACCACATCATTGCATACCATCAAGCAAGATGGTGGTCAAACGCGAACTTTTCTGAAACAAATTAACTGTTTTCATAATGTTAAGATAATGTCTATGGAATTTCGCAACAAATTTTACCTAAATACCGAAATTAGCCTGGACATAAATAGTTAAAACAGTCCACTATATCATATCAACACAGTTCCCAAAATTCCCAACTATGTGACTTGACCCGAGGAATGTTTTCGGCTTAATATACTTGCGAAATGCCTTCACCAACTTAACCCACATATACCAAAATTTCTATAAGCGAAGTGTCGCACTGAAGTTCTCGTAACGCAAACTTGATGCACAAAGCGCTGAATTTCCCTCTCACCACCCACTTCAGCGCTTTCAATATCGTCTACGCCACTAGACGCTGGATTTGCATCTCAATTTAAAGCGCAGCTCTTGCTTTGCGCTCATGGGCATGCGTTGAAAGAAAATTGGGGCAGTTTCATTCATAAATTATGTATGATATTCTTATTTATTCCGTATTTACATGCGGTAAAGTTGTTTAGAATATTTTGAAGACTGATTTTCTGTTTATATTTCGTAACAAAATGTTTTTGTTGTAAACGCGTTGGATGTGTTCTATAGTAGGACACGTATAATTAATATACAAGACTCCATGCAAGGATATTTGTATTGAGTCTGACGTTTTTCGTGAGACCAGAATTTTGACAACAAAATAAATCTATCAAGTTAAGTGGAAAAAAATCTTTTCCAAGGAATAATTAAGCTTTATTTGAAAGGCCACACATTCAAACGTCATTAATTATATTAATGTAAATATTCCATAATATACGAACCTAGTTTCCATCTATTTTCCAAGTTCATATGTTTACGAGCAAAACTTGGTATTTTGGCTTGAAAACTTCCAAAACTTTGACGGGACTTGCCAAAATGGCAGCGAAAAGCAAATAAGTAATTTATTCATCTCGTTGTTTGTTTGAATTTGTTTTTATGATATTAATATTAATTATTTTGTTTCAGGTTTAAGAAGGACACAACTATGAGGAAAGGTAAGGATTTGTTTTAACATTCATTTGCATCCTTTCTTCTTCTCTTTTCGGGCAGAAGAGTCTATTTAATTATTTTTTGTCTTTTTTAAAGTACGGTCTGTAACAAAATTACGAGCAGCGACTAATGAATTTATGCATTAATTAATTTATCCTTGCTGAGCCCTGATTAACGTTGACCTGGAGAATTTATATTGCAATTGGATTCTTTATTCTTACTTTTAATTAAATAAAGAAACAGACAGGATTCGTAAACTTCAATTAAAATAGCCTATTATTTCATAAAAACGTCGCACGTTTTTTTTTTTATCAGTAAAACTTTAAATTTTATTTAAACAGTACCCTTTTTTTTTTTTTTTTTTTTTAGCGTGGTAAAATCATCAAATGAGTCCTCCAACCCCGGGCAGGGCGGGAGGGACTGTCAGACTTCTACTGACTAAAATCCACGGTGTCCTTCATAGCCTGTTACGTTCCGGGGTTACGGTTAGGGAATAATCCCGCGACCCCGGCAGGCTTTGGCCCTCTGAGAGGGGGGCCCCGTCATTATGCTGACGCTCTTTGAGGCGCGCGTGGGACACAACGCGCCGTCGACCCGGGCATGGTCCTTGGTCGGGCAGCGAGTTGCCCTTTACTCGCATGCCCGCGCCTACGGTGGCCGGAGATCATCTTGCGACGTCCGTCGCCGTGGGCGCCTACCACTGCGGCTGGGGCGGAGGGAGGACGCTGTCCTCTCTCGCTCGCGGCCTGCCTCCTCCTTTACGAGCATTACTGCCTCGCAGAAGGAGCTGACCGCTTCCCACTCCGTCTCGCCCCGTAGCATGGCCGCAACCAATGCCGGGCGCGAGAGGTCTCCGCCTATCGCAGCCGTGAGGACACGTCGGTGCTCCGCCCAAGCTGGGCAGTCTTGCACCGTATGCTCCTCCGTGTCCTCCGGGCGATCTTCGCAGTGGTGGCACCCAGGCGTCTCCTCCTTTCGCATCAGACACAGGTACCTCCCGAAACTTCCGTGTCCGGTGAGGACCTGCGTCAAGCGGTAGGTCAGGACGCCATGACTTCTCTCCAGCCACTCCTCAAAGAGGGGTCTTACCGCCGCAATTGCGGCGTGCCCGTAAACAGTACCCTTAGCACGAATTTTCACTCTTTTACTTTACAGTATTATTTACAGCGTTTCTTGTATGAAAAAATGGAACAGCGCCTCTGGTGTGTGAAGACGGTACTATTTTTTTCTTGAAAATTGTGAATTTGAAATTGTCAAAGTTCCAGTTTACTTTACGTCTCAAATACTGAAAACTCGTGTTAATGGTGTCAGCCAGTCGTAGTTGAAGGAAGTCGGAACACCACCTATTTGTTAAAAAAAAACTATCTATGAAAACTTTACTGGTCTAATGAGCCAAAACATTAGCATTCTCACGTTAAATATTGTAGTCACGAAACATTTGGTGGAGAACGAGTAAAACCTATACCATATACCTACTGGTATTTATTTACCCGGTAATTGTGCCGAGCAAGTTTCCTACATTTAGGTAAATAGGTTTTATGTATGTGGGACATATGTAAAAACATAAAATATATTGCCAAGAAGTTTTTCTTTTTTCAGTTTGATTATATAACATTGATCGACCAAACATGACTATAATCCCTTACTTTTTGTACTAATAGTAGTGGCAGTATTAACCTCAGTCAATTGTACATAAAAGTTCTTGTTGGTTAAAATTTCAATTGCTCTTTATTGAAAAACTAGCTGTTGCCAACGGCTTCACCCGCTACAACTCGAAAATTATCCCACGGGAACATAAAATCGGGATAAAAGCTATCCTATGTGTTAATCCAGGTTATAAACTATCTGTGTACCAAATTTTAGCCAAATCCGTTCAGTGGTTTTTGCGTGAAAGAGTAACAAACATCCATACATCCATACTTACAAACTTTCGCCTTTATAATAGTAGTAGGATACATCATTGCATTACGTAACATAAACGAATGTTACATGAGTGATTGAATTCTACCGTCCTGTGTTGAGCAGAAGCGACTGTGAGACTCGTAACTGCCCTGTTTCTTCAGTTGCACTGTGCGTTCCAAGACTGTGTTACCCTACCGGTACAGTAAAATGTTCAAACAAAGGAATGAAAGATTCAGTTTCAAACGAGTAAGTATGCGATGGCCTAATTGGTAAGGCGTCTGGAGTACTTATCCAGAAGACGCGGTTTCGAATCCCACTGAACTTTTCTTTCGTCAAAACTGTTTGGCGTTAGCGTATTGTTTAGGCACTCCTGCGACCAATTGATGATGCCTTATGTATGAATTTGGATTAGCTTTTTTTTTGTATTTTTTTTTCACGTTCATGACGTTTTCAAGTCTCGCAAAATTAATTTGAGTATATTAATAAATTACCCTTGTCTGATATATGTTTGAGGAAATAAGCTTAAAAATATTTCTTACCCAGCCATATACCACGAAATAGAATGAAAAACTCATTAATTCTAAGCTCCTAAAGCTGTTCCGAATATCGTTTAAAAATTAAATCAAAACACGTTTCCATTTACATAACTCAATATTTTCTTCCCGCTTTTCTCGAGGAAATTCGTAAAATTACTCCCATATAGAAAAGTGGGACACGCACTACAGGGTTGTCACCCTGGTTTTGTAGTAGTTAAAGCTATTGTGACCACACGTTGACCATAAACAATGTAACCGCAAAGTGTGGTGGCGAAGAATGACTTGTACGATTGCGAGTGTAACTTAATTTGTAGGCCAAGAATTTGATGATACTTAGAAATACACGTGAAAACTATCAAAGCCGCTGGTAAAAATAAAATAACTAAAGTAAAGGAAATAAGTATCCATTTTTCCCAGAATTTCTGATAAAGCTTACACTAGTCGAACTATAGAAAAAGACTAAATAAACTTACAACAATAGACTTCCCAGCGAACTTATCTAACAAAGCACTTTCCCATAGTCTAGATAACCTTTTTCCCATAAACCAAGCGAGGGTTGTTCGACACAAAGGGTCTATCGACCTGACTCTTTCGTAGCTTTGACCTTTACTTTACGACTTTTAAATGTCGGCTCACCGAGCTTAGTCACTCACGACTATTTTGTCAATAAAACCGATCGGGTCACATACACAATTTATGTTTTTTGAATTCCGTAAACTGATTTCATATTGTGTTGATTTATGCTGGTTTTTCTATCGAGATATCAGATAAGTTCATTTGAAAACCAGCGTCGGGCACCAGTTGTCCGACATTATGCAGAAATGGGCCTATTTGGCGCAGCCATGAGTCACACTATATATGCCTATCATCACAATATATTAATGATTGGCTTATAATATTGTATTACTTAAAAAATTGTTTAGCTTTAAGTTCTATTTCTTTGTTTCTTTGTGATACTGTGTGCACTTGTGGCGTGTGCCAATAATTTATTTTTTGTTTCTTTAGGAACCCTGATAAAAATACTTGATTAGTTAGCTTTGATTTGAATTTGAACTCATGCATGAGTTTCAGCCATTAGCCAAATGTTCCGACTATTCGAGTTACTTATGTACTCCCGTATCTTCATTTAAGGACTAGACAGTGGACCCCGTGGGCCTTTAAAATCAGCGAGTGCCAAACATTTCAGTCACGATCGCCATCAATTATACAATGAACGGTCCCTTGAGGTAGGTCAGTAATTACGTCATTTGGCAAATGTTCTAAGTGTGATGTCACGAATAAATGCAACGTTATATGCTACGGCTATAAGTTTATTAGTAGCCAAGACCACATACTGGCGCTTTATCTACCTACTAGAAAATCATAATATCAGTAAAATCATCAAAAGTTCTTGCACTCAGTGTGGAGGACTGAACTATCAGATTCGCATTGACTCAAAACTACGTTGTTCCTTAAATTGATTTCGAAAGAAAGCTTACAATGTGATCGACTAAAATTTAATAGAAAAAGACCGAACATACGGTGTATATGGAATATCCTCATTCTTCCTAATTTGCTGTGCATACAAGGTTAGGTTACCACATTAGTGGACATTGTGGAAACACAAATACAATTGATATATTGTGTAACTATACAAGTACATGACCATTTTTAAAGAAATTAAGCTGATTTTACCACCATTTTACATCAAAATAAAGACTACTAAATTATGAAAAACACGCTGCGTCGACTTAAAATGCATAATTATAATTATTAGTACAGCGGCAGACAATGGCATTAATCGAAAGCTGAATAAACTTCATTCTCCATTTTACAGTAACTATCTCAACTCAACGGGAATGATTAAGTATGCAGAAAACCACTGATTGGGTTCAAATTGCCACTAATTAGCTACCTCACTATAAAGATGATTTTTTGAGGAAAGAAAAATTAGATTGCAAGCGGGATTCGAACCCACGTCTTCGTCTTCGTCTCATGCGCATCGCATGCGTTAATGCGTTTAAAAATAATTAATAAGTATGGTAGTCGCTATCTCATTATACAACATTGATTTGGCTGTAATGTCAACGTGTTGGGTGGAAGATAGTTAAAAACTAATCCAAGAGATGGCGCTACGCTACCGAAAAGCGTAAACGAGGAATAGAGAAATTCAGCTTGCAGGTGTGGGTTGCGATAGCCTAGTTGGTTAAGGCGTCTGGAGTACCTATCAGAAGACGTGGGTTCGAATCCCGCTTGCAATCTAATTTTTCTTTCCTCAAAAAATCATCTTTACGATGCGCATCGCATGCGTTAATGCGTTTAAAAATAATTACCTCACTATTCTTCAGTAAAAGCACATTTCATTATTGAGTGAACGATCATCATTATTAACCAGGCGTGGAAGGAAGAAATACATTCTGAAACGTTTTATTCATTCGGCGAGGGAAAGTTGTCTGAAACATTTCCCGTTTTCGAACGAACGTGTTATTAGAACGTTCCGTCGTTTTCGAAATGTTAAGGTTGTTACACACCCTGCCGGGGTCGGACTATCTTATTAGGTAACCGAGGCCCCGGAACGTAAATGGCTATTGAAGGACACCAAACAAACTTTCTCTGTTTGTTAATATTAGGTGCTTTTTTTTTAGCGTGGTAAAATCATCAAATGAGTCCTCCCGCCCCGGGCAGGGCGGGAGGGGGGACTGTCAGACTTGTACTGACTAAAATCCACGGTGTCCTTCAGTAGCCTGTTATGTTCCGGGGTCACGGTAAGGAAATAATCCCGCGACCAATATTAGGTGCTGCATTATTATTTGGACAACAAGTCTTACCAAAGCAATTAATTACTAACCTATTAGGTTTATACTAATCGGCAACTTCCATTCACCATCAACCATCAATTTTTATCCAACTGCTATGGTACTATCTTTCCACCACCGTTGGTTGACTGGTAGAGAATGCTTCAGACGTGCGGCTACACAGTGCCACCAACAGTAGGTATCCTGAGCGTGTTCTCAAATCGGTGGGACTACCTGCTGCGTCACTGGGTAAAGATATGGATCTTCTTTTATTGGCTGATATTTTGTTTTTATTGTCTCCAACAGTGTCCAATGGCCTACATTATTAAAACAGTTATTTAATTAATTTGTTGATACTAACACTATAGACTCACAGACTGTAATAAAAATAATGTAGTAGAATTATGTCCGTCTATGTTTGTGTTCTTTAAGTTATCAACAAATAAATAATATCGTTGAATTATGATAGGGTTATATTAGATTGGATAGAAATGTTGATTTTCCGAACTATCCACGAGAGCCGAAAGTTACGTTTCCTTAACTTGTCTGTAGCACCCTTAAGGATACTTCCTTTTCGTCACGTTGTTGTTTATACACGTGCCTTTCGACCCGACTCCATTTTGTAACTAACTATTCAAGAGCACATGTCATGTTTCCGGGCATGTAATAAAAAACAAATAGAAGCCTGTAAAAATAACAAACATTCCCAAAGTTAAAGTTACATACTTTAACTTTGGGAATGTTTGTTATTTTTACAGGCTTCTATTTAGATTAGATGGACATTTCCCTGTTTTAAATAAAGGTGTATAGCCGGTGGCTTCGGGACGCCTTTTCGACACGTGTTGACCCATCTCTTGTAGAACCAAATGTCAACGTTTTTTCTGAAAAAAAAGCAGTATTGTGGACGAATTGCGTACAAGAGAATATAACTTTCAAAGGACAATGGGCAAAAATGTATGGAACTTGGTCCAAGATCCTCCACTGATGACACTTATGGGAAATGAAAGTATATGGTTGTGACATCATTCCGGCAAGAAATTATCAAAATCCGTCCGGGGGTTCTTTTTTTATGTCTATATAAGTGACTCCTAACCTAACCTAACTTTACCTATCCAAACCTAACCTAACCTAACTTGTTTTGTTAAGCTGTAAATGATGCCCGACGTATATTGAAGTATCTGGGAAGGCGCTTAGCTTATGCGTGCCTTAGACCCACTAAAATACCAACGAGACCTAAAATAGCTAACCTTACCTAACTTTTTTTTTCAGCTAAAAATGATGCCCGACGTATACTGAACCATCTGGGAAAGCGGTTGGCTTACGTGTGACTTCGAGCCACTAAAAATAACAAAAAAAAACCTTAAATAGCTAACCTAACCTAACTTTTTTTGTACAGGTAGAAATGATGCCCGAAGTATACTGAACCATCTGGGAAAGCGGTTGGCTTATGTGTGACTTCGAACCACTAAAAATACCATCAAAACCTTAAATAGCTAACGTAACCTAACTTTTTTTGTTCAGCTAAAAATGATGCCCGAAGTATACTGAACCATCTGGGAAAGCGGTTGACTTATGTGTGACTTCGAGCCACTAAAAATACCAAAAAAACCTTAAATAGCTAACCTAACCTAACTTTTCTTGTTCAGCTAAAATGATGCCCGAAGTATACTGAACCATCTGGGAAAACGGTTGGCTTATGTGTGACTTCGAGCCACTAAAAATACCAAAAAAACCTTAAATAGCTAACCTAACCTAACTTTTTTTGTTCAGCTAAAAACGATCCCCGAAGTATACTGAACCATCTGGGAAAGCGGTTGGCTTATGTGTGACTTCGAGCCACTAAAAATACCAAAAAAACCTTAAATAGCTAACCTAATCTAACTTTTTTTGTTCAGCTAAAAATGATGCCCGACGTACATTGAACCATTTGGGAAGGCTGTTGGCTTATGCGTGACTTCAACCCTCTAAAAATATCAACAAAACCTTAAATAGCTAACCTAACCTAACTTTTTTTGTTCAGCTAAAAATGATGCCCGAAGTATACTGAACCATCTGGGAAAGCGGTTGGTTTATGTGTGACTTCGAGCCACTAAAAATACCAAAAAAAACCTTAAATAGCTAACCTAACCTAACTTTTTTTGTTCAGCTAAAAATGATGCCCGAATTATACTGAACCATCTGGGAAAGCGGTTGGTTTACGTGTGACTTCGAGCCACTAAAAATACCAAAAAAACCTTAAATAGCTAAGCTAACCTAACTTTTTTTGTTCAGCTAAAAATGATGCCCGAAGTATACTGAACCATCTGGGAAAGCTTTTGGCTTATGTGTGACTTTGAGCCACTAAAATACCAATGAGACCATAAATAGCTAACCTAACCTAACTTTTTTTGTTCAGCTAAAAATGATGCCCTACGTTTAATGGACCATCTGGGAAGGTGGTTGGCTTATGTTTCTTACACCGACTAAAAATACCAATGAGACCTTAAGGTCTGCTGAAGCTGAACAAATAAGTTAGGGTGGGTTAGCTATTTAAATAGCTAAAGGTCTCGTTGATATTTTTAGTAGGTGTAAGTGAAACATAAGGTAACCGCATTCCCAGATAGTTTATAGTGGAATCGTTTACAGCGGAACAAAAAAAGTTAGGTTAGGTTAGCTATTTAAGGTCTCGTTGGTATTTTTAGTGGGTCCAAGTCACACATAAGCCAACTGCCTTCCCAGATGGACCAGTATACGTCGGGCATCATTTTTAGCTGAACAAAAAATGTTCGGTTAGGTTAGCTATTTATGGTCTCATTGGTATTTTTAGTGGGTCGAAGTCACACATAAGCCAACCGCCTTCCCAGATGGTTCAGTATACGTCGGGCATCATTTTTAGCTGAACAAAAAAAGTTAGGTTAGGTTGGCTATTTAAGGTTTTGTTGGTATTTTTAGTGGCTCGAAGTAACACATAAGCCATCCGCTTTCCCAGATGGTTCAATATACGTCGGGCATCATTTACAGCTTAATGAAAAGTTGGGTTAGGTTAGATTAGGTAGTCACTTTTAATCGGAAATAAAAAAAGAACCCCAGGACAGATTTCGATAATTTTTTGCCAGAATTATGTCACAACTATCTTCTTTCATTTCCCATAAGTGTCATAAGTGGAGGATCTTGGACCGCTTTTGCCCATTGTCATTTGGGGTGCGCTTGTTCGAAAGAGCCTAATGCCTTTTATCCATGCAATAAATGATAAGACAATAAATTAATTAATAAAGGTGTAAAAGATAGCATTCGCATTTCGGATCATGCATAGCGATAACGCGTAGAAATGAAATTTGATCATACGTCATTCAATTTTGTAAGGAAGGAACCCGCATACGCATAGTCACATTCAAAAGAACAAATTTGTAGAAGAAAATAAAATAGATATACTTGATTTATTAATATGAAGTCCGTCATTATCTATAAAACAATGCACAAAGACGGACTAAAATGTCTTATTTAATTTCCATCCGCAGCACTTGTCGTCTGGTGGCTCCTATTATATTCAATTTTTGTTTCTGTGACAGATGAATGAGCACTCCAGCGTCCTGGCGCCTATTCTGAATAAATGGGATTTTAATTACCGCCTGAACTCCCACTGTCCCATTCTTTACAAAATTCATTAAATACAAGGCCCCGTGAGAGACCTGCTAATTGGCGAACTGTACTGACGTCTGGCCAAAAGGCACGTCACTCAGCCCACCGGCCCATAGCCACTCTAAAACAAAATTATATCTTCCCCACAGCAATTTAAGTTTTAATTTCGATTGCGACACGAAAGGTTCCATTGAAAAGGGTTCGAATTCTCTGAATTCAAATTACGTTGATTCCATTTGCTTTGAAAGGAATGATTACGTTTGCCTTCAGTGGTATTAAATAAGTAAGTTGTGACTGTACATTAATATTATTATTTTTTGTGAGACAACCTTCATCTGTGGCAAAGAAAGACGGGAATATAGACCTCTTTCTATGTTGTATAATCCTAAACCAACTTATATTATTAATGCGAAAGTAATTTGTTTGTTTTGTTACCTTTTCGCGACTAAGCGAACGAAGTAAAAAAGTGAAAATGCTGTTCCCAAGGAAAATAAATAGAAGTGTCTACGAGTATTTCACCGAAAATATATTGTTAGTTCGTTAGTCAAATTATTAAAAAATATTTGACCCGTACTTTATAGTATATATTTTTTTATTATCTAACGGATGAATTAGATTTGCCTATTGCATTATTATTACATGCAGAGTACAACCACGAACAAAGCCACATGCTTTTGTTAGTGTTATATAGGGGACGAATACCTACAAGAGAAACAGTCTGTAATCTTGATAATGACAAACAAGTCTTATACGAAGGATCCTTATCATACGAATTATTGTAGATTGCTCCTTAGAATGCTGGACAAAGTATACTTGATTGGATTGGGGCTTGTTCAGATTTCAACTCAATAAATACGAGAACCGTTGACATAGCCGTCTATCCTTTGTCTTTCTCAACTATGGTGGAGTCGTTCTTCAGTCTAACCAGATACAACTGTGTAAGTACCAGTATTTTTTACATGAAGCTGCCTATCTGACTTCTACAACTTAATAGTCATGTTTAGAGCATCAATAAATTCCAAATTTAATAAAATCGTTAGATTTAGTTTTTTCTGTTGTTGAATAAAATGCATATTTCCAAATATATAACGTACTAGCTGTTGCCAGCGGCTTCACCCGCTACAACTCGAAAATATCCCACGGGAACATAAAATCGGGATAAAAACTATCCTATATGTTAATCTAGCTTATAAACTATCTGTGTACCAATTTTAGCCAAATCCGTTCAGTGGTTTTTGCGTGAAAGAGTAACAAACATCCATACATCCATACTTACAAACTTTCGCCTTTATAATAGTAGTAGGATCAAAAGGGGTTTGAACATTTTTGTATAGGGAGTGTACCAAGTTTTTGATTTTTTGGCAGTCACATCTGAAACATTCATAGATCGATAGATCATACCAATACAAACATAAAACCTCTTAAAACGTCACGTTTCCGAGTTATGAAGCTGTCAAACATGTAGGCAAGTATCTATCGATCTATGAATGTTTCAGACGTGACTGCCAAAAAATTAAAATGACGGATGGCACCTGGTACAAAAGGCACAAAGCCGTTTGAGAGTCTGTTTGTGACGTCAGAAGCAAGTAAAAACTGTACTAAACTTGCTTGTTTAAATTGCTTGCTTGTGTAAAGTAGTACCTAAGTAGTATCGTACAGCTTGGCCAGAACGGATTGAAACGGAACTAATCATTTTGTTTGTTGACAACGTTTCAAAACTTTGATATTTGATGTAAACAAAGAACGGAGGTTTGTTAGATTTATTATTGTGCCATAAAACTAACGTAATAAGTGAAAAGTAATAAAATAAAATCATTTAAAGTGCTGGTAGCGAGAGCACAGTGGCGACTTCCGGTTTTCTACTGTTTTTTGCCAAGCTGTATCTTTGTCAATTTCGGTTTACGTAACAGAAGAAAAAGTACCGTTTCTATGTTTTTTGATAATCTAAATTCTAACGGCCACGGCTTAATGTCTGGTCATTCATCCTCCGACCGACCCCGGCAAGCGTGCCTTAACCTATTAATTTATTTAGTTACAAGCTCCTTCTGTAGATCCAACGTATTTGCTGTATAAAATATTTACATTTCTTTAAAAATAACATTCGCTAACTTTAATCAAATAAATAAATAATCCTATTGCCTTTGCATTTCTTGCAACGGGTATTATGATTTCCTGCAAAATTCATTTTAATATCATTCCACTGCGGATTCAATTCCTACAAACTAGGGTAAACTGGGTTGACAGCATTTCAGTAAATGTTAAAAGTAATATAACTTTTACGGTTTAAATGTTTCTTCGTGAACAGTTAGGTACGTTAATATTTAGCTTTTAGCTTTGGGCTATTATTAATGACAGATTTACATTGAGTCAGTGGCTGTCGTCAGTGCTGGCGCCGAAAACTGACGCACCCTATTTAAACGCAGTCAGTACGCGATGCGACAGTACTGTACTGACTTGAAATCAATTTACACTATGGCAGTGCCATGTCAGCACTGACTCGTCAGTGAACTGACGTCAGTTACTGACTCAATGTCAGATCTGGCAGAATCTGCCTTTAAATATAATTGTATTGAGGTAAGTTGGAAATGTGGACACCTAAATTCATTTGATTAACGTCAACAAAGCTAAGTTTGTTGGACTTGGGTATATCTTTTATGGGCTATTCCCGGCCCTGGGGGTCTACTCGCTAAGCGAAAATATGGACCAGTTCTCGAAGTTCTCGAACCCTCTCATTAGTTCTGAATTCATAAGTGCTGACAACACATCGCGAGTCGGGAGGTATTTAATCATGTAGTCACCAAATTTTAGTTAATACCACTAACTAATCTTATGATAACAGTTAGAAACGCCCGAAGCTACGGATTTCGTACTTAGATTGTAGTACCCCTGAAACGGAAAGATTTATTGAATAAACAGTGTGGTTTTTTATTAGTCTCCACTCCACCCATACGGGAGAAGTCATTCGATGATTTTTACCCCAAACAAGTGCATTTCATTTTCATAAACATTTCTTTATGGGAAAAATCGTCCCTTCCTTAATGCAGCTCATTTTTAGAATCCGACGTAAAATCGTTGCATTTACCTAATCATCAATAACTGCACGAATTTTCACTCTTTTATTTTACAGTATTTACAGCAATCCTTGTATGAAAAAATGGAACAGCGCCTCTGGTGTGCGAAGAAGGAACTAATTTTTCCCTTGAAAATTGACAATTTGAAATTTTCAAAGTTCCAATTTACTTTACGTCTCAAATACTGAAAATTCGTGCTAATGGTAGCCATACACCATACTGCCTATTTGTCAATTCGGCATAAAACTGCCAATTTGCTCAAATAGAATTGAACGTGTATGGGGGTGGAATGCCAATTTGATGGCATGACATGCCAATTTTGATAGGTCATCAAATCGTTTTTGACACAACGTCAAATCGGCAGCAGTGATGCCATCTTAGCAACTTCATAGATAGTTAGCTAATTTTATAAAGGTGCTAGAAAAAAAGCTAAAAAGTGTAACTTGTGGCTAAACTTTTTAGCTACTTTTTTACAGGGACGGTTAGGCCACGTTCACACGGCGATTATTTTTCCGTATACCGTACACGAGATTTTATCGAATAGAGTTGACCAGTTTTAGGACAACTTTGCACGGTACACGGTAAAATATTATATTTCTCAAACACGGGATTTTCCCGTATGAACGCCGTTTAAACTATTTTTAAGTTTTCATTTGTGAACTGTTATTACTGCTCTATTCGATAAAATCTTGTATACAGTATACGGGAAAATAATCGCCATGTGAACGTGGCCTTACCAGGAAAACTGAGGCTTTTCGCACATGGATCGCATGTACACTCGTAAAAAAAAGAGTTATTCATTTTATTTTAAACCAAAATACGATTGAAAACTTGAGAGGTGTCAAGGGACCACGAAAGCAAGTTAAAAAAAGGTTCATGCTATTTTCGACCTTATTGACATTTATGCAAACACCTGATTTTAATGAAGGAGCAATGTTAACGAATGAGAATGTGAGAAAAACAAACTAAATTTTAAATGTCGATAAGGTCGAAAATCGCTTGCACCACTTTTTTTAACTTGCAATCCTTAAGCAAATGTTTTCCGACCTTCAAGCGATTTTCGACCTTATTGACAACGATGCAAACACCGGATTTTAATGAAGAAGCAATGTTAACGAATGAGAATGTGAGAAAAACAAACTAAATTTTAAATGTCGATAAGGTCGAAAATCGCTTGCACCACTTTTTTTAACTTCCTATCCTTAGGCAAGTATTTTCCGACCTTCAAGCGATTTTCGACCTTATTGACAACGATGCAAACACCGGATTTTAATGAAGAAGCAATGTTAACGAATGAGAATGTGAGAAAAACAAACTAAATTTTAATGTCGATAAGGTCGAAAATCGCTTGCACCACTTTTTTTAACTTGCTATCCTTAAGCAAGTATTTTCCGACCTTCAAGCGATTTTCGACCTTATTGACAATGATGCAAACACCGGATTTTAATGAAGGAGCAATGTTAACGAATAAGAATGTGAGAAAAACAAACTAAATTTTTAATGTCGATAAGGTCGAAAATCGCTTGCACCACTTTTTTTAATCTAATTCGATAGTCTCATGATGAAATGAAAAGGTGCTAGAAATTGTAGCTGTCGTCACCGAATAATAGCCAGATCTAGTTGCTGAGTTGGCATCACTGGTGCAGATTTGAAGTTGTGACAAATCTATCGTATCGATAGGCAGGATGGTGTATGGTGTATATGGACGAACTGCCGATTTGAAACAATTGCAAGCGTCAAATAAAAAACAATTGCAAATATCGATAGGCAGGATGGTGTATGCCTACTATAAGGGTACTGGATGAAAACCTTTTGTGTTAAATATTAAAGTCGGACCCATTGAAACAATTTTTTTAAAAACCTCTAGAGTTTTCAACCATTCAATGACATCAGAGGTACATATTTCATCCAACCTCTTACCTGCTAAGGAAAGGAAAACCTTTCTAAATAAATCATTGCAGTTACAAAACTCACATTTAAAGCGAAACATATTCCAACTTCGTGTTTCTAACGTACAGCTGCCGGCGACTGGCGACCACACAAGCTAATTTTCCCTACATCATGTTGCCAGTAACAAAAAAGAATCTGCAGTGACAGCTCTTGTATCGCGGGCCGCAATAAAAACAGGCGGTATGGACCCGCCCTTAGGAAACACGTCGCCGGGGCGCAGCCTTATTGGGAGTAGGGTTGCTATGTTAAACATTTGCTTTTAAATTAACATTTCGGTTTTTTTTTTTGTTGTCTATTACCCATTTCAATCCCGGCAGGTTTTTTTTTGTCAGGTACTCTTTTACCTAAATGTTTGTGTTAGAAGAGAAATATTTTCGTGTAGGTATTTATATAAATAAATAAAACTACCAACACAAAGATGTAACTAGTAAATTCGGTTCCCTTGTTCCTTTGTAAACATTTTCAATGTGTTACAATGTCTGCTAATCTATCATTCACACGCAATGTAGCGAAAAAAACGTCCTGCCAAATTAACCGCTTTGTCCGCCCTCTGATCTTTGATCTGGCAACCCTACCGTGGCCACAAAAAGAGCGGGAACGCGTTACATTCATATGGTTAAATGTATTCCATAAAACTAACATAGGTAAGCTGAGATATATTATGTTGCCCGAGCTGCAGAAAATGTTCCGTATGAATGTTGAAGACATCAGGCGTCTGTGCCAAAGTATTGTTTTATAAACTGTACATTTGCTAGAGCAGCGATTTGGGTGGATGAAGCTTGAAAGGAACAAGCATTAAGTTTTTTTACTAATTTGGGAACTTGGGAAATGTATCTGATCAAACACATATTAATTACCTAGTTCAGAACCAAATGCATGTTTGGCTTTGGTTCAGAATCGTTTTGCTAGAAAATTACTATAAATCCAAACAGAAAATATCTCCATAACATATTTTCGGTCTTAAAATATCTAAAAGGGACATTACATTAGTAATCAAAATGTATGAACGCTCCCGCTCCAAGCTTGTAAACACGCAGTTGGAGGGGGCACACCACTAATGTTCTATCGATCTGGTAGTTTGGCAGCGGTTACAGTCGGTGCCATGCGAAACACGTCATTGGCCCGAGCCATGCCCCCAATACCGGCTGCCTTGGTCGAACACTAGCGATAAACCCCAACCGGCGAATTACAACGCGCCAACTTTAGTTAGACCATTGTTTAATTACGAACTTTATTTTTTTAGTAGGATTAAGTTCTTGATGTAGGCACTACAATGAGCGCCAATGATCAAAAGAAATATGTCAAACGCCACGATAACTATCTCATATAGATGTAATTCAGGTGGCCATGACCATGGCGTCTTAAAGCAAGAGTTACTTCTGTGTGGAAACGAGGTGGCGCTAGGCGACTTGTATAGCTCTGTCTCTTTCCCACAATGACTTACTCTCGCTTGAAGACGTCATGGTAGGCCACCTGGAGCTTTACCACTAGCTCTTAACGCGATCCAGTTTAGACTGTGGGAAAGAGACAAAGCTATAAAAGTCGTCTTGTGCCATTTCTTTCCCACAGCCTAAACTGGATCGCGTTAAGAGTTCATGGTAGGCCGCCTGTTCTTAACATAAAATCGACGTATTGCCGTTACTTCGTAGACATAAGCTGGCGCTAAATCAAATTAAACTAAGAAAACTCCATATACGCGATATCTAAGCAATCATGAAAAAAAGAAAAGTTTTTGGAGTCAATAACCGCAGAGTTCCTTTCAGTATG
This sequence comes from Agrotis segetum, assembly GCA_036375495.1. Lineage (NCBI taxonomy): Eukaryota > Metazoa > Arthropoda > Insecta > Lepidoptera > Noctuidae > Agrotis > Agrotis segetum. The sequence continues at coordinate 1,447,712 of JAQSVV010000048.1, read as the reverse complement.
ACTCCCTCACTCCGCGAGCATTCACCTGTGATGACCAGAACAATCGAGGATCACAACACACACCTTGTATCAAATCTGTACTAAATACTCTGTAATGTAATGCTCAAAATCGAATCGATAATGTTACTTATTACGCGAATGCTCCCGGTGAGGGAGCGTCTTTACACAAAAGTGCGCAAATTAAAGCTCTATCTATTGTCTTCGAATGTTCGAATCTGTAACGTAAAGCTGGGTACTCACTTAGCAGCGTAGCACGTAACGTATCAGATACGGTATCAACCTGCAAGTGGGTACGGCTCGTCCGAGCACACTGCGAGCCGCCTTTGTGTTTGTATGACTCGCCGAGAGGCGGTATCACTGCGAACTTACAGCGAGCGGTTCGCAGCGGGCTCGTGCCTACGTACTCACTTGATACCGTATCTGATACGTTACGTGCCACACTGCTAAGTGAGTACCCAGCTTTACATTACAGGTGAATGCTCGCGGTGAGGGAGCGCCTTTATATGTATTACCATTAAGTCGAATTTTGCTAGCTAGTTAAACAAGTCAAGTACAGTTCTAAGTTAATTTCGTTTAATAATTCCAACCTGTGTCTAAAGTTAGAACTCGTTCAGTAATAAGGTCACAAACATCCATAGAGACGATTAACATGAACTGCTTTTCTAAACGTTCTCGATTCGTTTTGTTATTGCAGAATGAACCTTATCGGCAGTATTTATTGCTGCAGTCGTGAGTTCTATTTTTATGATAATTATGTTTTTAAAGTAATAGAAACTACATTTCTATAGCAAGCTGATTATCACTAGTTATCAAAATCGATTGGCGATTGTTTTTCAGCTGACATTCTGTCGTGTTCTAAAAAACAGTTGACGATCGCTGGATTGGAACAAAATGCATATAATTTTGGGTTTATTCAGTCCCTATGTCACCTTCCTCGTCATCCCGTTTGGTGGCCAGTGACACCTTGTTTTGTCAAATAGTTCAATCCCAAAATGGGGGATTATTGGCAAGAATTTAATATGTTATAGATAATTGTATGATTTTGTCGTTCGCCCACGACACGACACGAAAATCACGTAAGTACTGAAGAATACTTATATTTAAAATTTTGATTTGATTCTTTCCTTCAGTGCTTTTAGGTGAAATAAATATTTAAGAAAGCCGTGTCACTGACGGCCTGTAGTGCCTAAAGAATAACCTTTAAAATAGCGTCAACAGCAGGGTACAAGCAAAAAAGGGGGGACATTAAAAATTTATTAGAAACCTTAGAAATTCCATTGACCTCTTCTTTTTCTTTGAAACCTTGGACGATTCCAGGTAGATAGATCACCTGGATACAAAGCCTAGATTGAAAATAGAAGAGTTCTGTACTTCATTTTACCTTTAGTACTAAACACTCAACGTTTCGTTATACATCCAACGTTCGTGATCCACCTTAGTAATGCCTAGTCTAAAATAAACGAGCAATAAACTTGACTGCAAAGAGGTTATAGTTCTCAAAGAAATTGGAGCGGCCATCCGCATTTGATTTACATACATACTGCTAACGGTTGATGGGTCGAATAACTTTTGTATACAGTGGCAAGGGTTGGCAGGGGACCAGAAACGTATACCCCTGTGTTGCATCAAAAGAATTTGGTACTATGTTTCTGCGGCAAGAAAGTCTTGCTGAAGGCAAGTATCTAAATTAGGTCATGAAACTGTCTAAGGCCTTTGTCAAACAGACAGGCGATAGCGAACCGAACCGAATCATGGCATATAAAAATGCGAAAGCGATCCGATATTCTATGTGACAGGCTTCAAACAATTGCATACATTACAAACAAAAACGCCTCGCTTCGCGTTCGTCACGCCTGTCTGTTTGACAATAGCTTAAGGGTTGGACCTCATCTGGCAGCACGGAATCGCCTTTTTCCGTCGCCCTTTCTCTTTCTGTCGCTTAGAACTGCCATTTGCTAGACCGAGACAGAAAGCATAATGCGATAGCACGCAGCGGAATCCTCGAGGCGATCGACATCACGGACAAAATGCAACTTCTGTCTCGGTCTAGCAAACGGCAGTTCTAAGCGACAGAAAGAGAAAGGGCGACGGAAAAAGGCGATTCCGTGCTGACAGATGAGGTCCAACCCTTAGTAGGAACCCACAGCCTTGGAGCTCAAAGAGCTTGTGAAGAAACAGGCTTTCGTGTATAAGTCGCCTCGACATCAAAGCTGTAAGGTATCGGATATCGGCTTTGGTATCGAGGCGACGACAAATCGTCCGTAGAGGTTCGTGCACGAGCACGCGTCAAAGTTGTAAGATATCAGAAACTTGCGTCGCGTTGTATACCTGGCCTAGATAAATTTTCTCATTTACCAAAATAGTACAGACTATATAAAACAAACCGCAAGGCAGTTTTAAACTCTATGTTAATTTGTGATTCGAAATTCGTATTGAGTTCAAAACTCGTTAAACCAAATAAACGTAATTTGCATCCTGTGCGAACATTTTCAGTGCTCAAAACTAATGTCATTTGATTATCCACATTTCAAACGGACTGTGAATCATTTCAGAATTCACATCATTTGCATTAGCTACACAACCATTTTGTGAAATGCACGCATCGATAAACTTCGAATATCCTACTTTGCACTTGGTCTACTTTGTATTATTGCCTACGTTTTACTTAGTTTTATCATAGAGTAAGCCAAAGTATTATACAAACTCTGCCCTTCACAAAGACCTCTGGAGGTCTTTTCACAAAATTTATTGGCGATAATCGTGAGTTGGAGTTTTGACTGACGTCAAAATTGAATTCAGCTTTGCCCCTTACCTATCTTGTAAAAGATTCCACGGACATACTTGTGAGTATGAATTCAGGTTTTATTTAAATTAATTTTCAATTCACGAAGTTTTGATTTCTTCAGCATTTAGTAAGGAAATATTATTTTTTCTTTAATTAATTAACACACAAACTCATGCTGGGAAACGAACATTTGTCATAATTTGAATGTATACTTTCTTCAGCCTTCATTCTGCAACTATTTTCTCCAGGTTGACAAACCAAACTTGCGCGCTTCTTCGTCTGGGAATATTAATTAATGTAACGGCACATCTTGCTGGATGCTAAAGATCCTGGACTACCGTCTTTACAGCAATCTTCGCATACAGAAACTGCTATTGTCATATCCAAACCTCTGTTTTACACAAACATCCAAGGTACACCACTCGTGAAAGACCTCCGCCTTCAGCCTGCAGTTTGACTGCGGTAATCTTCTCCAGATCTTCCAGTCACCGTAACAGTACAGTAGTTCTATTAACTAACGTAGCGGCACCTCTTGCCGGTAGAGGCGGTGGCGGTGTGACGCCGGCGGCGCTGGCGACATGAACGCGGCCCCGCCCCGAGCGGACGGCGCGGGCGATTCCACGCCCGGCTCCGACGTCGGTGAGCGGATCACGCGGCTCTTCCCCAAGTGCCGCCCCAAGAACATGCAGCACGCACACGACAGGTAAACTAAGGTGTATAACATGGTAGGACGTGGCTTTGGACACCAGGTAGGTGTTGCTGGCAGGTTTGGGGAGTGCAGTAAACGTGTGAAGATGTTTGGAACACACTGCACTTCCCAAATCTGTGACGTAAACGGCCGTGCAAGATTTTGATTTTGTCCTCGCTTTCTCGTATGGTAAGACGTGGCTTTTGGAGGCAAGTAGGTGTTGCTGGCAAAATTGGGGAGTGCAGAAGACTTAAATAGAAAGAGGCACTGTACTTCTCAATTCTGTGTTGTAAACGTTCGTAATTTTGAATTTGTACTCGCTTTTTTGTATGCTAGGACGTGGCTTTTTGAGGAATGTAGGTGTTGCTGAGGACAGAACTGGGTAGTGCAGAAGACATTTGTTGACAGTTAACTGCACTTTCCAATTCTGTGCTGCGTAAATCCGCGCGTAATTCTGTTTTTGTCTTCGCATTCAATTAATATCATGATAGGTACCCATGTTTCAGTGGCAAAGGACTGTCGAAAAGCGTCTGCCAAACGTAGGAAACGTCCAAATTAATGTCATTGTTATCGTAAGCTCACAGCTAGCTGAAAATAGCCAGGGTCATCCACCGCCGACCATAAACCAATTATTATAGACACGAAAGCTATCAGCCACCCCTTTACAACTCTATTAAACACAGATATATTCATTAAGTGATAATTAACGCGTTTTACGTTCACAAACAGTCTGTGATTGTCGACATCTTACGTGTGCAAACACATTAAAATCTACAAGCCCGATTCAAAGGGGCAGAAGCTTTGCAATGTTGATTCTGCAACGTAATTAGCCCTTTAACGTTTTATAAGTACTTTAAAAGTTTCTAAAGATATACACAAAGGGTGGTTTTATATTCTTTTTCACTGAAGAGTTAATGGAGATGGGTGGATGGAAAGCTTTGTTAGGGCGTTGTAACTTCTTTTATTGTTCCTTTTCCGTGGTATTGAGCTGAAGCTAGTAAACAAATAGACACTGCTGCCCCTCTGTCTTCTTCCTCCATAGTTTCATTCTCATTCTGAGTTCCTATCCAACTGCATGTTCTTTTTTTGTACCTCTCATCTCTATATTTTTTCTAATGAAGTGACTTCAAGACTGTTTGGATATTAAAGATCTTTTTGTAAATATTCCAGGTTGACCTCCAGCCTGGAGGGTCGCGATCGCGACACCAACAACGTGAACAACGCCTCCTCTGACGAAGAGCGAGGCAACGAGAGCCAACTAGTCATACTCAACTCCAAGGGAGGCACATACAAACTCAGAGATTCCAGGTAATACCATAGCTCCCTTTTGCTGAAGTGGCTGTAATAGATTCATGGTTCTTTTGGCACTGTGCTAAGAGAGAATTTTGTTAAACATTTTAATGTAAAATGGGATAGGTATTACTCGTAATTACTTGTTTATCAATAATTATGTAATAACTGCGGGTGGATGTTTATGAGCAAACGAATCAATAAAGCCAACAAAAAAGAGCTACCCTCTTTTTTGTTGGCTTTATTGATTCGTTTAAGAATTACTTCAGTCCATCTGTGAATATGGCGCTTGCAACAATGCCGAATTTTAAAACAAATATGTTAATTCTAAAGATAGTGTTAGCAAAGTATAAAGTGACGTGTTAGTGACCAAGTTAAAAAATGGTGTTTACAAACAGTTTTCTTTAAAAAATAAATGAACCTATAAATGTGAGACGGTGAGACCGTTGAAAAACCTGTATGTGAAGGTACATTTAAGGGTTTTCTACATTATTTTGGTACTAGTTCTGTAACGACATTTTTTCTTCTATTACCAGGATCATAGAAATCGCAGGAGGTCGAGAGCTTTACTCACAGAGCCGGACGAAGGCAGTTCGCAAGCTTCGACACAACAATACACACAAACACAACCTGAGGAACAAAGTGCGGTCCCTCACTAAGGACAGCGTGGACTACACTGAGAATAATCTTAGTAATGAGGTAAGTTTTAATACTTTCAGAATTTATACATAGAACCCAGTATTTATCTGGTAGTGAGTTTGAGGGTATAACCCGACCAAATTCGGAAGTACACTCATACAAAAACTCCCATAATTTCATTGATATTTTCAATTCGTCTAGGGTCTATATTTTGTAAAAAAAAAAAAAAGATTCGAGGTAACCTGGTTATTCTAAAATGATTTTGAGGACTTGTGGCATCATCCAACGAGATCTTGCTGGATAACTGCCCACGGGCTCTCACTTCTCTTTAGTAGAAATCTTTGGAATGATCATGATATTCGGAGTTGGTATTTTTGATTCATAATTTTTTTTCGAAGTTACATTAACTTCGTGAAAAAGAATTTGAAGAGGAGTCTCCGAAACTTTCCCCAAAGAGATTTAGGTCATGCGTTTGTATGCGATTCTATTCAAGAGCATTTTGCTTAGTTTAGTGTTTGTATAAGCCTGGTAAACATTCTATTATGTTATCTTAACCGAGGGAGGCAAGAAGCTTATGAACTAAGGTTCTTGTTGAATCCGAAACTAGTTAGGCAACTTCGTCAAATCTTACTTAAATGCGACCAAGTCTTGGTGATCTACACTGCCAAGGCTGTGCAAGGTTTTAGCCTTATATGCAGAGTTAACCCAGCGTCAAAACTTCAGTTTGGTATTCAATAAGCACTAAGGTCTGTTTCGACGACGAGTTCCTCGTAGAGTACATCCTAGAAATGTACTTTTAGATTAAAGCTGGTCAGCAGGTTTAAGTGTGATAGATATATGAAAGGACGTAAAGCCGTTGGTCCCGGCTGTCATTTGTAGATCTCTGACAGTCAGGCAGACAGTGACAGTCGATACTGTTAGTCAGAAGCTCTAAAGTCTGGCAACCAGTCCTACCATGGAGTATCGTATTACCCAGTTACAGGGTTGTGGAGGTCCGATAGGCAGTCGCTCCACGTAAAATACTGATATTCAGCTGCATCTGGTTCGACTGGAATCCGACCCCAATACAGTTGGGAAAAGTCTAGACAGATGATGAGCAGGTTTAAGTGTGATAGTATTTATTTCCCAAACTGAATGAATTTATTAGGTAGTAAAATGAGTTTAAGATTAGCTGTTAGCACACAAACCCACGCCATTTTTTTCATTTTCCAAAAGCCATATAAACTGTAAGCTGTGATTACAGCGTGTTGTGAGTGACGTCATTCGTCCGCTTTGCTTTACAGCCCGCTGTAGCGGCTTTAAAGAAATAAGTAGATATAAATTGCCCCTTCACACGACTCGGTCGCCGGGTAGTCGGCGCCGCTATGGCGACGTGTAAAGGGGTGTGGGGAATGTAACATGAACAATTAGGAAAGCATAATACTCATATTTTAATTCGTGAGGCTCTTTCTTCATCTACACATCTACTTATAAAGAGTAAAAATTCTTATTTTTGTGTGTGTAATGAATAAACTCAAAAATTACTGTGCCGATTAAAAAAAAAAATCACCACTTGAAAGCTACATTCACCCTGAGTAACCAAGTCTACATTTACTTCAATTAAGTGTGTTAGTATGTTTCTGTTTCGTTTACAATGACATCTGAATTCCGCAGACTCGCTCAATCCTGAAATTCATAAATGTATCGTACAGTTAGAGTCACATCTATCTATTTGTAATCATAATTATTTTAGGCCAGCCAGATAGCAAAAAGAGAAACAGTAATTATGGCTCAAAAAAGGCTGGTAGATACTCCTTCAGTCAGGGTCCTGCTAACTGGTTCATGCGTAAGTCAAGTAAGCCGCTTGTCTACGTTTCGTCCGCTGATGCGAGTGAGCCAGTTCATTTCTGCAGGGTCAGCAACACGCATGAGATACCTCTGGTGTTACAGGCATCTACACTTTTTTCTTACGCGGTTAAATTATCGAATGAGTCCTTCCACCCAGGGCAGGACGAGAGGAACTGTCAGACTTTTACTGACTAAAATAAATAATGTCTTTCAATAGCCCTTTACGTTCCGGAACTACGGTTACCTGATAGTCCCGCGAACCCGGCAGGCTTTGGTCCTCTAAGGGGGTCCCGTCATGTTGCTGACAACACTTGGAGGCGCGCGTGGAACACGATGCGCCTCGACCCGAGGATGGTCCATGATCGGATAGCGAGTCGCCCATTACTCGCCATCTGTATGCCCGCGCTAGTCATCTATAGACTACGGTGACCGCTTCCCATCAGGCGGGCCATAATTATGCCTTTGTTACCTCTAAGGTATAAAAAAAGGAAAGAAGCACTGCTGTTTTATCCGCAATTGTGCGCTCGCCTTTATAATAATAGGATTATGTATTTCAAAATCAGTGCATGTTTGTTTAGCTGATTTCCACTACCGCATTAGTAAGTTAGGGAGACACAGATGTGTGTGTGTTTGCGGAAGAGGGGGTTGGTACATTAATCATAACATTATTAGTTTTATTTGACTAGGCAATCGTTTTATCGGTTCTGTTATCTCATCTTTGGCTATAATATTATCTAGATGCGACACGGAATAACTCTCAATCATATCGATAAAAATATTCTGCACAAATGTGACAAATACTAGGAAATTACCTTTCTTCCGAATAACTTGTGTTGATATCAATATTGGTTTTTTTATTCAATGTGAAGTCATTTTTTTTAAACCGAAGTTCAGTGTTGAGGAAAAATCTAAAATGATTTCTGATATGTTATTGCCGTTGCAAGTAGGATATAACATGCTGATGGTGGGTTTGTGTGTATAGGGTCATCTCCGGAATGTATGATGCAATTCTAAAGTTTGTTGTTTTTTTTCTGGTAGCAATCTACATTATTCCTGAGTGTTTTGTGCTACAAACTATGTTTATATCATGCATAAAATCCGAGCTACCACTATTTTCGTGTAGGAAATCAGAAAAAAAAATAACACGGGCGATGCGGTGGGTCGGGAAAAAATAACACGGTCACAATTTTGAGACGAACAAAGTTGCATACAGAAGCTAGTATTGTATACGAGAACAACCGTAAAAAAAATCTTAACAAAATAACCATCTTCTATTCCAGATCTCCCTCCACAGAATAAACAATGAGCCTAAGAAAATGATATCGCGCCACACATCACCGACGTACACGAATGGTGACCGTGACGTCATACTGGAACAGAGCGCGATGGGCATACCTAAGAACAGCTCCCCCATACTGGACCCCCACAAGACGACTGACGTCAGCACTAAAAGCAGCCCTATAGCTGTGGTGGCTGATGGAGAAGTTGTTGTGTTCGATGATAATGATGACTGGAAAGGTGATTGTGATTTTGTTTTGAAGTTTTTTGATGAGTGGATTTCACTGTTGAGTCTGAACATGATCACTACTAATGCTTTGGGTGCACACATTGACTAATCGCTGCGAATTCGTACTCGCCGCGAGTATCCACTGCATGTGACAGGCTAATTGTCGATGCGAGTTCACTTTCAAAGAACTTGGCTTGACAAGCTACCGCGTGTCTAAACACGACATATGCTCAATTCATACAACGGCGCGGCGACTATTCTCTACGTATCTATAGCCTGTCACAAATAGCGAATACTCGCGTCGAGTAGGCGTAATTCGCAGCGATAAGTCGTTATATTACGTGTGACAAGCTTAAAACAACGTTCAAGAGAAAGACAATACTCCGTAGGAATTGCCAGCTCTTAAACGTGATTTGCAGATGAGTTGATCGTGTTCAGTGTCAACGGTCAACAAATCCGTTCAAAAAAAAAAAGGCTGATTTACATTGATGAGATATTTCAATCAGATGCACTATATTGATGATCGTCAGCTCAAAGGTGTATTCTTAGTTTACTAGTTGCTGATTTGGATTTTAAATTATTTAAATTGGCATCAATACAGTCACTGGTTTGAAATACTGGATCAATGTTATTCAGCCTTAAGGTGAACGCCTGTTTGAATGATAATTGCTGTAAAGGCACATCTCGAGGTTGTTCGAAAAAATTGTAAAATATAAAAGAGATAAGTACGAATGTGGTTATTCACTATTTAGATTTTAAGTAAAAGCTGACAAACAACCATGCGTTCACCTTAACTTGTTTGTAAAATACTGGCTACGAATTGGCTTATAATTTGTGTTTAAAATGTAAATCGCTTCTAAAATTCAGCTGTGATCATCACGACGTTTGTTATTATTGTTGTTAATTTTCACATGTTATCTTAATGTTTTAATTGAATTTATTTTTCACCACACTTCACTTTGCTTTATGTTATCTTCGCTTTTGCTTTCACCTTAATAACACCTGATTTATTAATAATTTTCGTGTTGTAAGCTTTTGTTAACTCCTGTATTCTGTGTCTGTTTTAAATGTTGCTTTGTCGTCATTTCTCAATAAAATTCATGTTTATAGAGGTTTAGATTTTGTTGAAAATATTCATACATGGATGAAAATAGTGTAAGAGTCTATTTAATAAACTTCTTTATGCAATGTCTTTAACAATGTCAACAGATTTCATCTGGTGGCCTAGCAATGACGTCTTACAATGAGAGTAGTTCCACTGTGTAAACGAAATGACGCTAGACGACTTGTGTATCTATCTCTTTTCCACATTGGAACAACTCTCTCTAGTCATTATGGTAGGTCCTCTTTCGGCCTTTGTAGTCATTTAAATTGACGTAAATTAATCCAGAAATGAAACAGAACATCAAGAAATACAAATGGTTATCAAAAGTTAACAACACACTTAAACCTAATCCTTCCTATCCAATGACCATTATTATTCATACAATATTGTTTTCTCTCTCTTTTATTTTCAGTGATATTGAATTCTGTGTCTCTAGGTTTGAGGACGGAACCGGAAGCTAGTGATGATGAGATCGATATCAGTGTTAAAAGAACTTTAGACAATATTAAAAACGGTGATACTAGTGATGTTTTGAACTGTAAAAGTGAAGTGAGTGATGGGAGTGAGTCCTCTCCCTCTAGGGAGGACGTGAGACTGAGTGACGCGAGCCCCTCGGGGGTGTGGCTGTCGGGTGATGAGGATAAGTCCAGGGTCACCAGGGTTATTGGGGAGCTACCTATTGCGGAATATGAGGGCTCGCCGAGGAGATATGGAGTTGGTTCACAGAAGCCTACGAGGTCGCCACGGCCTGGCTTTCCACAGGTCAGTTTCTCACTATGGTTATCAATAATTAGTTTATTAATTATGGAAATTGTTGGCCTCTTATTTGTTTTGGACTTAATTATCACTTTTCTAAAAGTTTAAAAGTCTGAGTTTTGCCCACAATAACTAACCCAAATTATTCTTCTGTGTTTTACATAAGAACCAGTTTATTAGCCTGATAACATCGACAAAATTTCTAGATACATTTGCTCCACATTTGACACTCTTATAGATGTCCTATGGATGTCAATAATGTGCTTTCACATTGCCAGGGACAGAAAGCGGTCGGTCTTTACAGAAATCGCATATCGCATCGCCAGATCTGATCGCCGAAATCGCGCTCTCTGGGTAAAGGCCTTAAAACACCATAAAAGCCTCACTTCCTAAATATTCGAAAAACGGTTGTCCTACTAAACAAGGTAAAATCTAATTTATATCTGTCAAAATTCCAGAGGGTAGTAACAGAAAGCCGAGACATCAGTCCGCCGTCAGGATCAGCAGCGTTCGACTACCTGTACGAGTTCTCCGAGACCAGGAAGGTTCTAGAAGAGTTCTTCAGATGTCCCACGAACGCTGGTCAGCCGCAAATCAATAATCTCATCGCAAATGATGAGATTGTTAACTTTCAGGTACGAAAACTGAGTTTCTTTTGTTATTTAGATCGATTTTTGCCCAGGTTTTTGTATATTTTACACTCTATATGATCGCCTCTGACCTCTTATTCTGCAGTTCAGTGGATTGCAAGTCAATGGTACAGTACCAGTATAAACTCACCTCTTAAGTTTTTGAAACACCATATTAAGCAAGGTCAATTTAAGATATCCCTCAGTGGGATAGTAATTCTAACTATAATAGCAAACGTTTTTCCCCCGAAGGGATAAAAACGATATATTTCATGTCTTGCCTAGGCTTGACCTACGAGATTACCTCTCCCGATTTACCTTCAGATACGTACGTGTCCTAGCTTCCCGTGTCGTCTAGATGCGCTCTACCCCGCCCGCGCGCCCACCGCCGCCCCTCGGGCATCGCCTCGCGCGGGCGGGGGCAAGCGCGGTGTATGTCAGTACCTTGAGATTGTAGTCGTCAAGGGTTTACCCGGTCAAGCCTAGGCAAGACATGAAATATATCGTTTTTATCCCTTCGGGGGAAAAACGTTTGCTATTTCATGGTCTGTGCCGTCGGCTTGACCTATGAGATCTTTTTGGGTTCTGACGACACGGGTAAAGCGTACTGTGAAGAATCATAAAATAAGGATTTTTAGTATTGTAATTGGTAGTAATTGTCAGTGCTTGTATTAAATTAAATGAAACATCAAATATCATTCATAGATTTATTAATCATAAGAAATACTGTTTAAAATCAGTCATTTTAACATTAATTAGGAACTATAATCACAAAGTAGTAAAGCTAGTGTTTACTAAATTTAGGTCAGTGGCATCATCTTTGGATGGAGTATTGATTATTTCTTTAAAATAATGTCTAATCACATTTTTATCACTCTTCCAATTACCATTTCTTATTATTATATCTAAAGGAACATTATTATCTTTCCTAGAAGAAGCAACAGCTGCCCTTATGCTTCCTGGTGAAAAATTAATATTTATTTCTGAAAAAGCAGATCTTATCCATCCTGCTATAACTGCTTTTGACGCAGGTGCTACCCGACCTCTAGAAGTAACAAACAAGGAATTTATTATATTGCCGTTGGCGTTTCTCCTTGAATCCGACACAGCCATGTATATTTTTATCCATCGGACTGGATCAAGTCTCTCATCTGGAAGTTGCAAGAGTTTCCAAGCAGATTGCCTATACGAATGGTTATCAGTTTTAGACCCGAATTCCGGCCAGAATGTAATCGAAGAGTCTTCCATTACCATACTGTCTTTATCAATTTTAAGTAAGGTGAGGTCGTGTATTCGTCTACCAGATGCTAAAAGTAGCAATAGAGCCAGATGACGTGATGTTTGGAACAGATTTTCCTCTAGCATTGTAACATTTTTCATCCAGTGAATTAGGTCCTTAACATCCCAAATTTGCTTTTTACCTACTGGAGGTTTTGACAATTCAATAGCTTTAATAATTTGTTTAACGACTGGACTATTTGTGACAGAATCTCTAATAATAAGATCGGCAAATGTAGCAATTACTGATTTGTGTAATTTTATAGTACTAGGTGACAATTTTTTTACTCTATAGAGATAACTTAAATGTTGTGCTACTGATGCTGCGTCTGGTTTATTGGGATTAAGGCCAAGGACTTGACATCTTGCTAACCATGTTTTCCATGGAGCTTGATACGTTTTGAGTGAAGAGTTACGCCATGCCTTTTGAATTAGATTGCAATCTTCCTTGGCCCAGTCTTTTGTTATCAAAGACCACCCTGTACCCTCCAAGCCTCCAAATGTATGTTTAGGACTTTCGACGTATTCATTGGGATTGATAGGTCTTTGAGGTGATGATGTAAGTTTCGTATTTGAAATGGATGGTCTGTTGCTCGAGATTTTAGATCTGACCTCCAAAATACTTTCTCCCAACGTGGAACAATCAGGATGTATGAGCCTTTGGCATGATTGAGATGTGCTAGTACTTGAGGGATAAGTGAAGGGGGGGGAAAGATCCATGCTAACTTGAATTCCCATATCTTGCTGAAGGCGTCTATAAAAAGCGCATCCTTGTCCCTTGCATCCCGAGTAACATATATTGGAACCACTTTCGAAATGTTCGATGCAAACAGGTCTACTTCGGGGATGCCCCATTTCTGAAATATCCGGTTGCAAATCTTCGGTGACAGGTGCCAATCCGCTAGGCGCATTTGTCGGGACAGACTGTCGGCTACATCGTTGTATATCCCTGGTATAAATTGAGGGCAAATTTTTGCATTCAGCTGTTTGGTCAATGTTAAGAGTTGAAAGACCAGATCTGTTAACTGTGGTGATTTTGTCCCACCCTGATTTCTTATGTAAGCTATTACAGTGCGGTTGTCTGACTGGACGACAACTCTTTTGTTTCGAATCGAATCTTTCTCTGAATCTATGGCTAGAATCACAGCAAATAATTCTTTCTTGTTTATGTGCCATCGAGACTGATGAGAAGTCCAGGTGCCGCTGATATGTTTTCCGTTCACCTGTGCCCCCCATCCCTTGTCTGACGCATCTGATGTGATGAACACAGTTTCGGCGTGATTGAATAGAATGTCCTTCTCCTCGAGATTTTGAATCCACCACTCGCATTGTTGGAATGCCTTCTCCGGAATGGGATGTTTTTTGTGGGCTAAGTTCTCTGGTAGAATGTTGGCTGCTCTTTGTATTTCCCTGGAGTGAAGTCTTCCTAGCGGTATTACGAAAGAGGCGAAGTTTAGTTTGCCTAGTAAACTTTTTGAAGACTGCCAACTCCATCTTTGCGTTGAAAGAACTTTGTTGAGGTCTCTCTCTAGGGAGTATATCTTTTGTCTTGGCAGTGCTTTTGTATTGTGAACTGTATCCCAAAGTATTCCTAGGTACTCTATATTTTGCGATGGTATCTGTAGAGTTTTGTCCATGTTGATTATCCAGCCTAGTTTTGTTAACAATTGTATCGTCATGGCGGCATCTGCTTGTAACTTTATCGGATCCTGGTTGGCGAGTAAAAAATCGTCGAGGTAGACAATAACTCTTATATTTAGCTGCCTTAATCGTGAAGCTATCCAATTTGTGACCCTTGCAAAAGTTAATGGAGCCGTTGATAGACCGAACGGGAGACATGTAAATTGGAATATTTTCTTTTGGTAAACGATTGACAGAAACCTTCGATGACGGTTGGCTACTGGAATATGGAAGTATGCTTGGGAAATATCGATTTTTATGAGAAAATCTCCTTTTTGCAAGAAATGAGGTACCTTGAAGTGGTTTAACAGACGAAATTTCTTTGGGGCAAGGTATTTGTTCAGACCTTTCAAATTTATTATGGGACGGACCTTTTTGTTGGGTTTCGGGACTGGAAACATCGTTGATAAGAATCCTGTCTGAAATGTTGATTCTTCTAAGACTTTTTGTTGTATTAGAGTTTGGATCTCTGTATTTAGATTTCTTGTCTCGAATTTTTTTAATATTCTGGGATGAAACGGTATGAGAGGTGGCTTTTTGACAAATGGAATAATGTATCCTGTTATTGTTTTCAGGATATTTGCTGGTGCCCCCTCCTTTTTCCAAATGTCTACAAATTCCAAAAGCCGCCCTCCTTTGAATCTGTCAATCGTTTCTATTTCTTCGTGGGATCTTTGAGGCCTTACCTCGGGATGAGGATTGACTTTGGTCCTTGTTTTTGGTATTAGACGGGCGCTTGAAGTTTTCTTGCGTTTTGCCGGAGTAAGACTTTCGTGGTCGGTTAACAAATTTGGACGCTTTGGACACTTTATTTGAAGGTCTGATCTGACGTGAGGAATACGAGTTGTAGCTCTTTGGATGAAAAGGCTTCTTATTTGATTGGCGAAAAAAAGTTTGTTGAGACGGTTGCTTCATCAGTTCTGCTAGTCCTGTTTCGCAGAAAAGATGTGTGGTCGATGGAGGGATTGCATTAAGAAGAGCTGCCTGATATTCCTCTTTTGGAAGGAGAGCATTCCTTCTTTGTTCAATTACCTCTGCTCTTCTACCGCACACATATTGGAGCAAATCATCTGATATAGATTTCAAGGTTGTGTCTGTTAAAATGTTTTTTAAATCCTGTTTCATGGCTGGGTACTTATTGGCTAAATCCTTTAATGTGTTTGTTAATGCCTCTCGTTGAAGCAGTAAGCCGTGAGAAACGGTGCCCAAGGTGTAGTCCATACGAGCCAAGTGTTCTTGATTAGAAGAGGACCCGTAGGTAGCTAGAATAGGATTAATTTTTAAGGAATTGAAGACAGGGCTAGCGTGTAATTTCTTTTGGACTTCAGCGTATCTAATTTGGTTAAAAGTTATGTCGCCTAAACGCTGGCACTCAGTTCCTTGTGAGGCTATGTGCGGTTTAGGGGCCGGTATTTGCGGGTCCTGTTGCTTTGTAGCGGGAGTCCAATCGAACTCTTCATCCACAGACGAAGCTGGAGGTTCCCAGGGTTTTGATGATATCGTAGTAGGTGGAGGGATATTCTCTTCATCTCCTGAGGATCCTGAGGAGACATATTCGTCTTCTGAACCCGAAAAGGTATCCCCTTGTGGTTGGAATTGTTTAATAAATTGTTCCATCATTGTTTCCAGTTTGTGCTGACTCTGTTCCAGTCTGTCCAAGCGACTCGGTTTTTTTGCTTTCTCAGAGGAGGTTTGTATAGACGGAATGGAAGCATCATCGTCAGATTGGTCAGTCTGCCCTGTTAGCTCACGATTCGCTTGCTCTCTAGATTTTAAGAGAGGTTTCATATCCGCTATCGACGCTAGGACCAGTTCATTTTGCACTGCCGAACCCCGAATCCTTGCAGCCAGTGATATGGGGTGGGTAATAAGACCAAGGCATATCGGCCAATCCAACAGTTTTAGTTTTATATCCCTGTACGTTCTTTCTCTTAGTGACGTACAGTCAGGTGAAAAAGCCCTTGCTAGTCCAACAGTAGGAATGGCGAAACGAATTTTGTTAAGGATTTGGGGGTCTAGCTCGTTTCCTAGCAACTCTTCTTTATCTAGAACTCTTATTCTCCACTGTTGCCATCCTAGCGGAAGGTGTCCATTAATAAGCTTAATGATTCTTTTCAGTATGAATTTGTCTTCGGGATCATCAGGTTCCCAGTTGAGTAATGACTCCAAAGTTTGCATGTCCGCAGTGGATGAAGCCTAAAACAAGTGAGAATAGCTTCAGAACAATATTCCACCAAATATATGATTATGGTTCATGAGTTATGCTCGTAAGACTCATGAAAAAGAATCATTCGTCTCGTGGGGTTGAGTCGCGTACGGCTCATAGATTGGATCCATACGGCTCAGATCGGGCCGTACGGCTCAGAGTGGGCCGTACGGCTCACAGAATCGGTCCGTACGGCTCCTGAAATTGGCCCGTACGGCTCACGATATCGGCCCGTACGGCCCACGAAATCGGCCCGTGCGGCTCATAAATCTGGCCCGCACGGCTCACAGGTTTGACCCGTATAGCCAACGGTTAACGGAGTTGAGTCGTTCGTTATTCCCAAATGCATGTTATGGTATGACTTCATGGTAGGTATAACATATTGGGATAAACTCACAAATCTGGGCTGAGTGGCACGCAGATTGTACAATATAATAACTTCATCCTGTACGAGGGAGTGAAGTTGATACAATATGATCAAATAAAACATTGTAATAACATACATAGTACTATATGATAACGTAAAGTTACCACTTTGTACGTTCCTGTTCAATAAAAAAAAAATACAAGCACAACAAATAAATAAATAACTTACCATGATACAATGTTAATCCGATACACAATAAAAACACTGACGATCCGTATTATAGGATCTCGAACGAACACTCGTCGTTATCGTAACTAAATAAGTACGTATTCTGCGTTATAGCAGGGACACGCGTGCATCGCGGGTTAATCGAAAGCGTACTGACATACACCGCGCTTGCCCCCGCCCGCGCGAGGCGATGCCCGAGGGGCGGCGGTGGGCGCGCGGGCGGGGTAGAGCGCATCTAGACGACACGGGAAGCTAGGACACGTACGTATCTGAAGGTAAATCGGGAGAGGTAATCTCGTAGGTCAAGCCGACGGCACAGACCATGAAATAACTAATACATATTTAAAAATACGAAAGTTAGTTTGTTTGCTACCTTTTTGAACAGAAACGACTGCACAGATCGTCCCGAAAAGAAATACTTTGTCAGGTCTAATGGACATAGGGTACCTTTCATCCTGAAAAAAAAGTCTGTTTGCCACATTTAAGATCTGAATTGATTAGCCGATATTTACAATTATTTAATTGCGGTCTTCGTATGCTGAAATTGCTGACCAGAATAACCGTATGCTTCCAGGAACTTGACTACGAATTACGACGTCAACCCCAAGAATGTCCGTCAGAGAACGGTTTGGAGGTCGGCAGCGAGTCGGAGTGGCCGCACGTCACCGACACGCTGGACTCGCCGCACCAGGCGCACAACCACACCAACTTCCTAGGACTACAGGTACATGAGAGCTTATGAGTTGAGCCATACATTGGATTGGAGATCACGGACTAACAAGCGTAGGACGTCCACCAACATGATGGACAGGCGACCTTATAAAGACGCTGGATGCAGAGCCTCTACCATGAGTTGTCATAACGATACTCGATCATACGCATCGACCGCGTTTGGCGCTCACATTGGTTGAGAGTTCACACAACCTTGGAGCGGGCCAATACGCGGTCGATATCGATGATCGAGTATCGCAATGACAACTCATGGTAACTATTCGTTGTGTGCGCGATGACAGCGCCCCTAGTGGCCGCAACTATTCAGGACTTGTCATCTGTCAAATCATGTCAACTAGATGTTATGATATCTTTGTGATATTAATTTTCGACTAGTTTTTCAACGAAATTGAAATAAATAGTGTAAAAAGTGAGTGTGTATATTATACCTAGCGATTTTCTTCCTCGTGAAAAATATGGATATTATAATACGCACGGGATTTGAATCGGTTAAGCATAAAATACATTTCCAACCTCAAACTGAGCAAAAAGGGAAAAAATTAGTACTTATTAGCACAGCATGTACTATGACCCATATCGCAAATTTTTACGTTTTTACTTTTTTTTTTTATCAAATGAGTCCTCCAACCCCGGGCAGGGCGGGAGGGACTGTCAGACTTCTACTGACTAAAATCCACGGTGACCTTCATAGCCTGTTACGTTCCGGGGTTACGGTAAGGGAATAATCCCGCGACCCCGGCAGGCTTTGGCCCTCTGAGAGGGGGGCCCCGTCATTATGCTGACGCTCTTTGAGGCGCGCGTGGGACACAACGCGCCGTCGACCCGGGCATGGTCCCTGGTCGGGCAGCGAGTTGCCCTTTACTCGCTGCCCGCATGCCCCATTACGTTTTTACTTAAAATTATAAAGAAAGTTATGAAAATAAAGCAACTTGACACATGACAGCCCAGAATTAATTCACATTTCTGCCACGTCGTGCGCTACGATCGATTTGCCGTTCCCCACCACCCACTTCGCACATAGACAATAGGTACAGGTCACTTCCAACCGGTATATGTGGAGATCTAAAGGAGAGGCCTATGTTCAGCAGTGGACGTTTTATGGCTGAGATGATGATTATGATGAGTTGAGCAATACATTCAGGGAATGGGGAAGGCAAGTCTAAGCTAATTGTAGATGGCGCCATCATAGACTAGTGAAGATTTCAACTGATTTGAACCAATGACGATGCTTGGAACAAGCTATACTAGCGCCATTAGTTCCCCAGTTGCCATCCCCATTGAGTGAGCTTGTCCAGAAGGGATGAATTTGCCACAAACAAGTTTCTTGTACCCGCGCTACTATCGCCTGCAGAAGACATTGACGTAAGCTAGTACTTTCCTACACAACCCGTTACTTATCTAACTATTTAAGTAATGTTAACCCTCCATATCTCCCTCAGGTACGTTCAGCCCAGCAGCCTGGGTCCTATACGACCCCGAACGTGCGCGAGCTGAGCGTGGGCGCGGCGTGGAGCGGGTCGGGGTCACCGGCCGCCGCGCGACCAGACGTACCCTTCGCGCTCTCCACTGACTCCAGCGATAGCGGGAGCGAGGATAGATCGCTGTCGCTCATGCTCATGGAGAATGAGCTGTCCGAGATGAAAGGTAAAGTGATTCTTGAGTTGGGGTAGTAAGGTTCATTTTAACAGTGGGTCTGAAGCTAGTGATTTTCAGTACCAGTAATGTGTCTCGAAAAATGTAACTTTACACCACGAGGATAGAGTTTATTTGATTTGGAGTTTCTCGGAAAGTGTAATTTTACATCTAAGCAAAATATCAATTTCTAAAAACTATAAATCGTCCGTAACCGTCATTAAACTGCTGCTATTAAGATTTTGAGCAGATGTTTGATGAAAAAAATGGCTTGACTTTTCAGTAATAAAAAAAATGCGACCCGACGTAGAAATATTTTTTGAAAATATTTGGAGAAGTAGGATCACATAATTCAAAGAAACTCGGTCAATTTATTTTAAAAAAAATATTAAGACAATTTATTTAGAACGTGAATAAGTGTTAGAATTTTAAAAAATGTATGCGAGCTGCTTCAAAATCCCTTTCCAACGTCGATTTATACGCTTGGCGACCGACCGCCTTAGCGATTCTGCAAACGATTATAACCACGAGTGCATATGGAGCTCCTACATAGCCACTTTGTAAAGTGTGCTTTAAATAATCGTAACTTTTATTCCACGTTAGCGCGACGCAACGTTCCTCCATGTCACGATGCCAAATTGTTACTACTCTTAGACGTCCTCGATTTTGCATTACTCAAATGACTGTGATACTCGTAGATAAGCTAAGAGCAAAATTGTAAAATATGTAAATATGCACGCTACGAGTATTTACTATTCTCACGCGTCACATGTTATCGTGAACTCACGGCTCAAGATACTGAGATTTACTTTAACAAAAGATTAAAAGGTAAATCTGTATTTTTCGGGAATCCGCTTTAACCACATTCTGTACATAAAATGCTGTGTAAATTCACTGACAAAGCAAGCATACAGTTTTTACTTTGATGTAGCAACAGCATCTTTATTGTCTTTTAAATAAGGTTGTTTTTTTCTTGCTATTTCAACGGTATCATAGTTGTAAAAGCCTAAATACGTTGTGTTTTGTTCCAGCAGTGGTGATGGACACCAACCGCGTGGTAGTGACGCACCTGCCTGTCGTGGAGGACGGGTTATCATCCGGACACGCGTCCGACACGGACAACAATAATCAGATGATACAGGTATCGTATGTTTAGTAACTCATTAGACTTTTAGCATTAAGTTCTGCAGGTTTACTATGACGTCTTGAATCAGAAGTTATTCCAGTGCGGGAAAGAGACACAGCTATACAAGTCATCTAGCGCCACCACGTTCCCACACTGGAATTACTCTCGTTTTAAAGACATTGTCAAACAAACAGGCGAAGTGAATGCGATCCGAAGCGTTTTATTTGTAATTTATGGAATTGTTTTAATCCAGTCACATAGAAAAGCGAAAGCGATCCGATAGTCTATGTGACTGGCTTCAAACAATTCCATACATTAGAAACAAAAACGCTTCGCTTCGCGTTCACCACGCCTGTCCGTTTGACAATGTCTTTAAAACGAGAGTAATTCCAGTGTGTGAAAGAGACAGCTATACAAGTCGTCTAGCGCCATCTCGTTCTCATACTGGAATTACACTTAAGACGTCATGTTAGGCTACCTGTTCCAACAACCCACGCACGCTATGTTCGCCTCGCATCGTGTGATGATGTGAGTTAGCCATTAACTAGTTATTTACCAAGACTTACGGTTTGACGATTTCTTGCGAAGGAAACGATTGACATGAACGTGTCGTTCTACGTAGGGTCGTATTGTCTGAGGTTGTGATCCCTCGATCACAACCTCAGGCAGAGAAATTTATACTAGAACTTCTGGTTGCAACCAGCAAGACTCACTAGCTGACTTTACAACATTTCTAGTAATAAATACTAAGTCCTTGTTACTACTTATAACTTAGAAATGTTGTAAAGTCAACTAGTGAGTCTTGCTGTCACGGTTGCAACCAGAAGTTCTCGTACAGGTAGCCAGACATTTCTCTGCGTGTGAGAAAAGGTGCATTCTGATTGGAAAGAAATTAAAAGCAATGAATACTTTTTTGTTTAAAATTGTAACTTTTCCATTATGTATTGAGGTATAGAATATTAATGTTTTTCTTTTTTCCAGAACCATTCAGTAGTAATAAAGGAGATAGTGGAGAACGGAACAAGTACAGACCCCCACGTGTTGTCTGATGCTGATCTACATTCACTGGATCCTTTAGGTAAGTTCGTTACACAGTCATGCTAGATTATCGTTAATTGAAACTTTTATAACAGTTATAATTGTTTGTGAAAATAACGTCGAAACATCATCGATTTTTTTTAAAGCATTGTCGGTGCTTTTACTAGCATTTAAAAAGGCGTACAAAAAAATAGCCAGTACCCTTAGCACGAATTTTCACTCTTTTACACTTCACTCTTTTGGTTTCTTGTATGGAAAAATGGAACAGCGCCTCTGGTGTGCGAAGCAGGAACTAATTTTTTCCTCAAAAATTGTCAATTTGAAATTGTCAAAGTTCCAGTTTACTTTACGTCTCAAATACTGTAAATTCGTGCTAAGGGTACCATATTATTATTTACTCCAAGCGATAAATTAATTACCTAAATAAAGTGACACGCAGCGCAGTAAACAATTACTCAGCCACTGTGTCAAATGTACTGTCAAATGTCAATTATGTAGTTTGATTCCAATAGATTAAAATAAGAACATTAAATCGAATGACCTAAAGGCATCTCCCCAGTGTGCAGCGAGTCGGCCCCCCCTCCCCCCGCGCCGGCCCCGCACCGGCCCGCGTCCCCCCCGCTGCCGCACGCCGCGCCGCTGTCCCCGCTGACGTCACACACGCAGCACACGCCGCACCATCACCACGCGCATCATGAAGACGTTTATCCTCGGTGAGTCACCATGACCTTAGTACCAACGTGTGCTTCCGCCGCGCTACTGTCGCGCTGCTAACGTCCTAATGTGGAAGTGGCCTTACAGAAAAACCCAGTTGACCTACATGATGTCTTAGTACCGGGGCACACCGCGCGTTACGGTGACGAACTGCAAAGATTTCGCCTCACAAATATTTGTCACGTGTGCGTGGGTCTGCTAGTAGTGTGAAATGCTTGCGATGCTTGCCCGTGTGCTCCGGCACTTAAAGCGAGAGTAGTTCCACTCAGAAAAAGAGATGGCGCTAGAGGATTTGTATAGCTCTGTCTCTTTCCCACAGTGGAACTACTCTCGCTTCAAGAATGTTGTCGAACATTGCGGTGCTTAGGTACACTCAATGTGTTGATTGTAAGGCTCAATGCTAAATGTTATTTATTGCTCTTCGAGATAAAACTGCCGTATTCGGTCGGTCATTAGTATTTTACAACTGGAATCTATTTAGAATTACGCTTCCTCTATTACATTTAGTAACATATCACACGTGCATTAATATTAATATAAGTACCTTAGATATTTACTTATTACATTGTTACTATGTAAATAAATGTAATGAAATCTTAAAACATAAACTGAAAGTCCTAAAACAAAATCGTGTATAAATTTTTTATGAATTAAAACATCTACTTTTTATTTATCAACAGTAAAAGGCCATCGTCCGCGCAAAGTACAGAATCTGTAGAAATTAAACCTGCGAGTGGCGATGAAGGTAAGAAAAAAAAAGTTATTTCTTTGTAAGTTAAGATTCACACCAACCGACCGTATCCGGCGGCATTTAACAATGCGGTAAAGAACATTGAAATATATCAAGAGTAAATACAGTTCATATTTGCTTGCAAAGTTATCTCTGTCGGCATTCCGCGACACGTAGCAACGTGTCCCGTAAGTTGCAAGCAAATATGAACTGTATTCACTGTTGATAGATTTCAGTGTTCTTTACCGCATTTAAAATGCCGTCCGGCCCGGCGCGATGCGAGCCGTTTGGTGGGAATCTTACCTTAGTAGGTATCTACTCAACAAACCTTTAGAACGAAAAGAACTACTGATTTTGTTGAAGTTATTCTTGTTAACAAAGGAAATTACATCTCTGTACGAGTACTTTTGAAAATAGTGGAAAGCTACAAATATGTTAACTTTTCAGATGAAGCAGACACGGATCTTGAGACTGACAGACTACTGGGCCAGCAGAGAACAGACGATCAAGGATTCTTTGATGACAAAGTGAGTACAATCACAACTTATATCAAGTTTTTTTTTTATCATTAATACAAAAAGATGTGTGAATACAATAGATATGGAAAACAGCCCGCTTCATTTTTTTTTATTGTTTAGTGGTGGAATTTATGTTAACCCTGTTCAGTATTAGGTTAATTCTTATAGGTAATCAAATTATCGGAATAAAGTTCCTAGCTTCAACAGTTTAAAGCTAGACAAAGATTACATTGGTTGAAACCATTTGTAATGAAGTAATTTTAGTAACTGTACCTACTGATCTAACTCCCGTCATGTTGGATATACCGTCCCATCGGAGTATGAGATTAATATAATAATATACATATATTCCACAACTATCACACAACGCCATCTAGTCCCAAGCTAAGCAGAGCTTGTGTTATGGGTACTAGAGAACTGATAAACATACTAATTTCTAAATTCATAAATAATATTATAGATTAATTACGCCCAGACACAGAACAAATGATCGTGCTCATCACACAAGCATTTGTCCTGGGTGGGAATCGAACCCACGACCTCCGGCGTAGCTGTTAGGGTCACTAATCACTAGACCAACAGACCTGACAAAAGGAAGCTAGCAGCTAGCAGAATAATCAAAGATAACTTGCACCTGCGCCTATGCACACACTTTTGCACTATAATATGTCCCACACCGAACGATTATCTTCGCTAAAATTGTCCGGCGTGACAGAAAAACGGTTGATAGTATTATTATTTATTTTCTATAGAAAAAAAAATCTCCAATCATCACGTTCGAAATTCGAAAAGTGTCATAAATTGATGTTACGCGTTAATTTACTTTAAGAGAAATGAGTTCGATTGTGCACAATTCTTCTAGAACTTACATAGCAAACAATAAAAACAATAGGTTTTAAAGTGATAATTATCAAAGAAACTTGTCAAATTCAGTTTTAATTAATATACAACACGTTATGCGTCTTAGCCCTTCATAAGACCTTGAGAGAATATTATCATAATCGTAAACAACACCATATGCGCTTACAGAACTCCTAACATAAACATGTTATCTTACAATGTAAGAACGAGTTACAGACCATTATTTTATGCCTCATAAGGTTCATGTCCTTCACCATAAAGGAGTCAAAAAACCTGCTTAATGTTGTTGACTCCATTTAACATGTTTTGATATAAAATTCAGCCTGTATTAAAAAAAAAACGAAACGAAAATCAATTTCAGGTGTGAGGTTAAAGGGTAGTCTTTTACTCTCATAACTTTTGAAATTAATTTTGTATCTTAATTAAAATCCTAACTCATCCTAGCACATCTTTAAGCCTAGTTATTAAGACAAATTGGGTCGTTTATTGGTTACATAAAAATATCAGGGTCAAGATTGCGGTTGAGTTACATTTAATAATCTCCAAGTTGAAACAAAACAAACCTGCATTAAAAATAAAATTCTCTAACAAAATCAACATTACCGTATACAAACCTGTCTATTTATAATCCTCCTCACTGCAACATGCACTAAGTTCTACCAACCTGTTATTAATCAGGCAAGCCAAGACGCCCACGTTAATGAGTATGACGCAATCATCAGCTGTGAGTATAAACACAAGCGTCGAGTCAGCGGCGCACGCGCACTGACCTTGTTCGACTATTATTCTTGGACTAAGATTAAACTGAGAGATGAGGTGTAGAATTGTGCCTATTTGAGTTGAGACTCTGAGAGAATTGGCTGTGGGATTAAGATTTTATTTTGGTTTGGATTTTTAATTAATACTCTGGAATGTTTTATAGGGGTTCAATAAAAGTAGTAGAAATTGTTATTAGAATTTATTACATGTTATTTACCATTACTTACATTTTTTAATATTTCACAAAATTGTAGAAGAGAACATCGTAAAATATTTTATACCTATTCCGGTTTTGGCTCCCGGTTAATAAAGTTATTTTAAAATATTTAATTTATGGTATTTAAGTAGGTAACTGGTAAAAATGGTAATTTTTAGATAGTGAGAGTGACCATGTAAGTTTCAAAAAAGCCTTTTCGAAGTTGGTTAAAACTAGCTAGCTAGCTAGTGAAACTCCGCAGGTGTATTGGGTATCGTTATCTTGCCGATAATACAATAAAAGACCTCGGTTAACTATTCGGTATGTAGGTTAGGAGAATTCATCAAGCGTATACTTATCTATAAGTTAAGTACACAATAAATTATTATTAAATAACGTTAATCTTTAGTTATCCTTATCGATCAATAAACTTTTATCACGTCCAGATAGCTGGTCGACCTTCACATTCGAAAACGATACCTATCTCAATGTCTCCAACGTTCAAAGTCAGACAAAAGTTAATAAATAAAGAATTATTCAAACGTGTCAATCTGTGAATCTCACTGCTCTATGCCCATACATCTGTTTACTTAGCATAACACGGTGGCAAGTCAGTATCAGCCCGTCTATGTATCGGTATAGAACGTTAACAAAACGCTAGCGATACTTCTACGTATCTTTATCGTATGGGAAATGACCAACTGCACTGATAACAGCGTATTGAACGCTCAGTTAAACAAATGACAACGCGAAACATAGCCGTCTAATA
Organism: Agrotis segetum; assembly: GCA_036375495.1. Classification (NCBI taxonomy): domain Eukaryota; kingdom Metazoa; phylum Arthropoda; class Insecta; order Lepidoptera; family Noctuidae; genus Agrotis; species Agrotis segetum. The sequence continues at coordinate 1,421,652 of JAQSVV010000048.1, read as the reverse complement.
AAAATGAGTGAGGACGAAAGACAACCGTGTTTAAATAATGCTAAAGGTGAAAATACAGTGGTGGATAGTGAAAGTAATGAAAACGAAGAGGGGGATGTGAAAGAAATCAACTGTAAAGCGGAATTGTTAAGTGAAGAAGTAGATTTAAATGATGATGATGAGCGTTTAGATGAATTAATAAATAATGTGATAGTGACAAGTGTTAATAAATTATGTTTAAAAGAAAATGAAGACAGTGAAATCATATCTGAGGCTATGAACTCAAATGAAAATAAAGTTAACGAAAATGTAAAAAAAGATTTAGATGAAAATAATGACAACGAAATAGAGCCAAGCGTTACTGAAATACCTTTAAATGAAAATAAAAACAACGAAGTAGTGTCTAGTGATAACTTAAATAAAGGCGACGATAGTGTAAATAGTGTAAATAGTGTGATTAAAGAACATATAAATGAAAATACAGATACAGAACTTAGTGACAATGTAGACCCTAGTGAAGTAGCTATAACAAATGTGGACTCAAGTGAAAAGGAAGTTCATATTAAAACACGCAATGATAGTGAGTCAAATGTTGTTGGCGTTGAGTCAAACGTGGATTTAAAGGAAGCGGGCGATGAATCAAGTGCTGTTGATGCGAATGACGAAAAGGTTGGATTCTTGTATTAAAATAAACATTATATTCATCCTGTTGTTCAAAATAAATTGCATGTTATCCTTACTGAGAGGTTTTTGAAAGATAAACATTCAGTCAGATTGGTATCGACAAATTACGGACAGACACAGGACACTGACACTTCTTTAATGTTTCATTGAAGTTTTTTTTTCCGGAGTAACATCCGCATGTTGACCCTAACCTAGTTAGTACTGAAATACAGAAATTAAAGACAGAACACAAAACAGAAACAGTAAAAAAATGTGAACAAAAACTTCTTGCCAGTATTTTTGCATGATTTTGACCAAGTATCGTAACAATTATCTACACTTTCCATGCTAAACGTTCCACGTTTATGACTGATAAGCGCGATATAACATTGTTTTTAACCTAAGTGAGTGAAAACATAATATACCTTTTAGCAAATTGATTCAATTCTAACAAATTGAAAATGCGAAAGTAAAATCAACCTGTTTATTTGTTATTGTTACATTTTTACGAAAGCCGATGTTTGGTCCACTGATGATGATGATGATGGCATGGGTTAAAACCTAGGTTGTGTTTTACGGTCGGATTATTTTCGACCTCGCAATCCACGCGGTAAAGCTTATGATAGACATTACACATATTTGCAGCTAATATTCCGCAAAGATTACTGTTTCTAGGCGGCCTCAGAATATGTTGCCAGCGGCTTTCAAAATCAAAATTCAATAGAATATCAAAACAAAATACAGAAAAAGTAGACACTAAGAATGTATGTCGACTGTTTCAGTGAATTGAGCCTAATTATGATTGTCTCGAGACGTAATAATTATATTATGTGTTTTTCAGAATTGAACAATTGTTAACACACTGTTTGGCTATAAGAATGTTACACGACACGTGTAGGATATAAAACAAAAATTTTTCGAAGTTCAGAGAAATCTTACCCTCTTTGGTAGTGATGTCGGAGAGGGGTGAGTTTTCTCTGAAGCTTTCCATAAAATGCGATAACTCAGTTTTTTGTGTCCTTTTTTATTGGAAACAGCTCCTTAACTGGTGAATCGATTTCAATGCAGTTTTTTTTTTTAATACTAGAAAGCATGTTTCTAGCAAGATATGACATTGAGACAGTTTATTATGAGAAAATTACCTTTCAAAAAATGAGTTTGTTTGAATAATATTATAGTGGTTATTTGACATAGTTTATCTCTCATAATACTGTTTGACTTCATGCTTATAATACGCATATTATAACTGTAACAGCATCGTAACCTTTATACATGCCTAATATTGTATTCATAGCGCCGTTCACACGGTATAAAACAAAGATACGCTATGTAAATCTATGGTTAGGGGCTACTGGCAGTTTTGGTGCATGATTTCACCGTTACGATATATTAGTTCGACTATCTGTTCTGTGGTAGATCACAGAACAGATAAAAGACGTTGCCACTGAGTAATGCACATTATTTATAGATCTGAAAAAGCTAGCTTCGTCATAATTATATCGGTCAACTATTAGATATAGGATTTACTAGCATTCTGGAACAATCCTACAGGTATCCAGCACCAAAATAGAAATTTTGAATATCATATATCAGAAAAAATACAATGCAAAACTACAAAGCCGAAGTCGATATTTTCGAAACAATCTTTCTATGGAAGAAAAAGAGACAATACAATACTGTCGTTTCTGATATAATTTATTGAGATACCATGTAGGCAAAATATTTAACGGTTTAACATTTTTATCACGCCTAATAAATACTTAGTAAATAATGGTTGATAAACGTAAAGCACGAAACCGGGAAACATTTCCGGGCTGAAATTGTGTACGCAAGAGTACAAGAGCATTGAAAAATACTGGAATGTTATAACGTATTTCAGATATACCTATACCTTTTATCTGTACGAAACTAAAATAGGATCACCTTAATTACTCTTCCCATTACCAAACAAACGTTATCTCAAAATCCCCACTTAAAAAGTCACTAGTGCAACCGCCGCTTGCGCACGAGCATCTCAATAACAAGAGGGGCTCGGGTCAAATCGTCTGACCTGACAGCGATGTACTTTGTATGAAAAGTATTTCGGTTGATGAGTTTTTGTTCTTAGTAACGTGGGTATTAAACTAATTTGTAAGAACAATGATGAATGGAATGTCTTTTGAAAGTCATTTGGGTGACGATCAAAAACCATACCTTATTTAAGAATAAAAATATGAAAAAAAATTGAATTAATATTCAAATTGAAGTCCATAGTGGCCTTCATAATCATCAGCCTATAAATGTTCCCACTGCTGGGACGCAGGCCTCTTCTCTGTGAGAGGGTGTGGGCCAAAATCCACCACTCGGGCCCAGTGCATGTTGGTGGATGTCACGTCTTCGAATTTTTGGTTCTAGGACATACTGGTTTCCTCACGATGTTTTCCTTTTTCGTTTTGAGAGCAGTGGTGATGAAATAAATTACACGAAGTAATGCCCCTGGCTGGGTTTGAATCCACGACCTACAACTCGTAAGCCCTATACCTCTGGGCCACCACTCTCCATCAAGAGGCCTTACCTAATAGTAATTGATGTTGTTGAATGACATTTTTGCCAATGTAAAATTCCTGCGGGAGAATGGCGTCATATTTAGTAGAAGTCGAAAATAGTAGAATAGCTATTTATGATGATTGATGACCTTAGGTTATGAAATAGTTTCAAGTGTTAGGCTACTATGTGCAGCAAATAACCCTTTGCTACATCGGATTTACAGCTTATTATGAAACAAATGTAATGATTTATTTTGGAAATACTTATTTAGTTTTATAAGAATACCTAAAACAATGTCAATATTCTTAAAATTATTTTTTTCAAAAATTAATTTACTCCGTGTTCATTTTTTAACGCCTGTAAATAAAGCTTGTTTTTTTTACCTTTCCGTTGGTTTTCGTTTTATTCAAAATTCCATAAATTCGTGTTTTTTTTTTAACGTTTAAATGTTCATAACGTGACCGGATACCCACTTGTCTTAGGGCTGGCGCAAGCCGAAGTCCCGCACGGTGATGCCGGGCGGCGGCGTGGTGGCGGCCCGCTCGCCGCACGCGCACGAGCCGCAAGACAACCGCGACGACGACGCGCGCAACAACGGAAAGGTTACTGCACTATTTTGTTTCGAAAGTGAACTTTAAATGTTAGTGAATTAAGGTTATAATGCTAGGTACCGGCTCGAAAATTAACTTTAGTTTTTGTTACAGTAAGGTAGTAAATGTAATGCTAGGTACGGTTTAATTTATGTATCATTTAGGTAGTATTAAGATATTATGTAATAAGTTCATTTTTCAACTGCTTGTTAAGTAGGATCCGATTTACAGAGCTCTAATTCTTTATAAAATTAGTTAAGTACGTAATTAAGGCAGATTCTAAATTAAATTACCCTAAATTAAAACAACAAAATGATAGGTACCTAATATAGAGCTCATTCGAACTCGACTGACGCTCTTACGTGTGTCCGTACATAACACAAACAGATGATAAAAAGATCTCTTAGATTCTAATATTAGATTTTAGGAGAACTTTTTTGTAATTACTTAAAAAATATCGATAAATCGAATAAAAAAATGATATTTATATATCGATAAGCAACAGCTATGCATTCTAAGGTGCCTGGCCAACATGGTGGATATATTTCTTGTCATACTGTACGGCAGTGATGTGCTTACAGTGGCGGCCTTAGGGGGGGGCGAACCGGGCACCCGCCCGGGGCCTCGCGCTTACAGGGGGCCTCGCACAACAAACCAAGCAAAAGAAAAAAAACTAGTAGTTTTTAATAATAAAAAACTTGATTAATTAATTAATTAGGTTATGTTATAGCCCTAATGAGTAGTTATTGTAGTTATCATTTCAGTGTTGGTTAATTTTGTAAATTTTTATTTAGTATAATAATTTTGTCGCCTGAACGAACGGCTACTTTAGGTTAAATCCGGTAGTCCAGACTTGTTTATGATGTTGGCCCGATCAGTGACGTAGCGAGACCAAATCTTGGAGGGGCAAGATGCATCTGCGAGGCCCTTTTCTTTGATGGAGGATGAAAAATTGTGATTTTTTTTAAGCTCGTCGTGTGGGTCACCGCGTACGTGCGAGGCCTCCTTTTTTTTGATGACTTGATGATAAAATCACTTTGCGAGGCCTCTTTGCCTCTTTCTGTTCACAGTTAGCAATAAAAAGTAAACAAGTTATCATGCAACTACGGGGCCTCGCGCGAGAATCGGAATTGCTAGACCTAAATATGATCGTCGGCACCAACAGCTTTGGTTCTATCAGTTCTCAGTTAGAAATAGTAGTAGAAGTTAAATTATACTGCTTTACTGAGTGGTAAAAAAGTTGAGATTGCCGTTGTCAATTTTATTTTATTTTATTAAATCTCTAAGCGCGAGGCCCCATCATGTGCGATTCTAGCTAGGGTCCGCTAAGCCTGCGCCTAGCTACGCCACTGGGCCCAATGAATAATCAAAGTTTGAGACCTCAAACACCGAATGCTACTTTGTAAAAAAAATAAAAAAAACCTAGAAAATTTAGTTATTTTTTGAAAATTTTGCGTTTATGACCGTAAAGGACCAGTTGTTGATAATAACTTCTTAGAACGGTTTCAAAGATGCCTTTATGAGAACCGATTTATATCTGTAGACCCAGTAGTTTCAGAGTTGAGGTTTTCAATATTTATATTTTTTTAAACTTTGCAATTTCTTGCAATATTTAACATACTACTTGAGTAACTCTGGCGGTATCTCGAATCAAAAACAAGTGTGGAAGAGGCAAAGCATCAGAGTCTTAACTTTGTGACTTTTTCGAAAAAATGAAAAAATGATGGGAGGGTTAATCTCGGAGACTATTAGGTCTACTGAGGTATTTATATTCACTCTTCATCTTCATCAGCCTGTAATGTTCCCACTGCTGGGAGACAAGCTTCCTTTCTGTAAGAGGGGACCATAATCAACCACGCGGGCCCACGCGGGCATCATCATCAATAGAACAATTAAGATCTATTGATGATGATGCGTCTTCCACATTTGTAGTAAAAAAAACGTTGATTTGAGATACTTTTGAAAAGCGCTAACTCGGAAGCTTTTGGTTCTACAGAAACCATTTTAATCTCATTTTGTAGTAAATTTATTCTACTTCAAAAGAACGTCTTGCTTAAGTTTCATCAAAGTAGTAAACTAAGACTTTAAGGTAATAATCGCCAAAAAGGCAAACAAAGTCTGCAAAAATCAGAACTACTCCATTTTACGCAAACACGGATGTTCAAAGCTCCTGTAGGAACTGCAAAATGTTTTAAATTCAAATTACAACTTTAGCATATTATATCCTCAAACTTGACAAATAAACCTACTTTCGAATCACATACTTTTTATGACGGGCAAGGGGCCTCTCAAAGACTTGCCGCCCGGGGCCTCGCAATGGGTAGGGCCGCCTCTGTGTGCTTAACTCAAAATCGTCTAATGTTAACGTGTTCAAATATTAACGAATATTATTTTACTGTTTCAGGACAAAGATGGGAAGAAAAAGAGCAAAAATAAAGAAGGTAAGTTTTATCAATACTGATTTGAATAAATTCAATCTTTCGAATAAAATAAACTAAATCGATTTCATCTTTTTCTGTGCTGCTTTTGGATTCTATCCATGGTGAGTTTTACAGAAGGTGATGGAAAATGATATTTCTAGTTCTTTTTTGTCACTTTTTCTATATAAGTAGTTTTACTTAATAGACACAAATGACGCTAAGACACAGTTTTATAAGCTTTTTCTATGGCTGATCTTTATTACTATCATCGAAAACGACGAGAACACTTCTTGAACATGATTATCTTGGTCAGATATTGGTGACACAAATCTTGATAATTTTGTATTGCACTTAAAATTTATTAATTTAGTAGAACTTTAGTGGTTTTTAAGAAATAGACACACTTCAATTTTGCACAACTTATTTTTATACTTATTTATATTAATTTGTATATTTATACACATACAGAAAGGTAGATTCATTTTAATAAGAAAGAAAAACACAAAGGCACTGATTAATAAACTTATTAAATTGGCATTCTTAATTTTACAAAAGTGCTATTAGTGTATTATATTTGTATATTTTCTCAAACTTAATAGCTAAAATGAAAAACAGTTAGTGGGATATTCAACTGTATAATTATTCATATCCACGAATCCACTATAACTAAAAAAGCATTTTGGCTATTAATAAGGCTATGTCAAGGCCATATTTCACCAAAAAAAAAAAAATCGAATCCTCTCCTAATTTGACAGAAATATTAGTTAAATCTAGCACTATATTTCATTCCACAGACGTAACCCGTTCAGTGCTCATAGAAGGAGTACTGTTCCGCGCTCGGTACCTCGGCTCCACCCAGCTGGCATGTGAGGGTCAACCTACCAAGGCGACCAGGATGCTACAAGCTGAAGAAGCTGTATCCAGGATCAAGGTATTGTATAAAACATGGATTTGTATTTTACATATTTAAAAAATCATTATTAACCCTGAATTACCATTTATGACCCATTTTCGTATCCATAATGTCTCAATTTTGTTGTTCGAAATTTATTTTAACCTCATTAAAAATTGAATTTTAACCGCAATAACTTAAGATTTATTCTAAGAAATACTAACCCTAATATTAATAATAATGTACTAATTTTTATTCTAACCTAGGGTTACCACTAATAAAAAGTCAGGGTTGCTAACTTCCGTGTTGAAACCATGCATTCTCATAAAACACAGTTGAGCAACTTACCGTTTGCCCGTGTGAATCGGTATTAATGTAAAATGTTTGTATCCTAAGTAGATGTTTATTGAGCGAGAGCATGAAATTACTTGTCACTTTCTGTCCCACTCTGAATGTAGCACTCTTCTTGAGATTTGCAAGCAAAGGCAACGGTTATACAATGGTGCACAAAAAACTATTAAAAAAAAAGATTAGTTACCTTAGTATGAAAATTTTATGGACGTCCTGAAATTTGATAGTTATCTTATCCCCATGTGAAATTATCGTACTCATGTTAATCACCAACAAATTTTTCATACAAGTTTTGTATTAAAAATTGCACCTCCATTATATAACTTCAGCCCGATTAAAAACTAAAAAACTACAACACTATTCTATCGACTCCAAACACCACTTTCGTCGAGCTATACTATATCGATACAAGCTACGCTCTTTCACAACCCTATTCGAACGCGTGAAGCGATACCGGCACGCAAATTCTTCCAACAACTTGCACGCAACTCTCCTATCTTCTATTCTTTCACGGTCATCTTGTAAATATGTAATTTCATGCTCATTAGTGTATTGAGAATGCTAGTGGGATATCCTTCATACCCTTTATATGAACGAACAAAACAATATTTAGATGCTAGAACGTTTACGGGACTTTGCCCTGTGTATGTTTAATTTTTCAACCGTTTTGAGCCATCCACGACCTGTCCGCCAAACCGTTTGAGCTCTTATTGACTTGGCACTAGAGTATTTTTTTCAGTGTGATCCTCACCCCTCGACCCGACCCACGAAGATTGTCGGATCCCGTATTGGCCGGCTAGCCTCCTCTGAAAATGTTTGTTTATCTATCGCTTTCTGTTCCGCTTGACGCTAATGCTTTGTATCATTTGAGCCCTGTAGGGCACCGTAAGGTAAGCTCCGAGTATGCGATCATATTGTGCTGTGCTAGACTTTTACCTTGGCATGTTCCGATCTCGGGCTATTTACGAGTCACGACCGTACACCGAATCGTGTTTACGTTGACTCCCAAAATATTCAAAACGTAAGCACGATTCGATACTCAATCACCGTCTACTGGTACGGAGGCTTTTTTATCCATGCACTATTTCATGATATGCACAATATAGCATGTAACATACCCGATTCACACCGGCTGAGGTGGCCTGACAACACGAGGCACTACATCGCGGAAGGCTTAGCGCTACGCACCGAATTCCCTATTCTATGTAATATTAAGGTTAATACGTTAGGTCTGCTTTCATATTAACGACGGCGGATCGCTCGCTTCTCACTCAGTCATTGTGTGTTTGTATTCGAGTTGTTTTGCTTGCTTTGCCGCGATTTTTCATCATTTGCTACCTAGTGGTTTCGTTGAAGATTGCGTTTGGAAAGCAAGCTAAACAAAGGTGCTTAAAATTATTAATTGCAAAAAACATTTACATCTAAAATAAACTTCATTTTCCAATAACGCTTGGGTAATATTTAGGAAACATTTTGTCTGCTTTTCATTCAGATAAATTTAATTAATCTCGCTCAATTCAAGTAACCTTTGTACCGTTTTCAAAATCTTAACAAAGTAAGTAACCACAAACAGGTATTGAATATCGGTATCGGACCATACATCCGGTGGAGATAAAAAAGTCTAATTTAGGTTCAAAACATCAATTAATAACAGGATACGTTTATCATCGACACTTCGTTAAAAGCGTTAAATATAAAACGCCGTAAATACGTGTATAGCAAATACCGCGTTTATGGAAATCCTAGTTACTTAAGTTTTAAGTTTTAGTAGTACATACTTAAATAACGATACCTGCACCAAAATTTTAAAGTTGAAGTGTTTTTTTTGGTTGAACACGCTAATCTCAGGAACTTCTGGTTCAAATTGTATTCTTTTTTTGGGTAAGATAGTCCATTTATTGAGGAAGGCTGTAAGGCTATATAAGCCAAGCAGCAGAAGAGCTAGTACAAAATAAAGATAAACGAAAAAGGATGTTCAATTTAAAAATGTGGGTAATTATATAAAACCACTTCGATGAAAATTCTAAAAAAAAAACGTTTAAAAAAATATTCAAAACAAATCGAATACACCACAATGCGTGAGAGCGTGAGAGGAGGTTAGCCGGCATGGCTCGTGTCACAGTGGGGCTGCGACGGCCCGTACTCCGGCGTGTACGCAGCGCCGGCCGCCGTGTTCCGCCTCTCCTTCCTGGGCTCGGTCGAGGTCGACGAGGACTCCCGTCGCCGCAAGAAGCGACCCAAAAAGAACATGGTAGAGGAAGCCGTCACTAAGATCAAGGTGGTTTGGCTGACATATTTTGTATAGGCTCTCTTTAGACATAGATTAATAATAAGTTTTTTTTTTTCGATACGGCAATCGCAGGTCAACCAAAAAGGTTGTCATTTGCTTCATCAGGCCATCCTTAGCTTTGTTAAGGCCTACAGCTAGGGCAGTTTGTTAGTTATGTACTGTTGATTTTTATTGAATTTTTGGGTTCATTTACGAGAAGAACAGCTGAAATAATTTTGATAAATGTTGCCAGTCAAAATCAAGCCGTGACTAAGTTGTTTCTGGCGATCGTAACACAAATAAAGTGATCTTACGACAAAAACACGCAATAAAAAAATAATATTCCAGTGACTCCAGTGACTACTACCATTAAGGAAGAAAAGTAACTACAAATATATTTCATGTTTTGCATGAGAAAATTCAATAAAAACCAACAGCCCTTAGTAATTTCGAGAAAATGCTCCGTGGATTGCAAATATTAGGTTTTGTGTCAGAAATTAATTATTGAAGATAATGCTGGTAATACCAAGTATCAGTGTTGCTAGCAAAATAAATCATTTCGTTTACGTATGTGTTTGTTGTGATGTTTTATTGGGGTTTTTCGATTATTTTTCTAAGAATCTTTAATGGTCAATAAAGATAATTAAACTTCAATGAAACATCTTAGTTTTAAATGTTGCCATTTCATTATACTAACATTATCGTATTTCCTTTTTCGCTGTCTTGGGTAATCAGGCTTTGGTAAGTGTCTAAATTCTAAATTAATTGTAAATAACTCTGATGCAGTGGCGGATTAAGAGCAACTGTCTTTCATGTCTATGTTTCCTCTTCCTTCTATCAGGTCTTCATTCCCATTTTTTTTTCTCTTCTAAAACAGACAAACCTTATTTTTCTAATTCTTCTTGGTAGAAACCTGTACTCCTCATTTTGTGTCTATGGTGCTCATAAACTAATCCGCCACTGCTCTAACAATACCTACATAGCGACAGCGATTTACGCATCTTCTATCACATTTCAACATCACTACTACATAGAATATTGTGCCACTACCACAAAACGCCTCTTCATCAATTTTGTTGATGTGCCTACTACCCATTCAATATTAAAACACCATTTCTTAAATTAAAAAACTACGTATTTTCGATGTATCCACCCAAACACAAATTTAGCATTTTTTTTTTCAAATAGACCAAAACTCAAAAACTAGCGCTTTGATGTATAGCTACAGTCCAGTCACAAATATGTGCCCGATGTCAAAATATCCTTAAAAATACCGTCACGGGCACGAACCTTTTAGCGTTGCTCATAATTTGAAAAAATACACACGCGAGCGGGTATCGGCGCCTAATTTACCGGGCTTAATAGCTGTGATAAAACTGTAGTTGTCCATTCCAAAGCATAGATCTCATTTAGAATACCCAAGAAGCTCCATCGATACTCTTAATATACGTACTTACTACCCATAATGTATGTCTAACAAGTGACAAGCACTTTCTGACAGTTTAAGGCCTATTCAAACCGGATCGGTGTCTTCTACCGCCATGGGTATGCTGGGTAGCGGTATCGCAATGCCGTCGTTCAAAATACCATGCTCGGGTACTACCGTTACCCACGGCGATAGAAGATACCGCTCTCCCATTTGAACAGGTCTTTACAAGGTGTGAATTCAAAATTAAAACAAGCTTGAGCTAAAATCTAGATTTTCGAAGTTCTTAGCTGCTGTTTTAGGATCAGATCACAATCACTGTGTAAGCTTGCTTTGGTGTCAATGGCGCTAATTTGATTAGGTACCAACTAAACGATGTTAAAATATTTTGATGTTTTCATATTTCACAGTTTTTAAAATTAATTTCTGCTGTAACAATGTTACAGTACACACATCTCAAAGTAAGCTCTAAAAAACTTGCTGAAACTTTCTTTCATATTTTGTTAGAGGGAGATCTGAATGGGAGCTCCCTAACTTCCGTCTAATTTCTTTCAAAGTTTCGGTCACTCATTTCAATTGATTACTTAGTTTAAACTAAATCAAAATGCTAATAACATCAAAGTTGTAGTAAAGATGAAAGAAGAAAGAAAGAAAGAAAATTGCGTTTATTGGCACTTGTGCTAAAACTTAAAACTATAATAATACAAACTTAATAAAAATTAATGCCAAAGGGCCTCAGCTCAGCATAATGTCAGCCGGCAACACACAGTTTGCCACCTGACGCCGATTTTCAGCTGCAGCCCAATGAGTGCCATACGCTCGAAATCAAATACGTGTTATAATAATACGTTTTACATTACGAAATTTGCACATTTTTTGGACAAAAAAAACCCACGTGAAAAATAGCTGGGACAACAGTTACTACATACAGATACTAATACTAACCACATTTGTACTTACAAACATTTTCTAAATATTCAGTGCACAGTGTACTTACAATTAACTGCCTGAGATAAACTAAGTGAGTGGCTATCGGATCATACCTCAAAAAATGGACCTAATATTAATAATGATACAATATATTCATACAAAAATAAGAAATAAGTAGGTAAATATACATTACAGGTTTCTCAAATAGCTGACATGTCAGCTCGAATGTCTTCAAACTCTTTTTGGTGTGTTAGTTAAAATTGCTTCAATTTTGACCTAAATGTCGAAGAACTTTTACTGTATTTAATGGGAGGAGGGATATTGTTCCAACACTTACTAGCTGCGTACCGAAAACTGCCTCTAAAAGCTGCCGACTTATGCTGTGGGATGGAAAGCTGTTGCGAACATTTTCTGCCCTCACCAATTCTATGTCTACTAGATGGTATCAAAACTTTGACTAACTCCTGGAAATGAGACGCATTCAAAAATATATTTTCGTTTTACTTGTTTTTTGATACCGGCTTTTGATTACATAATGGAATTTTTTACTGTGGCAAGAACTTTGGAAAAAAAATGGCGTCAAGGCAGGATTCAAGCAAAAATATTCCAAACTTTAGTCAGTTTAGTTGGAACCTAAAAGAATTTTCGCCATACCACATACTTTCATTCGCCAATTATTGAACTATCAAGAGCTTAACTCTGGAGATCAAGCCGGCCTATATAATTCCATTATGACATAAACATTTTTCAATTCCAGGCACCCGAAGGTGAAAACCAGCCAAGTACAGAAGTGGACCTATTTATATCAACGGAGAAAATCATGGTCTTGAATACGGAATTGAAGGAAATAATGATGGACCATGCTTTGAGAACTATATCGTATATCGCTGATATTGGGGACCTGGTGGTTCTCATGGCTCGGAGAAGGTTCGTGCCTCATGAGAATGACTCCGACCAGCCTAAGCTGAACCGGACACCGAAAATGATCTGCCATGTCTTTGAGAGCGAAGAGGTGAGTCTCTTATTCTTAGATATTTACTTTAGAATATATTATGGTTCCCACTGTATATGGTCTTAATCACAGCTAAATCTTATTTTTGGCGAATATACAGGGTGAATTTTGAACTGGGCGTGGATGGCTATCTCCGAAACTATGAGGAATATCGAAAAACGTTGAAAGGAGTCTCGAGGCCGATTTTGACGAAAACTAAAACTGCAACTTCCTAGAATTTGATCCTTTCCTTATTATCAACACTTTCGAACGGTTCAAAAATACACGATGTTATTTTATTTCCAAAATCAGCGGGTTCGATTCCTGGATAGGATTAGTGATTTTCCTAAAATCCAATGACGCAGTTTTGGTTTTGGTCAAAATTGGCCTGGAGACTCCTTTCAACGTTTTTCGATATTCCTCATAGTTTCGGAGATAGCCGTCCACGCCCAGTTGAAAAATTCACCCTGTATATTCGCTAAAAAGGATTTAAGAAAGTCAGCCTGTGATTAAGACGACCTTTATTTACTATTAATTTTCATTAATGTTGTTTTTTTTAATGTTTACTGCTAATAAGCAGTAAAGACTATTAGTAGGTGTCAAACATTAGTATGTTTACTTCATAATGTTTAAAGCATTGCTCTAAAAGGTATAAAATTCTACATTTGCCTGCATAAATGTGAAAACCAGAAAATCACCGTAATAGTGTTTACCGTAATGAACCTAAACAAGTTTGCTAATTGAATTTAACTGAACTTAATTAGTTTGAGTTTCAATGGTTATCTGTAGAACTTCTGGAGAAGATGGTACGTTTGATATTAATTTAATCATAAAATAATATAAATAAACAAGTAAATAAAATTTGCATCGATTTCGCAGCCTTTAGAAGTGATATTTTTAACCATGATTGTGCAACCCGCATTCGTAACTAAAGTGGACCTTATACTGCGATAGCTAAGATAAAAACATACCTACTAAATACCGCGGAATGTAAACTAAGTCTAACCTCAAAATACGTATCTCGAACGAAATTAAATAAACAAAGATAACACTATTTACTGGCATAGCGTATTCATTACGATCTTATTAGCCAGAGGACTGTTACATCAAAGTCCAAGTCTTTTTAAGCAAAATAATAAAACGTTGCTTTATCGTTACGCTTGACTAAATTCGGTGAATAGACAACCTCTTAGTAACGTTTTTCTTTATCATTTCATTGACCAGTCGACTTAATAACTATTATTGAGTCTTGAGAATTATATTTACTATAATTTTCTTTCCCAATAATGTAATATTTACTAATGATATTGGTAAACAAAAAAAAAACAAAAATATGTAGGTAAGTTACTTTTGTTTAAGCTAAATAAATAATATTAATATTGAACATTGTTTCAGGCTCAATTTATAGCTCAGTCCATCGGCCAGGCTTTCCAGGTTGCCTACATGGAGTTCCTGAAAGCTAACGGCATAGAAGACCACAGTTTTGTGAAGGAGATGGATTACCAAGAAGTACTGAACAGCCAGGAGATATTTGGAGATGAGCTACAGATGTTCGCTAAGAAAGAATTACAGAAAGAGGTAAATATCAATTTTATGGAAAAAAACGACCTTGACCTTTTAAAGATGTTATTAATAATAAATGATAAAAAGTGAAAGTTAAAATCATATCATCTCACCATATTGTAACGCCGTCGTCTTTCACCCCATACCCTCATTATCATTTCCATCTGTCATATCTAAATAGTCGTTTGCATGTTCGCAGGTGGTGGTACCTAAGACGAAGGGCGAGATCTTGGGAGTGGTGGTGGTGGAGTCCGGCTGGGGCTCCATGCTGCCCACCGTCGTCATCGCCAACCTCGCGCCGGCCGGGGCTGCGGCGAGGTGTGGACAACTTAATATAGGTAAGGTTCCTTTTTATATTATGAAATTTATCGTATTCCGCCAGTTTTGCTTAAGTCCCATGTGATATAGATGAACTCACACTTATCCGAGCCGAACAAGTCGAAAGAATCGAATTCAAGGAGGCCTCGCACATGCGTTTCATGAGATATAAAAATGCGTTTCGTTCGAGTCGAACGATGCGTACGGTTCGGATAAGTGTGAGTTCACCTTTTGTGGTTGACGGGGCACAAACCTGAGAAGTGCCTTTTAGAAAAAAGAAACTAATAACACAGCTCGACCCGATAATGGAACCCAGGGCAGTGCAACGACGTGCTCAGCAGTATTTTACCACTACATTTAGTTGACAAAATGTTTAGAAGAGTATTGTCTTTATAAACATCTAGCTACTCACCATGGCTTTCACGGCTGACTAATATGAACTTTCTCTTGAATCACTCTGTATCGATAACAACTTTAACCTTAGCACGACTTTTCGCTCTTTTAGCGTCTTTCCAGTATTTACAGCGTTTCTTGTATAAAAAAATGGAACAGCGCCTCTGGTGCGCGAAGACGAAACTAATTTTTTGAAAGATGTCAACTTGAATATACTGAATTTTTTTATGAAAAAATGGAACAGCGCCTCTCTAGTGTGCGAATAAGGAACTAATTTTTTCCTTGAAATTAATTGTCAATTTGAAATTGTTAAAGTTCCAGTTTACTTTACGTCTCAATACGCTGAAAGCTTGTGCTAAGGGCACTGTTCGAAGTTTAAAAGATTTCTTAGTACAAGCTGCGGGAAGACACCTTGTTTTACATTACAATAAATCATAAAATCTATGGAGGCTCCAAACAACTCGCCAGAGTCTGTTTTACATTATTATAGGTTCTACATATTTCTCATGAATTTATTTTTCCGTAGGAGATCAAATAATCGCAATAAACGGCGTAAGCCTAGTCGGCTTACCGCTTTCAACCTGCCAGACGTACATCAAGAATTCAAAGAACCAGACCGTGGTGAAACTCACCGTGGTGCCGTGCGCGCCCGTGGTGGAGGTCAAGATCAAACGACCCGACACCAAGTACCAGCTCGGCTTCAGTGTGCAGAATGGAGTGGTGAGTACAGCTACAGTTTTCAATGATAAATAGAAAACTTCGTAAAAGGTGAAAACGTAGAATCCCAGAGGGCAGTACCACCCCTAATGGGCGTTAGAGCTTTTCGTGGGTATATTTTTGAAAAGATTTTTTTTGCGCAAAGAATGTCACCGAAAAACGTTTACGTCGTTGACGGACAGGGCCTATAGCCAAACTACAAGCGATAATTGTTAACGCTCAGCAGCCGCTAACAGATTTTCAACTGTATAGCGGCGAGTAAAGGGCAACTCGCTGCCCGACCATGAACCATGCCCGGGTCGACGGCGCGTTGTGTCCCACGCGCGCCTCAAGGAGCGTCAGCATAATGACGGGCCCCCCCTATAGAGGGCCACAGTCCTGCCGGGGTTGCAGGACATACGTATACCGCGACTCCGGCACACAAAGGGCTACCGAAGGAAACCGTGGATTTTGATTTTGTTACGTAAAAAAAAAAAAAATACTCCTGCGCATAAAGTTGAAAATATATTAAAGATGACAGATCATTTTCGTTTTGTTTCGTTCGCTACCGCTTAGCAGTCCATAAAAGATTTTCAATTTTATGCGCTGAGTTGAAAATGTATCAGCGATTGCAGAGCGTTAACGATTATCGATAGATCTTTGGCTACAGACTGCAAGTGTTTAGTTGGTCAAGTGCCTGGAGAACTAATCTAGAAGGTCCCAAGTGCGAGAAATGGTCCAAAAAGTAAAAATATAAGTAGCTAGCTATCAAAGTAAATTAGCTAGTTTGTAAGTGTAAATACACTTAATTCCGCATAATAAGGTTAATCCTGTGACAATTGGTCCCGCTGCAGATCTGCAGCCTGCTGCGCGGCGGCATCGCGGAGCGCGGCGGCGTGCGCGTCGGACATCGCATCATCGAGATCAACTCGCAGAGCGTCGTCGCCGTGCCGCACGAGCGGATCGTCAACCTGCTCGCCACTAGCGTCGGAGAGGTACGCAACTCGAATGTCACTCGCATACACACATCTCTCGTGTTCCGGGTGTAGCTGAGAATCGTTTAACGCTAAGCTCCCCAAGATACTGAAACTAAAATACAATGGCATTATTCGTTAACCTTCGTCCGTATTTCTGGCCCTGGCCCTGCAGTCTCGACAAAAACGGTCGTTAAGTCTAATCGATGTCAATTTTCTTTAATAGATTTTCAACCTTATGGATTTGACAACGATACGATTTAGCGACCGATTTTTGTCGCTGTCTAATGTCGAGACTGCAGGGGCTGGTGAAATCCTACTAATATTATAAATGCGAAAGTTTAATGGATGTATGTATGTAGGTATGTTTGTTACTCTTTCACGCACAAACCACTGAACTGATTGGCTAAAATTTGGTACACAGATAGTTTATAACCTGGATTAACACAGGATAGTTTTTATACCAATTTTATGTTCCCGTGGGATAATTTTTGAGTTGTAGCGGGTGAAGCCGCTGGCAACAGCTAGTAATCTATATTTTAGAAGTATTGAAGATAAATGGCAATCACTGTCGAATATCGAAGCATTTTCCATTTCAATACAGCAAATAAAACTACATCTGCTTTAGATTTTAACTTTAGAACCCTATGAGACGAGATATGTAATTTCCTAGCTATCTATTAAAAGGGCACACAACTGAAAAAAAGTAAATGAAGTAAAATCCTTTTTTCTACTTTCCAGATCTTAATGAAAACAATGCCGACGTCGATGTTCAGGCTGCTGACCGGCCAAGAGAACCCGGTGTTCATCTAACGCGCGCGTCGCCGCGTCTCAAGTGCCTGCTTACTACGATATTACGATATACGCCCACCCGCACCGCAACCACGGCCCTAGCCTCGCCCTGCAACGTAAAACTGCCGTTTGTTACACTTTAATCTGCGTTTTAATGCGCTCCCTTACCGGGAGCATTCGCGTGTAATGTAACGTTATAGATTCGACTTTAAGCATTACATTACAATACTATCTCCCGGACTGACGAGCATTCGCGTACATTTAGTATAGATTTGATACAAGGTGCGCATTGTGATGCTCGATTGTCTTCAGTCACTGATGAAATGTTCGAAAGTAACGTTACATTACAAGAATACTCGTGGTAAGGGAGTTCCTTTCGACTTTTTGGCTGAGTTACGTATGCACAGTTGCTACGGTCCTTTCATAGCTTATCATACATCTGATAGAAGCAAGCTAAAGTCAATCTTAAAGTAATTCAATTTTAGCACCGACACCACATGATGAAAAAGAACCTTAAATCAATGGGAACAAAGGTCTCTTTGTTGGTGGACTTATCAGGTGGCCTACCATGACGTTTGAAAGCGTCAGTCTTTAGGCTGTGAGAAAGAGACAGAGCTATACAATTCTTCTAGCGCCATCTCGTTCCCTGGTACGTCATGGTAGGCCACCAGTGGCAACAACATAATTGCAACTTTATATGAATGGAAATAGGATTGCTTATACTTTGATAGTGATGCTAAATTAGTGGTATGATAACTGTGAAGGGAATAATGTAGCAAGCGTTGATTTGCGCAAAAGAACAGCCAAGAAGTTTGGTATGTACATAGTTTTTGTATATAGGTGAAAAAGCAGTCAGGTTCAATGATAAGCCAATATCTGTGTTTTACCCTTTTCTTATGTAGTATACGCCATGCAAGTGTAAAAATATTGGTGATTGTAAAATAGTCATAGAAAAAACACACACCGTTTAAAATACGACTTCGGCTGAACATTATAAAAGGAATCATACAAATATTGGCAATTTCATTAGAAATATTACTCTGAATGTAATTAATATATAAAAAACCCCGTAGAAGACCCATGTTACATAGATTTCCTCAAAAATATTTCTATAATATTTTAACCAGATATAAATAACACCAATCTTCCTATAAAATAGAAAACTACAATTTTATGAAAAATCTGTGTAGGTAGGTGAACTTGAGTTGATTGGTTTTGTTAGTGTACATAAATAATTTCAGCTCTATATGGAATGTACTAAATAATTAAATAAAGGATAATTTGAAAAATGTAGAAAACTTGAAAACAAAGAATTATTAACATCTTATTATTCAAATAATTTTGTACTACTTGTCAGATTTTCAGCTTTATGCTCTAAAACATAGAGTTTTAAATTGATTTTTACTAAAACGAGTGTCGCCACTACGTTTCTATTAAAAATTAGGAATTGGTGAGCTGAACTCCAATATATAATTATTTTCTTTTAATTTTAATATTTTGAAAAGTGTAGCCTAGTCTTATAAGTCATATAATTTATTTCAAGTACATATTAATTTAAAAAAAAGGATTTAACAACTAGGTACAAGTATAAAATATAAGAAAATAATTTTGTAAAGCGAGGGTAGGGCCCCAACTCAAGCTTAGCTGATAAAAAATACTCAAAAAACATATGTGATGAGTTTCAATGCTTACAATGCTTTCGTGGCTAATAAGATAGAATATAAGTTGTATTATCTCTCTATTAATAAGCACCATGTATTTACTAAAACGATTAAAAAAAACTAACTCATCTATGAAAAAAAAAATCAACGGATGTGTGCACGCGCATAACTTTCGAACTACTACACCGAATGAATAATTTTGTATGCAAGAAAGTTCTTTGAAAATCCGTCGAAAAGTTGAAAAATTGAACCTGTGTGATATCAAAAATTGAACCTGTGGGATATTATACCTAGGTAGTTTACATCCATATTTCAAAACGCTCAAGAAATCTCGTCAACGTCGTAACTTTGAGTGTACATCAATAATATGTTTTTTTTTAAGTCGTATTAGTAAATACATAAGTGTTCATCTTTTATCGTCATGACAATGTGTATACATACTCCACTTAATATTATATTTATGTAAATTGAATATCAGAAACCCACTCATATCTGCTTAGATATTTACATTAAATTAACAACATTTTAATTCAGATAGCATTTTTTTTATTGTGTTGCGTCACTTTTGTTGAAGAACGATTAGTTTGTAAATCAAGAAATTTGTCATGATTATTGCCATATTGTTAGTGTTTTAATTTCAAAGTTATCTTTGAAATGAAATGCGTTTATTTTAAGTGGTATTTGTAGATTTTTTAGGTATGATTTTTGTGGTTTTCTCGTATCTGCCATTTATAATTTATACATTTTGGTTGTTTCTTCACATTCTGATAACTAAATATTTTGTATAATATCTCGAAAGTTCTCTGTGTATTAAGTTATGATAGTGTGTGAAAATCAAATAGGTAGGGTTTGGATGTAATATGTGGGGAAACATTCATATTTATATTTATTTCTGTGTCGCCATTCATGCCTGTTAGCAATCTAGCCATTCCATTATCATAATGTTTAGTTCTTTGTATATTCTGACTTACGATCATTAAGTTTCAAACTATTTTTTATGAATAAAAGTGCACCATAGTTCAAATCATCTTATTCAGTTCAGGATCAACATGTATAGCTTAGATAAGTGGGTCACGGAAAAACTGCGTTATGGCTCAGATTTTAGGCATACTGCATCTATCATTGTGAACGCATCCTATCATCCGAGCCACAATACAATTCCACAGACCCACAGTGATCAAATTGATAAAAAAAAAGAATTGATTAGTGGATATAGTAAATAAAAAAAGCATTATTTCGTGTAGCATCTCAAAAGATATATCATATTTTGTAAATTTTATAGTGTTGCTATAGCTATGTAACCTACATTTATATGTATGTCCTGTGTTCTTAGCTAAGCTTAGCGCTCTGAGAACGAGTAAACAATATTTATTTATGTATAAAAATATATATAATTTAATAACAGTTCTAATTGTAAACACTTTAGATATAAACACTTGAATAAACCGCTTCTGATTACGTACATTTATCCCCGAATCTAATGTCCTCTAAATATGTCTTCTTTTTCACGTGTTTTTTATTTGCTCTTAAGGCCAGTGTCTTTAAAATACGGGTGTCTCTGCGAAAGCGGACTACATCGACATTACCCAACCAATGTCAGCACATACCTTGAAATATTAATTCAACAATGTTGAAAAACATCCGTTATTTCTTACTACCTTCGTCGTTTTAGATATACCCAAAATCTTTCAATTTTTTTTACTCCTTTCGACCCCTGAGCACTGGCCACGCCCTTGTGAACTAAACGTAATATAATAAGTATACAGTCTGATGTAATTTTGTATTGCTAGCTGTTGTGAATAAGATTTATTTACATTGAGAAACACAGATAATAAATAGCCTTTTATTGTGAAAGCTGGTATATGGTAGGTACACTGTAACATGTGAAATAACTATTGTTGTTCTCATTTCTAAGAGTATTATTCTAGTCTGCATTAAAGTTAAGAATAAACTGAACAAACTGATTTTGTGGTTTTATTGTCCAATAGCTGAATAGCCTATAGACGTTCTATGTTATCTTACGGTAACTTTTAATGTACATAGCGCCGTGATCTGCCCTTTATTAATAAGTCGACCATACGGAACATGACGCGCCATCGTCGACACCTGCATTGTTCTTAATCGGACGGCGAGCTACCCATTACTCGCTGTCCGCAAACACATGCCTACGGTGGCCGGAAATCGCCACGCGACGCCCTAGGCTTCTCCTGCGGCGACTCATATCCCGCCACCTCGTTCCCTAGCATTACTGCATCCCAGAAGGAGGTGACCCTCCTCCGACTACTCCTCACCCTGCAGCATGACCCCATTGAATGCCGGGCGAGAGAGGTCATCGCCTTTGTGAGGACCCGGAGGTACTATGCCAAAGCGGGGCAGATCACCACCGCATACTCTACTGTGTCCTCCGAGCAGTGGAGATATAAGGAGCTGTAAACAAGGAGGGAAGTTCCTGTGTCCGATTTTGCGTTTGGTCCCGCCCAATACTACACAGGAACCTTCTCCTTGCTGACAGCTCTTTACGAAGCGCCGTCGAACCGGGCATGGCTTCTGACAGACGCGAGCCACCCATTACTCGCCGTCCCCACTGTGCCCATACCTACGGTGGCGTACCTCACGCATCGTTATACCTAATTCGCGGAAGGTGACTGCGCCTCCTGTTCCTCATCGCCGTAACATGACCATGCTACAGTGGCGCATGGTTCCTAATCGGACGGCGAGCTACCCATTACTCGCTGTCCGCAAACACGTGCCCACGGTGGCCGGAAATCGCCACGCGACGCCCTAGACTACTACGGCGGCTCACATCCCGCCACCTCCTTCGCCGAGGTGACCCTCCACCGATAGCTCCTCACCCCGCCCGACATTCGAAGGGGTCATGATGCGGCATGACCCTTTCGAATGACGGGCGAGAGAGGTCATCGCCTATCGCCTCCCTAAGGACCCGGAGGTACTATGCCCAAGCGGGGCAGATCACCACCGCATGCTCTACTGTGTCCTCCGAGCAGTGGCGATGAAAGCAGCTGTTAACAAGGAGGGAAGTTTCTGTGTCGTATTGCGTTTGCTCCCGCCCAATCCGACACAGGAACCTATCTCCTTGCTAACAGCTCTTTACGAAACGGGCATGGTTTCTATCAGACGCGAGCCACCCACTGCTCGCCGTTCCTGCTGTGCTCATATGCCTACGGTGACCTCGCAACGTTTGACGCCACGGGCGTCTCACGCATCGCTACTTCGCAGAAACAGGTGACTGCCTCCTGTCCCTTATCGCCCTGTAGCATATATGCCATGCTAAAGGGCGATGAGGGACCTCACCGCCATGTGAGATCTCACATGATGGTGTTCTGCCTAAGCACGGGCACAGTAGTAACCCGGGCGTTTCGTCCCGCCCAATCTGACGCAGAAACAAACCTCATAAGCATCCAATATGTCCGGTGAAGACCTGCGTCACGTGGAAGGTGAGGACGCCGTGGCACCTTTGCAGCCACTCCTCCTCAGTACCTAAATGCTATACCACCCTAACGTTTAATTTGAATGAATGGAAATAGTGATGTTAAAATTTCATCCCCTAACGGACTCGTTTATAATTTATGCCATGACTGACCTAGACACCAGCAGGAAAGTTTAATGACAGCACATAAAAAAAAATGTGATATCTAGTATTCTTAAAGCCTCCACCATGTTTGTAACGCACGTCTTGCGTTCCCATCGCTACGTTTCCATCGCTTACGTTTCTCACGTTTTCAGGCAACGATTTGTTCCCAGCGACGCCCTACGTGCCAAGAGACATGGTCTTACGATGCAGATGATTTACACTTGTGACACGATCGTGAGGCTGTCGCTTTGTTTTCCCACGTTTTGCTGCCAACGTGTTCGTTTCAGCGCGTTGTTAAACAGCGTTTTTGTTTCCGACGTGGTAATACCCGTGAAAGATCACTTCTTGGTTATTTATACAAACATGGATAAAGCTTTACAAAGTTGAAACTAACCAATCATTCCCAAGGCATGTATTATATTTTCATTGACGGTACTTGTACCAAAAGGCTGTCATTAAACTTTATTTTCTTTTTGCCGATGTTATACTAACGCCATCTATTGTCAAATAGTTCTACTAATAGAGCATTTACACGGGTCGAGTTTTCGTACAGCGAAAAAAAAGTAATAAATAGTTACTAGTGATAGTGACCACGGAACAGAAAAAATAGCTGGTGACTTATCGCAACGCTAGTTGAATGCAAATCAGCGCGTGTAAATGCCCCATAAAGTTGTATCAGAGGGTCTAAATTAAAAACTTTGCAATATTCCTAATATTGTCATCTAAAACAATTATTTATTCTAAAATCACTTTTCTTTCGAAAGTCGGTGGCTGTTTTTATTTCATTGACTATTGCCACCGACTTCCGAAAGAAGAGTAGTGGTGGCCCAGTGGTATCGGTCCCGAATTACGAATTGGTCGTGGGTTCGAACCCCGCTAGGCGCATTACTTTGTGTACTATTTTTCATCACCACTGCTCTCAAAACGGTGAAGGAAAACATCGTGAGGAAACCGGCATGTGACATCATGTCCTAACGCATCAGGTTAACGAATGTTAGAAGAATTGCTAAGTCAAACACTTTTATGAAAGTGTGGCTGTTTTAGGCTCGCAGTAGTTATGAGAATGTACGAGATTGTGTCACCTGATGATAGTCCAACAGAATAGCAGCTACGGTTTGGCCTCTCATGCTTGAGGTTGTCAGTTCAAACACGTATTAGTTGCAATGTATCATAACGACGCAAATGATTTAATATTCATAATCATTATCTAGTAATATTCAAACTGTTTCTATGTATTTTGATTTTCATCTGATGCTAGCCTTTAGCCTAATACTTCATCCTACTGCTGGGTAAAGGCCTGAAGATAGAGGGACGAGCTGGACAAAAGCAAAAACCAGTGGTGTGGACCGCTGGTTTGGCCCTGGATCGTGAAACTGGAAATCATTGGGAGATTGTTATCGATCATTTTCAAAACTTGAGAGATTCTGTTTCATATTTTTATGCGCCACCTGCCGGGCCTTAACACAACATTCACGTTTTTGTGACGTAAATTTTGACGTTAGTTTGAGAGAAAATATTAGTTCCTTGTTCGCACACTAGAGGCGCTTTTTCATTTGAAAAACGCATAGCAAAAAAGTAATGTATTTTAATACAAAAAAAAAAACGAAATACCAAAATGAATTTATGCGGGTATGCCCACCAAATTGTGTATCAAAAAGTTGTAAAAATTACCCAATTTTTTTTAATAAAAAATAATCGACCTACCGGTATTCGGTTGACGGCTAGCGAGCTGCACGCTTATTGCGCTGAGTACCTAGTACGAAACGCAAATGCGATTCTCATCCATTCATGTTACATCACTTTCTCACAATAGTTAAATAACATAGAAATAGAGAGCATTTTACTTAGTAATTTCTTTTCTTATAATATACGTAGGTATTCACGAATGCGATACTTAATTAGAAAGGTAGGTAGGTAAGTTTCTGTCAAATGTAAAGGTAAACAAAAGAAGTAAATATTTGATAATAAATTAGTACCTACCTAAGTAATTTTGATTATATGACTAAGGTGGAGAAGTCATTAATATAGTATAATTAATAATTTTCTCCAGAATGTAATGAACACTTCCCTGAAAACCGCTTTAAAATCCGTTCAGCCAAACGCGAGATAATCGCGGACAAACATACATACAAACACATACAGGTCGAACTGAGAACCAACTTTTTTTAAAGTCGGTTGAAAATCACCGGTTGTTTCATTAGAGGAGCCCCGAACCTTTTTTATTGAAATAACCGCTGA
Organism: Agrotis segetum; assembly: GCA_036375495.1. Classification (NCBI taxonomy): domain Eukaryota; kingdom Metazoa; phylum Arthropoda; class Insecta; order Lepidoptera; family Noctuidae; genus Agrotis; species Agrotis segetum. The sequence goes on along the minus strand of JAQSVV010000048.1, from coordinate 1,396,388 downwards.
ATAAACCTAGATGCTGTTCACTTGAAAATCATGGTCAACATAGAAGGGTCACCTTGGTTGAGTGATTGAGTCTACCAAAGCCAATGTGTCACAGGTTTGACGCAACTTCTTTACCCATACTGCGAACTCGTTATTAAAAGCCGTAACAGACAATCGAACCACATCACGAACTTGGTGCGCTCTCCGAACCAAATTCAATCAAACCAGATTGATACCTTTGCATGCCGTAAGGTAGAATGTGGAAGAGCCATTATTGTTAAAATGTGAATACCTTATTTTGTACCCACAGTCTTTGCAAATTAAATGATTTCTGATTTCTGAATCGTGTTGCCCACGGTCCACCGGACATTACTATCATGTTTGATTCGAAGCGCACTAAGTTCGTGATCGGTCCGGACCAAGTTCGATCGTCGTGTGATCTTGTCTCTCCTGCAATACGACACCCTACCTTTCAAAACATTAAAAAATCAGAGGAGCATTAACTTAAGGTCATCTCTGCTGTCAACGCTCATACGGTCTTACACGGCACTAATCACATCTCTACGTCTTCTGTAGCCAGAGACGAATATACAGCCGTATATTAAAAAAAATGTTGCTCTTAGAAAACTTATTGCGGCCAATAAAGCTCCATCGAACTTCTAACATAGCTCAATTTCAAAAAGGCCATAATATTTTGTAGTTGTCATAAATGAGCTACGAACAGTCGATCAGCATCCTTGTTTTCTATAGTTTCCTCCAGCTAAGTATGGAATTTTGCAAAATTTCAAAACCATTCGAATAAATGTAAAAAAAATAATGTCATTAGAACGACTAAAAGCAACGTATCCTGGTAAGAGGCGATCTGGGACCTTAAAATTTTATTTATTTAAAATAAAATTTATTTTATTTTAAATAAATAAAATTTATTATTTATTTAAAATTTTGAAATTCGAACGATGCATTAAAAAGCTGGCCATTGACGATCAGTCCAAACATAAAACTGCGGCATAAAACTAGGGCGTCACTCCAAATGGTTTTACTCCATTTAGATTTGCCCATTCACTGGCGTCACTCCGGCTCTTCATTTTTCGATCGGCCGCGGGGCAAAGCTGACGAAAAGTGAACTAGGTACTTATATTTGTGTAGAAAATGAATTCTGGTTCTGAAGAAGAAACATTAATTTTAACTGTGGCTACTATTTGTTGCCATATAATAACCGAGAAACGTGAAAGAAAGCAATGGATGAAGGAATGGCTTAGAAAAAGGAATCAATTCACTCACGTCAATTTGTTGAATGAGTTATCATTAGAACCAAGTGACTGGAGAAACTACCTACTTAAGGATGGACGAAACTACAAATTTCAAGCTTTTGAAACTTGTAACTCCATATATTGCTAAACAGGATACTAATATGAGAGAAGCTATTAGCCCTCATGAGAGATTGAAAGCCACTCTTCGTTTTTTAGCTTCAGTTACCACGATCGCAGCGAGCGATTCGAGCGAACTGAAGCCTTGGAATGACGATCGCGCATTGACGGTCAGTTTGGCGCGACGCGCCGCTTGGATTTATGGTAGTCACGGAAAATTTCCGTGGCGAGTCGTCAGTTAAAATTCTGGAGTGACGATTCGCCATTGACGGTCAAATTTTGGAGTGACGCCCCAGTTTTATGCCGCAGTTTTATGTTTGGACTGATCGTCAATGGCCAGCTTAAGGATCAATGACCTTTATTCCAGACTTATTTGGCGGGAACTATAGCCCCCTTAAAAATTTAGTAAGTGACATCATTAAATGCATCAGTAGCATTAGTTACACGAGTCAGGACGATGCTATTTGTCTTTCTGTAAAACTATTTATTAGCTTCCAAGGGACAAGTTTTGATACCTTCTGACCTAGCTACGTACGCCAGTCTGTAGCCCTTGGTTGCGAGGGAGGATTATGCTCTCAACCAAGGTTGTTGGGTGAGCAACCAAATTGGGTCACTAACCGACGTCTTCACGATCAATCTTTACACAAACATAACCAAGGTGCTCTTTGTAGGTGGTTGAATCTAACCGTGTAGCTGGCCTTTGTGAAAAGTAGGTAGGTACATGACACCAGCAGGTCAACTTAGATATGAAAATCTGTCAAACTTTACCAATGGAACATTCAAATTTCAAACCTTCCACTATTGTGCTAGGTTTGAAAATCAATTACAGAAATTGACCGATTGTGGTAGCTTGATATGCTGGCATCTGTATAATACCCACCTACCTACACTAGCCCAGCTACCTTGATAGAAAATAAGTGATACTGATCGGTAATAAGTACTTTAATTAGGTACTTACCAAATGGGTGAGAATCAGGTTCTGGGAGACTCGGAGGCAGTCAGCATGATGCACCAGCACACTTTTCACAGTATTTTTTTAAGTTTTTTTAGATCACGCGCGGTTCATGCCGCTAGCAAAAATCATATGATGTATCGGAAACGATCGGAAAGGTAGCGGGGGTAGGGGAAGATGACACGTGACTGTAATTTCACCAATCAAAATGAATCCTGACTAAAATGGGTTCCATTTTATGAATTTTATGGGATTATTTTAATTAACACGATTTTTTTTATACAAGTGGGCTTTGATAACGCGTTTGAGGCGGCTAAGTTTTTGGAGCAGAAATCTGCAATAACACTTGTCTTGCACACAATTGTATCAACTGACATACTTCTATACACTCTCAAAGAAATAATAAACTAATAAATAATCAATTATTTTTGCCAGTATTGTAGACGAAAATATTTTACGGTCACAACTATGATTTTAATTTTCTTTTTTTCCCGCGCTTTCCTTTTTCACCTGATTGAAAGAAAAGCAAAGGTATGAAGACGCTAAACAGCCTAATAAAAAAAATAGAACCCCATTTGAATTTAGAACACAAATAAATATTGATTTGTTCATAAAAGTCATGTTTGTCTATTATCTGTGCAGTTCAAATGCCATAATTTGTGATGTTATCAGCGCCTTTTTAACAGTTGCACGCCTTAAAATAAATAAATAATACCTAGTTAACTATTTGAAAATAACTAAATATTAATACTTATAAAAAAAAATAGAACAAAGCATTTTCAGCTTCGCAAAAAATAGAAAACCGGAAGTCGCCACTGTGCTCTCGCTACCAGTAGGTACTTTGAATGATTTTATTTTATTTATTGAAGTGAAAACTTCTTTAGCGGCGTTGTACACTTTTTCTGTAATGGGTAAAAAATTTAAAACTCGCGTCAGGGTCACGTGACCAAAACTCGCGTCAGGGTCACGTGACCCTGATCGAAAATGAGTAAGACGTCATTCAAATTAAAAATAAAACATAGTAACAAAAAAGTTTTCACTTCTACCGGCACTCCTGGAGTGCAACCTTTTTTTTTTTTACTTATTACGTTAGTTCTATGACACAATAATAAATCTAACAATACTTCGTCTTTGTTTTCATCAAATACCAGATTTTAAAAAGCAAACAAAAAGATTAGTTCCGTTTCAAGACGTTCTGGCAAGTTGACAGATGAAGGAAAGGATTTCCACCGTAAACTCCGTAGAAAGAGAGTAAACTCCTTGTTTTCGAAAAAAAAACAACCACTCTAGACTACTAGGTACTGATACTGGCATGAGGTTTTTATTCAGCACGTGTAAAAAATATGAGGAAAAAAACACGTGTGAGAAATACTTACGATGATTTTGAACTTGTAGTGTGGGTAGGTGAGCCTTTTTCGAGGAAGTGTATTGAAAATAATTCTTCCATTTCTAAATCTTTGCCCCTAAAAAGGGAACTCTATCAGTGCAGACGACGACGCCTGCAGGTAAACCAGGTCAACCTACCCCAATCTGTCAAAATTTACCAATCAAACATTAACCTTCCTCTATGTGATAAGGTTGAAAATCTAAAATAATTTGACAGAATGAGGTAGGTTTAGGTGCTAGCGCCTGTACATTTTAGAATACTTACACCTTGGCAAAAAACTTTAGAAAACCGGAAGTCGCCACTGTCTTCTCGCTACCAGCACTTTGAATTTTTTTTTTTCACTTACGTTAGTTTTATGGCACAATAATAAATGTAACAAACCTGCGGTCCTTGTTTGCATCAAATATCAAAAGATTTAATAAAACGTTGTCAGAAACAAAAAGATTAGTTCCGTTTCAATCCGTTCTGGCCAAGCTGTACATAAAATGACACATGAATTGAAACAAATTCACAGTCCGGCCACGGAGACTGTGGCTCTCTTACGAATTTAGATGCGGTCATACAAATATTTGTACCGTGTGGGCGTAGTATCGAACCCGTGACACGCTGTGCAGCAGTCGATCGCAGGACCATTGCCGTGCCGTTAATCCGGAATGGGGATGGCAACTCAAAGCTAATCGTAGATGGCGCTGCGATAGTTGGTCCCCACGTCTACCTTGTACAAAAAAACAAACAAGATTATTTGATATAAAAATTGAGTATAAATACAAAACAAATATGGAAAATTATTCGTCCATGCAAGTACTATATACTAAAAGAAGAATTAAGACGCCGCGGCGCATCTACAAGAGGAAAAAAGTGATTTAATTGAGTGGTTATACATTTGATTTTACCGTAATAAATCCACAATTACTTGTAGTTGAGGTTTCAATTTTTGAGTTTAGGTATGTTTTACCTGTTCTCTCCTTTATCAAGAATATAATGCTGGTTTTGACTTCTATTTTGATAAAATATCATAATGTTTTAAGTCAGTAATTTTAACCTTTTTTTCTATTTAGATTCGAGAAATATCACAATATATTTAATTTCTTAAAACCACAACTATTACAAAACTCGTTCCAGGTGATAATTCTTCGATTTTCGAGCGATGCAATACTGGTACTTAACCTCCAAAAGAAAAGTAGATACTATTTTGAAAAGTGTATTCCATCATTTTTACAGCTTATTACACAACATCTAGTCATTTTACATCAATAAATGGTTTTTTTTCTGAAAATTCCTTTGATTTTACAGTTCTTTGGGGACCAAACTGTCATTTTCACTTTGACACTTGCCTTCCCCATGGTGAACGCGCACCTAGCCGCACCGCAGTCCGTTTTCTTACCGATTCTGCGGCTACTGCGATGCGGGTAAGTGTGCGAGGTTTCATTGAACTTCATACAAAGAATTCGTAATGCAGGGACTGCGTGCGGAGACTGCGGTGCGGCTAGGTGTGCGTTCACCATTAGGGTCATAGTACACAAATACCTACCAACTCAGAAACAGATCGCAACCGTTTCGACTTCGCCTAGATTCAGGCGTAAATCCAACTTATGCAGGTAACCAAAGCGGATCAGCAGCTCCTGTACTTATGACTCGGCTACGCCGATGCCGCGATTACGGCTCGCCAACTGCTTTGCTGCTAGCACCAGCGCGGCGATAGGGCGTAAGCGCGGGGACTGCCCGGATAATGGATATCTCCTGGATTATGAATCGATGAGCTTACCAAGTTTAGTATGATCGACGAGACGTCACACGCCTCTTTCTTCTTTAAAGGGGACCGTCAGATTTACTAAAATCCACCCTAATCTTTCAGTTGGCCTTTGCGTTCCAGGGCCACGGTCCAAATCTGCGACCCCTGTATGCGCTGGGCCCTATACATTTTTTATAGGCAGGCATATTTTCGTAGTAAGTCATTTAATGATTCTTTCATTCATAAATCATTTTCATTAAGTATTGGTGGCCGATCTGAGATTCTCCCCAGCTTAGCCTAATTTGAATCTCAAAAGTAAGGGTTACTTTCGAGTAAATTGTCTGAGAAAAAAAAATGTGGCCAAGCAGAGAAGATACTCCGCAGAACCAGAAAAAATGAAATGATTAAGACAAGTATAATACACCCCTCAGTGGTAATTGCTGAGGCCATCATCATCTGCCTATGTTTGGTTTGGATTAGCTGCCATTTTAACCACCAGATGCAGTTGAATATCAGTATTAGACTGGCCGTCATACTACATATACAGACAGACAGGGTCAATGGCCAAACATGCTTAATGAGTCACTGATGAAACTCGGCAACTACCTAATCAAAGGTTATATTCACAGACTGACCTCGGTTAACATGGCTTAAACTTGAACATGGTCTCCTCTGGCTGGTATAATTTAGCCATAAACCTACTTACAATAAAAATAAAGGTTTCAGTGAACACATTTGAGCTGCCATGAGACTAGACTACATCTGCAGGGAATTGCAAGCAGTGGATCAAGAGGGCAGCCATTGCTTGGCAGAGTAAGGCTTCAGGGGCTGATATATAACGAGGTTGTGATAATGCCAGTGTAAATCAGCTTATCCAAAGTACTGTGTGTTTTCCCAATGAGTGGGCCTAAATTCACCAAGAGGGTGGGTGTGATTAAAAAAACTTATAATAGAATACCCACAAATAAATTCAAAACTTTTTTTTTACTGATAAAGTAATTATTATTGTCCTAGCCTAGACAAAGGCTTTGTCTTTCTTGACAAAGAGGAACTGCACAGTATAAGAATTTGACCTTTCAGTCAGGTGTACTGTCGCAAAACAATAAACAACATTTAGATAAATATAGAAGATAAGACTGTTATCAAATGTCGAATACAAACAAAGAATTGTTTTCTATGCCGTCACATTTTTTGCAGTATCTAGTCGAGTTTTTATGTATTAGATGACTTTTAGTTTTTATTTACTTGACCTTGAAGAATTATTTCTGAATGCTATGATTTGTAAAATGTTACAACATCTAGAATCAAATTCTTGTTTCAGAAAAAGAAGTCTGAAAATAAGTTTTGATTTGCTGGGGAAATATTCTCAGCGAGTCAAGGTTTGCTTTTTGTTCTAAAGTGCATGATATTGTTGACTTGAGATTGGCTATTAAATGAACGAAACTTGAACAAATTATGTATTTCTACTTGTTCCCATTATGTTGTGGACATCAAATATTTATTGTTTATGTTATGCATTCTGTTAAGTTACAATACCATAATAATTTCTATATGTATTTACCGATGAAGGGGAAATATTTGTTCCATATTATGTGCCTATCTATAAGGAAAAAATATTCACTAAGCAAATGATCAATGAAAACATAACCTATAAATAAGAAGTGTTAACTCAAATGTTATTTATTGAAAATAAAATATTGGTTTAGCTTTTGTATATTATGTATTTTGAAGTTTTCTCACAAAGCCAAATTAAATTTACATAAATACAATTTAATGATAATTTTTATACAAGATGTAAATAGTACACAAAAGATTCTTAGTGAAATCATGCTGTTGTTGCTTATCAAGTGAAAATAAACATCTATAATGCATTCACTTTTGCTATGTAGAAAAAAAGAATTAAATTAAACTTTCAGTATCACTAGTGTTCAAAAAACTGATATAATCATTTTATTAAGCATAACATTTGCACTCAAGAGACATGTTCATAAGACTCTTACAAAGATATTCAACTTTGTGACAGTAAACACTATCCATTGTATAAAATTAACCAAATTTGTAACCATGAAATATATACATTTAAGTCTCCAGGTTTTGTTTTTATTAGCTATTATAATGATAGTAAAAAAATATGCATACCTAATATTGTAACGAAGCTACATGTGAACGGGTAAACAATGACCTGTGGGACTGTCGGACCGCTCCGAGACAATAAGGGCGAGGCTACGAAATGCAGGAGGATAACCTGAGCGATGAGCGCCCGCAGCGCCGTGGCGCCGCTCACCTATAATAAAATTTATCCACAATTGTCTCTTCACAAGTTACTCGGTCTAGGGTGTATAACATAACTTGCACTCTTAAATCATGATATATGTTAGTTCCGTCCTCGTGTGGCGCGTCGGGGAGGCACTGGTGAGTGAGTGCGGCCGCACTCTTCAGTTGTCCATGGCGTATCTCCGCGTCCACTCCTTCGCGTTCCGGATAGCCTCGCTCTCGTTCACCTTCCACAGCTCGGCCACGTCGTTCGCCAGCGGGTCGTCAGGGTTCGGCGCCGACAGTAGCGCCTGGATCGACAGCAGCACCGTGCGGATCTGCAGCGCTGGACTCCACTTGTCCTTCAGTATGTCCAAGCATATACGGCCCAGTCGATCTATGTTCGGATGGTATATTTTAGTTATAAACCTAACCTTAGGCGCTGACATGGGATAGTCCTCTGGCAGAAATAACTCTAATTTAAATAGTCCTCCTTCGAACGGCGAGTCTTCCGGGCCAGTGACGATTACGTGAAAGTAACGAGCATTCGTTTCGCTTGGCACCGCGCTGATTCCCGGCACCGGCTCTTGCATCAATCGCTGTGTCTCTTTGATTATTCTACGTGGTAGGGCTGCCATTTTAAATATGCGGTCTAGCGCAATTTGTCAAATGAAAGCAAGTAATCATATAATCGTACAAAATATCTAATTGTCTTTTCACACTAAGTGTTCACGACGATTATCCAGGCACGTCTTCAGAATTAACGAATTACAACAGCATTTTAGCCATGATATTGCTAAAAACGCGACTACAAAAGCGAAGGTACTTCAATTTTTAAAGCATAGACTATATAGACTTTTGTACCAAAGAGAACACGTGCAATATAGAAATTGGTGCGTTTCAGGTTACTTTGTCATTTATTCCGGAAAATACCGGTTTTTATTAATATAAAATATAATCCTGTTTTATTTCGAGAAAAACCTGATAATTAACAAAAAATTGTGTAACAGAGGAATAAAATGGATCCAAATTAAGTACAAAATTGTAAAAATGGATGGTCGGCTTCTTTTCTGACAGAATAAAAAGGCGTTAGTCAGGTTGAAACTTGAAATACAAAAAAATTATTAGAGGATCTTATATCTCTTTCCTTTTCTAAGATATAATTATGGTCTTCAGTTTAATTAATTGTTTTTCTTCTTGTTAGCTTCTGTTTATGAGAGACCTCAGACCATGCCAAAAGTCTATGGTTTTATCAATAGTTCTAGGTTTATCCGTAAGATGTCATTAACTGTACCGTGCATTGACAGCAAAGTTAACTAAGTCACTGGAAATTACAGATATGTTATTATCTAGTAAGTTATTGAAAACAATATGATCTACATGACTTTCAGGGCTATTGACTAACTTGATAGTCACTGACTAGCGGTTGTCCACTGAGCTAGGATGGCTTGATACCTGTTATGACGTTAACTTGAGGAGTAGAGTGCCTCAAGAACGTTAGAATAGTGTTGATTTTAAGGGACATTTACATTTATCATTTGCATTGAAAATGCAAAAGTCAATATGTTTACAATGTACAGACGCCAGCAGGTCGACCTACCCGAATTTTGACAGCTATTTGATGATCACCACATAGACACCGAGATAGGTAGGTATGCAATAGCCCCGCTGAATGAAAAAAGCTCTTGTATTTATAGAATTAATTTTCTTACGTTGGTATTCGTGCTCTAACAATTTTTTTGACAATCAATGCCCACGGGTTGGCGTGCTCCTCGTCCTACCGGTCCACGCCTAGAAATGGCACCACAGGCTTTCCGTAATAGGTATTATAGGTGAAGGCTGAGCAGTCAGCAAAAATTGATAAATGTAAATTTCCCCTAAAATCAACTATTTTAACGCACTTGAGGCACTCCGCTCCTCAAAATAGCCTCCTAAACTCCTAATCAAGTTAGCTAATAGCCCTGCTGATAGAGAAAGCCATTCAACTGCTCATGCCTATTTTTTCCTTTATGGCATTGAAAAAGATACCATGCCAGCAGCAATTGCTGACCTCTCCTACGATAATCTATATAAATAAAAATGAATTGTTGTTCGTTAGTCTGATTAAAACTCGAGAACGGCTGGGCCGATTTGGCTGACTTTGGTTTTAAATTAAGTATTTTGGAAAGTCCAGGGATGGTTTAAATGGTTTTTTTTTAATCGTTTTTTAGGCGGTACGGAGTTCGCCGGGTCAGCTAGTTAAGGATTTTGATAATTGATAAGTAAATATGCCAATCCCAGCTCTCCGGTTTTACTCAAGCTATTCATTCGGGCACAACAATCAATTACTTACTGAAATACTTTATATATCTTTATTTTTTTCACTTATTACGTTAGTTTTATGGCACAATACTAAATCTAACAAACCTGCGGTCTTTGTTTACATCAATTATCAAAGATTTTAAAACGTTGTCAGAAATAAAAAGATTAGTTCCGTTTCAATCCGTTCTGGCGAAGCTGTAGTTGAGGAATTTATTCCACAAAGTTATTTTGTTTTTGCCTACAAACAAATAAAACAATCAATCGTTTAATAGAAGCTTTTTGCTAATTCTTTGTCGGTTTGCAATCCTGGCAAAACTATTTTGTCTGACTCTAGGGAGCATGTTGGGCGTGGGACTAGGTTTGCTTCCTACATAGTTCAAACTGTTCGATTAAGACTCTAAGCTACAAATATTTCAGGGATTACAAGCAAAGTCTAACTGAATGCAGCTTAATAGCTACTAGTATTTTACAAGGAGCGATTGCCCATCTGATCTCCACAACTTAGTAACTGGGTAATACCACAGAATATATAAGTAATACTTACGATACCCCTTGGTGAGACTGGTTGTCAGACTGTCTAGCTACTGACAACGACGACCACGGTTTCTGTCAGTTTGTCTGGAGTTTCTTGCCCGTTCTTCTCCATAGAGATTTACCATGGGAAACGTCCCTAACAGTAATGACTAGGTAGGTTAGCTGGTAGGTAGATTGAAGATCTGCAAATGTCAGCCGCAGCAGGCCACGCACAACCATAGGTTTAACGTGCTTTCCAAGTCACGGAGGAAACTCGGTATGATAGATGGTCCTATCCACAGACCAACCTCAGCGAAGTTATAAATAATTAAAGATCACGATTAGCCACGAGCCCCAGTAATTATAGTTAATTCTATCTACTAGTAGAGCCTACTAGTAAAAACTACTATTATGAAAGCTCTTTATTACCTTTGAAATAAGGTACAGTATTAAAGGAAGTTCTTACAGTCTATAGCCTATAGGTAATTTCGTTAATAGGCTTATGTTCCAATTCTGAATGTCTGTCAGCGGCACGGGCCATGGCCATTATCGGCCACTAATAGCCAATCGGTGTTGTCGGCTATATGTGATTGACACCTAGTGATGGGAACTGGAAGCAAATTACCTGTTAATTATGGAGCTTGTAAAGGAGTTTGGATATTATTAAAGATGGGCCAACAATGGGCCTTTGGTCAAAGAGTTGTCTGTATAATAAATAAGGTCGACTATGAATAGTAATATAATATAGTAATAGAATAATTCAAGGGTGGGGTGGCGCCACTGCTACAGTAAACAATTCGCTCCGTATTTAAAATTATAAAAAATAGTAAAAGAGTGTAAAAGTGTATAAAATGCTATTTATCTTGTGTATAAACAAACAATAGTTGCTTGAAAACGTTTGCAACAACGTATGTGAACGATAGTGTATAATAAATCCAAAAAAACAATTTGCTAAGAAGTTTTGGATTAACCAAGTGAATTTAGTGTAATTCAACATAAACATCCTACCAACTAGCCCTAAAAACATTAAAACATTCTTATATATTCATAACCAAGTGAACTATATGTGATAAACTTAAAATAAAGTGAAAACTACATTATTTAACCTTCTTTATAAATTCAAAATTTAAACGACGCGCTATACGACGCGACGCATCATCGCGTAAACAAGGTGAATGTAGTGTTAATTAATCACAAACAGTGCTCCAAATTGTTCTAAAAATACAAATAAACTCACAAATATAAACAAAAGTGAATGTTAAGTGATAAACATAGAAATATTATGTGAACAATTCAAACAATAATAAAAATTCAAAAAACGCGCGAGTCAACGCGTCTTTTAACGATTTTTTTTTACTTCCATATAATAGACTATTTCGTCAACTTATTCATTGTCCGTATGGCACGTTCGTAGATGGCGCTACACTTACGTAATCTAGAGAGCTCAAGTTCAAATCTCAGTGGATGAAAAATTTGACTTTTTGCTTTTATTTTCTTCATATTTTTTATTTACGTAATCAAAATAAAAATGGATTTCGAAAATATAACAATACGGAAAAAGAAGTCTGTCATAAATGACTCTCTCAATGATTCATTTCAATCAACTTTATCAGCTGACAATTACCTGACACGAAGTTTGCCTGACCTGTCAACGCGGAATGAACCAACGGAAACATTAAAAGATGAAATCCAAGACCTCAAAGAACAATTACAACAAGCTCAAAACAGAATTGACATTTTAACATTGGAAAATTGTGCGTTGAAATCACAAACTATAGAACAGCAAAACATTATTGAAAATTATCAAACAAAACTCGAAACTTCGTCACCAAAACGAGCTGAACACTCCGCACGATCATCAATTTCTCCAACAAAAAGAAACCATTCACATATTTCGTCATACAAAAACTCCAAAAATTTAACCCGAAAAGAAGATGGCGCTAATGTGCCACCGAATAGTAGCCCACACTCGCATGCTACCGAGGGCGCTACTAAACCAATTTCAACAAGTACAGATCACCTAGATGGCGCCAGCGTGTTTATCAATAAGAAACCATTTGTTCAACAAAATCCAATAGATGGCAGCACGTGCTCGAAAATTTCGGATCGAAGACCAAAAATTCAAATACTAGGTGGACAACAATGTTCCGATTTGGCTTCGGCACTAATACACTCCAGAAGCAACTCTAATTATCAAAAATATGATATTACTTCTATGATAAAACCCTTTGCGACGACTGATTGTATCCTATCACAAAATTATAAGCTAAGTGACTGTAAAGAAAACTTTTTAGTTTTGTGTATCGGTGAAAGTGACAATAATCCGAACAGAATTGTAATAGAATTAGCGTCTTTTTTAAAATGTACTAAAAATACAAATGTTATCATTTTAAATATTTTGCATAATAGGCATTTGAATGAAGTGTTACTAAATAGATTGCTAAAAAACATGTCGCAAAACTTTGATAATTGTACATTTTTAGAAACTGGCAGACATTACTATAGCAGAAAAAGTTACTTAATAGACACCTGTAAAAAGATTAATTTGTTAATTGACACGGCCTACTACAACTCTAATTTTTTATCATTAAAAAATCCTATGGTTTTAACAACCGTCTCTGACACTTACACAGAACCACTCAATATAAACAAGATTACCAAAACTTCTCAAGTAACTATTTCACACAATATTCAAAGAGCTATTCCAATTAAGGGCACGATACCACATTACTTTCCAAAAATAAAAAAGATTATTAATTCTCCTAATAAAAAATTTTTTCGAGACCTCACCATGTAACACTACTCTATTCCATCAAAATATTGCAGGTTTGTTAAACAAACAAGAACAATTAGAACTATGTCTTAATAATTTCCAGGAAAACGGAACCTCCATAGATATTATATGTCTCACCGAAACTTTTATAAAATCAGGTGACGAACAAAACATTTATTTAAAAGACTATAATTTAGCAAATAATTTTTCAAGAAAAAATGTAAAACGCGGTGGTGCTTGCATATTAACTCGAAAATCAATTGCTTTTGAACAATTAAAGATTTGCGAAAGTATGGCTACTGAAAAACAATTTGAATGTTGCGGAATCGAAATTCCATCCATGAAATGTATAATTATTTGTTTGTATAGGATACCAAACTCGAACACAAAAGTTTTCTTAGATAAATTAAATATTATGCTACATAAACTAACATCACACCGTAATAAAAAAATTATTATAGCGGGTGATATAAACATCGATACACTTAAGCCAAGTCAGTTTGCAGAAGATTTAAAAGGTATTTGTCTGAATAATAACTTACAATTACACATCAACACACCAACTCGTAAAGAATCATGCATAGATCATATTTTTAGCAACATCAAAAATGCACAAAGTGCAGTTCATCCACTCTTTCTATCTGACCACAACACTGGTCAAACCTTATCTTTCTCTTGTACCCAAGAACAAAAACTACCCTTCTGGTATGAAATGAGAAGGGACTTTAGCATAGAAAATGTTCTTAAGTTTAAAGAGGTCATGTCTGAACTATCTTGGACTGATGTTCTTGAAGAAGAAAATTTCAATAAAGCTTTTAATATATTTCATGAAACATTACAACTATACTACAATCTTTGTTTCCCGATAAATAAGGTAAAAATAAACGCAAACACTAATGCTCCCAAGTGGATCACAAAAGGTCTAAAAATCTCATCCATTCATAAAAGAAAAATGCGATACCAATATTACAATAAAAAAAACTCAAATGATAACAAGGAAGCCTACCTAAAGTATGATAAAATATTTAAAAAGTGTATATCTGATTCGAAAAAACAAAACAATAATAAACACGTAATAAATGCTAAAAGCAAGTGTAAAGCAACTTGGGACATTATAAAAAATAAAACGGATAACATGAAAACATTCGAAACTATAAAATCGATAGACTGCAATAACAAAAACGTCGTTTGCCCAATGCAAATTGCAACAGCCTTCAACAACTTTTTCATATCTATGACAAATAAAGAAAATCCTACTACTCCTAATTACAAATTAATAAATTCATTAAGCTCAACCATTTACTTAAATCCAACATCACGTGATGAAGTTACAAAAGTCATAAATTCATTAAACGATACAAAAGCTGTTGGTTATGACTGTATCTCCACAGGTATACTTAAAAAATGCAGCAAAGAACTGTCAGACATTTTAAGCCATCTAATAAATTTATCGTTTTTTCAAGGATGCTTCCCGGAAAACCTAAAACTATCAATAGTAAAACCTTTCCATAAGAGAAATTCTAAACAAGATATGAATAACTACAGACCTATCACTTTAATTCCAATTCTGTCAAAAATCTTTGAAAAAATCATGCACTCCCGTCTATCAAATTTCTTCAATAAATTTAATGTAATAACGAAAAACCAAAATGGTTTCCAAAAAGAAAAATCAACAACACTAGCAGCTTTCTCCCTAATTCAAAAAATAACACAAAATATAGATAAACGCAATCGAGTTGCTGCTATCTTTTTTGATATGAGCAAAGCGTTCGATTTCGTGGATCACAAAATTTTATTGAAAAAATGCGAACTATATGGTATCCGTGGCAAAGCACTAGATTGGATTAAAAGCTATTTATGTAACAGAAAACAATGCGTCGAAATTAATCAGTTAGATAACCATCTTGTTTCTACCCCATCAAGGTCTACCTTTGAATCAAACAACTTTGGCGTTCCTCAGGGCAGTGTGTTAGGTCCTCTTTTATTCCTGATTTATATAAATGATATTCCTAAAGTTACGACACACCACTGTATCCTATTTGCGGACGATATATCGGTTATTGTACCAGACGAACCTAACACAAAGTACGAAGATTCTCTCAGAAACACCATAGATTCAATAATGAACTGGCTAAAAGACAATAACCTTACAGCTAATATTTCTAAGACCAAAATTCTTCAATTTTCAAATTACAACAATACCTCCATCTTACCTTTAGACCTGCATTATAACAGCATAAAAATCGAAGAAGTCGTTGACACTAAATTCCTAGGTATAACCTTAGACAGACATTGCAACTGGAAAGCGCACACAGATCGCATATGTTCCAATCTAAATAAATTCGTTTTCGCATTAAAAAGGCTCAGAAAATTGTCATGCGTAAAAACAGCCTTGGCCGCATACCATGGCTATGTTGGGTCCATTATAAGATACGGTCTGCTCATATGGGGTAACTCGTCCTTTTCCAAAAAAGTTTTTATAACCCAAAAGAAATGCGTAAGAGCCATCTGTGGTGTTGGGCCGCTTGACACATGTAGACCTCTGTTTAAAAAATTAGGTCTGCTTACTCTCACAAGTCTCTACATCCTAGAAGTAGGAATATTTGTTAGAAGACACGCAGCTCTTTACACGAAAGCCGTAGAAAATAAACGATTCCTCTCACGAGATCCAACTCGCCTTGCAGTCACAAGATGCAGAAGCAGACTTTTTCAAAATAACTGCTATAGTATGTCTGTCAAAGTCTACAACAGCATACCAAAACAAATAAGAGAACTCCCATTCAACTGTTTTAAAATACGCCTAAAGAGATGGCTGCTTAATAATACATTCTGTACCCTAAATGAGTTCTTAGAATATAACCCTAGTCGTACCTAATTCTTTAGTGTACTAGAATTATTGTGTTCAGTGTTTATGTTGCAACTGTTATAAGTATATATATAAATATAGATACATATATATTTTTAAACTGCATTCTGCAGTTGTTTAAGTTAAATTAATGCATTGATTTAGGTATATAATTGTTAGGTTAAAATCTCTTTTGAACTATCGATTATTATCACTATACTGTTGTACTAAAAGTAAAGATGAGTAATGCTGTATCTCATCTATAACCAATATTTAAAAAAATATTTGCATGCTGAATAATAGTAAGCGGAATATGTTGAACTTTTTAACTTTAAGACCTATTGTACCATATTTCTTGCAAATAAAGATTATTATTATTATTATTATTATTATTATGCCAGCTGTAAAATTAATGCTACTACAATTTTTTTGTGTTATGTTAGTCCACCAAAGCAGATCAGATCATTGTTGAGGGTGAAGATCAGGGGAAATTTGTTATGTTCTACTGATTTCAGTTAAATTATTGAGTGAGTATTCGTAAATTGAACGATAAACTATTGTGATGGTTAATTTGAAAAGGGAAGAAATAATCAGTACCTACCTATGAATCCGTGAGCCAATTCCTTCGTAGACTTTTGTCCATTGTGTGGTTTCCAAAATTTAAGTGACGCCTCATCATCATCAACATCATCAGCCTATATTGTTCCCACAGCTGGGACACAGGCCTGTGGGACCCAGTCGGGGCCGATACCACTGGGCCACCACTGCTTCAAGTGACGCCTACTTTTAGTGAAAACAGACTCAAAGTCTTGTGTTAAAGATTTTACAAAATCCGATCTGAATAATGCCCGATACAGTGCTTAATTAAAAAAAATAACAAATAAAATTATAGAAAACAAAAACTACAAAAATGTGTTAATCTTATCTATTTTAATACTATGGCGTCACATCTATTCCCATTCAATGCTAATACTGTTTGTCTCGCAATCACATCGATTTGAAGCAAAATACAAACGATTTGATAGGAAAAACGACAACGACAATTTTAGTCAACAAAAACCCGATTACACGACGAAAAATGAATCCGCCATTTTTTTTTGTAAGGGGAAAAGAGAGAGTCAATAAGTAGGAGAGAAAGCAGATATAAAGCGGTATCTTATTTCGCTACTGAGCTCACCAGCTCCGATAGCCGTGATCGTCTAGTGGTTAGGACCCTACGTTGTGGCCGTAGTAACCCAGGTTCGAATCCTGGTCACGGCAGTGATATCACTGTCGCGGCGGAGCGATATATTTATGTTTTTCTTTGTTTTTTTGTTGTATGGTTGACGAAAAATAGGAAAAAAGACGTATATAAAAACATGATAATGTTTTTATTTACGGCATTTTTATTATGGCAACAATAATATGAGGAAAAATATTAAAATAATATACCTACATGTTTACTTGTTTAATGAAACAAATGCTACTCACGAAGAAAGTATTTTCCTTTTATTTTGCTAAAGCGTAATTATTTATGAAATTTAAATTTTGTTTTACCATTTTCATTAAATAAATAAAATGTATAACTCCCCCGTTTAGGAAAAGAAAATAGGATCACACAAAAAATATGATCGATTGAATAAAAATGCTCTACCTAATAGCATATCGTTCCTTTACTTACATTTTTAAAACTAATTCCACAAACTTGGTATTTTATTATTAGGTACCTACTATAGTATCGACACATAATTTATTCATAGATATTATAATTATTATTAACAGCGCAGCGCTGATTAAAATTCCGTTCATATTTAGGTAGGTATCATTTCTTTTTTAATAATTTATATCCTAATTATACGTATTTATTAACCAATTAATTCCATCTAATCTTTTTATTTAGCCAAAGTGGCAGTACACAGTTGTCTTTGACAGCTAATTAACCTAATTAATTAATCCAATCAAATACTTATCTTTAAAATGATAGATGGAGAATATCCATTTAGTTATTACCTACACTGATACGCAGTCCAATTTTAATAGAAGGTATTATTTTTTTTTTCAGATTACTATCATATTTAATATTTTTTTGTGACACGGTTGGTCCAGTGGGTAGGTGATCGACTGTTGTGCTGAATGTAGCGGGTTCAATTCCCGCACTTATCAAACATCTGTAGTAACAAAAAAATGCTATTACTGGTTTTAGTGTTTGCGTACGTGATTTTCTAATTTTGTAAATGCACCTGCGACACTGGACGAATTCCTAGCGTGGAGCTATGTACAGCTTGACATAAAAATGTAGAAAACCGGAAGTCGCCACTGTCTTCGCGCTACCAGCCCTTTGCATGATTTTTTGAATCCACCGGGTATAGGTCTTTGGTCTTAATGTATAAAACGTTACATTGGCGGAATATCATGGCATAAAATATGAAAGATGTTTGTGGAATATAAAAGGAACGTCCTAAGCAAACCGCTTTGGACGTAATCCTTTATAATTTGTTACGATGAAAGCGCGGTCGGAACTCAGAAGATTGAATAAAATCTAATGGCTACCTATTCAGAATGTTATTAAATTCATATTGCTCTCTCATTTTTTGTGGGCAATTGGTTAGAAAGAAATAAGTTATCTCTTTGTTTTACAGTCAGAAAGTACCTACCTTTGTCTAGCTATTTTGTACTTTGTTCTGAAGAAATTTTAAAATAGATTCCCATGCTATTACATTGTTCAGTACTGAGGCCTTACCACGAGTTCTTAACGCAATCCAGTTTAGGCTGTGGGAAAGAGACAGAGCTATACAAGTCGTCTAGAGCATCTCTTTCCCACAGCCTAAATTGGATCGCGTTAAGAGCTCGTGGTAGGCTACTTGTAGTTAAAAAAACAAGGGATTCGTCATAAACCTATTACAATATAAAAAAAGAAATTGATGAAGGTCAATTGATCGTATGTCAGCCGACTGTAGAATAGATCAGTTGGTGTGGCTCCATTAGACTCCACTCCTCCTGTTGCCAGGGTCGTCTCTCCTCCTTTTTAAAGGTTTAAATACTTACGAAAATACATTTTCACGTCTATTTGTTGTGGTCGGGTCGGAAAAGTTACGAAACGGGATGTTGCCCATTATTTATTCATCAAAACAAAATATTACTAGGTAGTCATTGAAAATTCTGTAACTCCATAACAAGATTAACACCTAAAAATTTATTCAGAACGTAAAGATAAACTCAACAATAAATTATTCATGAGAGAAACTTCCAAACTTGTGAATATATTTATTTTAGAATTAAACTCTGATGTGGAAGGTGGATAGAAAGTCGGGGGCCCGGACTACCACGTGTTCGAAGTCCATGAAGGAAAGTCTCCCATCTCCATCAACGTCTGCTTCGTCCAGGACACTGGCGACGATTTCCTCCCTCTCTTGAGGATGGAGTTCCCCTTTCGTGAGGAGTCTGGTGGCTTCGAGGAGGTCATCTCGACCGATGTACATGTCGTCATCCAAATCGTAGATGCGGAAGGCGTACCTGGGGAACAGATGTTTTGATTACTTTTATGACTGGGTATGATCATCGTGATTATTATGATTTATTAGATGCCTGTAAACGCACCACGGCGGGCGTAGGGGAAACACCTAGTGTGGGGGCAACATTTTTTTTTTTTCAAAAAAATTGTTCCTGATTTGATTTTGACTCTAATGTTATCCATATTATGTTACCCATCAGTGGCCATTAACAAACAGATTATTTTTTTGTAGCTTGCAACATGTAAATACATTATAATGTAGAAATCTTTCACTTTATAAAGGCGTTCCCAGGATTACCGGGAGCATTCCCGTGTAATGTAATGTAATCGATTTTGAGCATTACAATACTATCTCCCTGACTGACGAGCATTCGCGTACATTTAGTATAGATTTGATACAAGGTGCGCATTTGTAATACTCCTTCACTGATGTAAACTCGTTTTGTATCATTACAAGGTGCGCATTGTGATGCCCAATTGTCTTCCGTCACTGATAAAATGTTCGAATCTGTTATGGTACTGATTAAAGAAGTAGCATTTGCTTAAAAGTAGCATGCTCTCGTGCTTTAGTATGCTAGTTTAAAGCATGTGTATCTGTACCTTTACGTTACATTACAAGACAGTGAAAACTCGCTGTGAGGGGGCGCCTTTAGATTTTGTTTAAAAATACTCGTTTGTATTGACGCCAGTCAGGATATTGATTTAACTAAGAAATGAGGTTTTGATTCACAAAATTCTTATGGGAAATAAATACATGGGAACACCTGGCCTCTACCTTGTACCCATATCAATGTCAAACCGTTTATTTCAATTAGACTATTAAAACACACTTTGAGCTACAAGTTTTCAAGGAAATGGCACTGATTGTAGTAAATAAGTGAAGTTGTTTTTGAAGTCGACTACCTCATTTTTTATTAATCTTACGGAAGTAGGAGAATGTGATCGTTGTTTGAAATGAATTGTTTATTACTTGAAAAAATTACTTAGCTGGTTTTTTTTAATACGTTAGTAATGTTTTTTGTTAACATATTATGGAGGTGTGTTCGACTCGTACGGCCGCGAAGTTATATGTGCTGAGTTCGAATTCGAACCCAAAAAGGCGCATTACTTTGTGTAATTTATTTCATCACCACTGCTCTCGTAACGGTGAAGGAAAACCTCGTGAGCATGTGTTAAAATCACATGGATCAGGGTGGTACGACCATGCAGAGAGGAGGCCTGTGTCCCAGCAGTAGGAATGTTATAGGCTGACTATGCTATTATTAAAACCACATTCATTCGTGTCAAGTTTAAAAACTCAACTATACAATGGAATTTACGTGAGGTTAGTCACGAAGACTAGGAATTAAATTAATTGCGTATCATAAAACCGGCGCCATTTTGAACCAGTTTATATTCAAAATTAGATCACGTCCGTTTCTGAGAAAATTATCTTTGAAACTTTTCTCAACACTAATGTTCGTATCGCGTGAGGTATTCATAAAATATTAAATTGTAGATTATGTTCATGCAAAATATAGATCGAAATAGGAAGAATAATTTGCAAGTAATGCACAATTAATTTTAGTCCAGCTTTGAAAGTAAAAAGTCCAAATATTTGTTATGTACCCAATATATGAAAAATTTGCTTTTTCATACAACATCAGTATGTATTTTTTTTTGCGAATATCAAAATGTCTTAGAACAAACATTGTTCAGTAACATGGGCTGAGTGGTTTATTTCGCGTTCAACCTCCAATTATTTCTACCCTCTTCCGCGTTCGACCCCGAAACGTTTCCACATTTAACCCCTAAGGGTTAAAAGGTTACCCCAAGATACGTTTTGCGCTATTACCGTTACATAAACTTTTACTTGAATAAGTATTTATTAGTCTAAAATACAAAAGAAAATTGATAGCTGGTTTAAGAGCAATCTTTGCGTGTCAAAGATCTAGTATGTACCTAATAAAATACCCAACCAGAAGAATCGCTGAACAGATCTGCTTAATACATATTATTTGGTACAGGGTTAGATTTATTCCGAGATTACATTCTCATAGAATAGATTTAACTACAACCTTATTTCACTGTGGGAAAGAGATGGCGCTAGACGACTTGTATAGCACTGTCTCTATCCCACACTGGAATTACTCTCTATTCTGCAAAAAAATATGAAAATTATTGTTTATTTATTTTAACTATAATATGTATGTATTTAGAAATATATACGTATGTTTATCAGTTGTCTAATACCCATAACACACAAGCTCTGCTTAGCTTGGGACTAGACGGCGTTGTGTGATAGTTGTGGAATATTTTTTTTATTTTTTTTTTATTCTAGTTTCGGGGCGCAGTAAGTCAAATAGGGCAATAGTTCCATACGCCCCACCCTGTCTGCCTCGCCCCGTCTCATCTTGTTAGGTACCTACCTATCATATTTATTAACATTTCTTTGTGCGAAAATACCTGAGCGCTTATTATTTTGAGACACGGAGAGTTTATTTATGTTTTCCAAGGTCCTAGTATTTATTTAGATACTGTTTTGAGTTTCTAGTTTTACTTTCGTTCTGATTATAATATTATTTACAAAATAAAATTGTTCTATTTTACAATATTCAGTCGTCTACTCAACCAAAAAATTTCGAATTGAATAGAAACAATTTTGTCTATTGGTCGAGTTGAGATAAATATCTATCTCAACTCGACCAATAGACAAAATTGCCACATTATTGGGGCACTAAAATGTTTTTTTTTATTCATGATTGTCTTCGATTTTTTGGTTCTATCTAGGACGAGCCCTCACCGTTTATCGTTTTGAGGGCAGTAGCACGAAATAAATTAAACAAAGTAAAGTATCTGTTTTGCTTACAATCACAGACTGAGCTAGTACTGTTCTATAAAACGAGTGATCAATCAGAAAGGGGGGCAAAAATCATTGAATGTAGCTTAATGGATTTAATTATGGTAATTAACAATTCTTATAAGATGGATTGATCAAATAAAAGGAAGTTGGGCAATTTTTGAGACTTTGCCCTGGTGTCCATTAAAACTGGCATAAACAAACAGCCCGACCCAGAACACCTATTTGTTTCGTGTGGGAATCGAACCCACGACACGTATTGCAGCAGTCGCTCGTATAGCCACTTGTAAAAAAAAAGATGACGTAACGTCTCACAGGAAAATACACATTGCGGGTCTGTCTTATCGGGTTACCGTAATCCTGGAACGTAAAGGGCTTTTGAAGGATCAGCGTGGGTTTTAGTCAGCACAAGTCTGACAGTCCGTCCTGCCCTGCCCTGGATGGGAGGACTCATTTGATGATGATGAATTAACATTATTTTTTTCGTCAATGGATATTAGTGTTATCCATCCTTAGTTTTTTTTAATCTTACCAAGCCTTAATATCTCTAGGTGCTGCTTCGCTGAAGACTGACATCATGTCCAGAAAGTCTTCGAAGGTGAGGTTACCAGAGCCGTCGTGTGAGAACACTTGACATATTCGACGTTTAAATGGATTCTCCTGAAAAAGAAAAAAAAAACGATTATTATTATGAGCCTAAGTTGTACCACTGCAGGAAGCCAAATAAATTTTCAAAATTACGAATTTATGTCGTATATAAGTATTAATATCTTTTAAAATGTCTATATCTTGGGAACCGAGCTTTTCTCGAACCTGGGACCTTGATAAATCAATTCCTTGAGCCGAAAAACCCCTAATCTGTAACTTTCATGATTCCTGAATCCTTGGAGCCATTTCCGAGATCCTGGTAATATATAAATATACAAGAATTGCTCGTTTAAAGATATTAGATAGATAGATTAGATTTCACCATTTTAACCCTATACTTGACATGGTGCACTTAAATGCACATTGAATTTAGATTTTTTTTTAAACAAAACATTACATCGAATCGTTTTAATTATAACTCTAAGTGATTTCTTATACGTCTGTTTATGTGAGAAAAAGAAATCTATAATAATGTCTGGCTCACACTTTGTCAGTGGTGAACAAAATGGCGAACCGTCCGTCAGAGCCTTTGCATTGCTCTGTAAGTATCGTATTTTATCTCACTTAGATAAAATTAAATGTATGAATTTGATATAATTTTACTTTATGCAAGCTTTACGCAATAGTCTGTTTATATTATTTCTTTGATATCTTTTTTGCATATAGCGTAATTCACGATTTTTATAAGGTGTGCATTTAAATACACACTGCCTGGTGCAGTGTGAATGACAATTTATTTGTTGTGTATATTTAAATGCACACTGCCAACGTCATAGATCGTTACTACTTGTGAATGTTGTGTTTATAAATGCTGTGCTACTACATACTCGAGCCTTTCTTCAGACAGAGTTTTTTTCATAATGCATGAGAACAATTCGTATCACACTTTCCACCCTATTCCTTTGCTTTAGCTTGCAATACTTTTATTTCAGATGACTAGAAGTTGAAATTTCTAGCGTTGGTGCCTAAATGTGGAGCTAAGTCTGATGTAGAATCTTGCGAATCTATGGAAAATGCATTCCAGATGTGTGTCTCATCAAGATGTCTCCGAAGACGGGTCCCCGGACCCAAAAAATGGGTCCTCACTCCACAAGTTGTTCATTCGTGTTTCACTATCTAGCCTAAAATGAGTTTCTGCGCTACTTTTTTCTGCTCCCTCGGTGGGAGGAAGATAAGAAATATCAAGCATCATGGTGTCCACCGAATTCAAGAATCACTTATAGGTACTTCTGGGCATTGAGGGAGACTTTTTAGCTGGAGGCCCATTCCACCTCAAGATGTAGGTTTCACTTGACTTTGTTCATCTAAAGTAGTGAAGGGAGGGTCTCAAATGACTGCTGCTGGTTTCTGGATCTTTTGCGATATAAAATACAACTTTCCAAACGCAAACGTATTTAAGTTTTTCATATTGTTACATACTTAGATAGACATGTAAGAAAACGTTGATATCAGAGCATTAGGACTGAATACTGTAATAAATAGTAGGTAATAGAAAAAATGTTTTACTATGTCCATATCGTAACTATAACGAACCAAGATCCTAATGAATTTCAAAGTGTATATATTCAATTTCGACAGATTATTTCAGATCATTGACTTTTGAAGAAATGGATAAATATGAAAAGAAAATTAATCAATAAGATAATATTCAAATTATTTAGTATCCAAAAATTGAAGGTATCAATCAACTGAACACCACATTTACTGTAAACAAATCTAAAGATTTTTGTAACTTCGACCGGATTAAGAAAAAAGTTTTTCTTTCACAAATTCTTTCTTACAATGTACGAAAGTTATAAATTCTCTTACATAACCATCGTTATGAAGTTATGGCAACATTAAATTGAGTTACAAAGTTATGCTTGCTGAAAAGAAAATTGATTGCGTAATTTATGCTTTTTTTATTTCATTATGGTTTAATGTTTGCAAAATAAGAAAGACCTTGGATTGTCGAAGGCCAGCTTATGGTAGTCTGACGGGCTTATAGAGGGCTAAAGGTCCATATTGAGCATTGGTTGCAAACAGCAGGGGCTGTCAAAACAGGTCACCGTGACACTGGAACTTAAAGGGCTATTGAAGGAACACCGTGGATTTTAGTCAGTACGAGTAAACGTGAGCTGACATGTCTGTCAGCTCACGTTAATCCCTTCCACGTCACCCAGCTGGCGGGAGGACACATTTGATCAATTTTTCGAGAGTCACCGACAAAGCTCATAAAATTTGCAAGTTGAAGTAGCAATGGGCAGGCCACATCGCTCGTAGAACTGACAACCGATGGGGAAGAAAATTTCTCGAGTGGCGACCACGGACCGGAAAACGCAGCGTAGGCAGGCCTCCCACTAGGTAGACTGACGACATCGTGAGGATTGCGGGCAGCCGATGGATGCAATTGGCGAATTGTCGTTCGGCGTGGCGGTCTAAGGGGGAGGCCTATGTTCAGCAGTGGACGTCCTCCGGCTGATGATGTTGACAGGGTCAATTTTTCGATTGAGCGTGGATGGCTATTTCCGAAACTATGAGGAATATCAAAAAACGTTGAAAGGAGTCAGTTTTCCAAAATCAAGGCATTCTATTTCTGGCCAATATTATCGATTTTTCTAAAATTCAATGATGCAGTTATAGTTTTCGTCAAAAACGTCCTCGAGACTCTTTTCAACGTTTTTTGATATTTGACCTCATAGTTTCGGAAATAGCCATCCGCGTGGATGGCTAGTTGAAAAAATCACCCTATAGACGACGTTAAAAAAAGACTTTCTCTTTCGCTAACATTTATAACTAACTAGCACTAAACCCGTGACTTCGACCGGGATGATTTCGTATTTTCTATATATTTTCGTAGGTATGCTTGCTGAAATTGATACTGTCCTTCTAATCCAATTACTTAGATTAGTTGATATACGTTACTACCGCTTGACGTTACGCCCAAAACCAATTAGGTTGTTATAACCCACGGATTCCGGGTACCGAATTAAATAAGCCTACGTGTTATTAAGATAATTAAATACCTAAACGATAAGCTATTTTTTGAGGTTAAACCACAATTGACCAAGGCGTTGACAAAAACTGATGCCCTAGTACGTATTTTGTCGTACTTCTCAATTTTTTCTTACTTGAAGTATGTGTACCGTAAATAGTATGGAAAAATAAAAAGTGCTTTTAGTGTAAAAAAGAGGAAAAAATTTACAGTCAAAGCTCCCTTTTATTTTACGTTACAAAAGCATGAAATCTCGTTCCAGGGCCTCTGATATTCTAGAAGCAATAATAAAATAACAATAGTCTAAAATAAAAATAAAATAACCGAAAAACTCATTTAAGTAAGTTCTAAGTTCGGAACACTGTGAAAAGTATTTTCATCGGTCGATTTCTATAAGGAAAGTAACTGCCTGAAAGGTTCCATTATAACGAGAGTTGGTTTAAAAAGGCCTGTGTTTAATTAAATGTCTACCAAACAAGAGCCTATTTTAAAACCAAAAAAAATCTAAATACCTGCCAGATTGGACAAATGCTCACCAAATTATCTATAATATGTATGTATTTAGAAATATATATGTATGTTTATCAGTTGTCTAGTACCCATAACACAAGCTCTGCTTAGCTTGGGACTAGATGGCGTTGTGTGATAGTTGTGGAATATTACATAACTAGCTGTGCCCGCGACTTCGTTCGCGTGGATGTCGGAATTTATAATGTTTTCTTAGTGCGAAGCGCTTAATTTTCGCCTTGTTTTTTATAAATCATAATCGTTTTCATATAGGACCCTATTATTATTAGAATTTATTTAGATTTTTCAAGAATATTTGACCTGTTTGTGATATACGCCCTCTGTCGTTCAAAGCCCACCTAGCAGCGTTCAAAGCACCCATTGCATCCCACTCCATCCCACTCCATCCCACTCCATCCCACTCCATCCAACTCCATCCCACTCCATCCCACTTTATCCCACTACATCCCACTCCATACCACTCCATACCACTCCATTCCACTCCATTCCACTCCATCCCACTCCATCCCACTCCATCCCACTCCATCCCACTTTATACCACTACATCCCACTCCATCCCACTCAATACCACTCCATCCCACTCCATCCCACTCCATCCCATTTTTTCCCACTCCATGCCACCCCATCCCACTCCATCCCACTCCATCCCACTCCATCCCACTCCATCCCACACCATCCCACTCCATCCCACTCCATCCCACTCCATCCCACTCCACCCCACTCCATCCCACTCCATCTTACTCCATCCCACTCCATCCCACTCCATCCCACTCCGTCCCACTCCATCCCACTCCATCCCACTCCATCCCACTCCATCCCACTCCATCCCACTCCATCCCAACTCCATCCCACTCCATTCCACTTCATCCCACTACATCCCACTCTATACCAGTCCATCCCACTCCATCCCACTTTATCCCACTACATCCTACTCCATCCCACTCCATCCCACTCCATCCCACTTTATCCTACTACATCCTACTCCATACCTCTCCATACCACTCCATCCCTCTCCATCCCACTCGATCCCACTCCATCCTACTCCATACCGCTCCATCCCGCTCTATCCCGCTCCATCCTGCTTCATCCCACTACATCAATTCATCCCATTCCATCCCGCTCCATCCCGCTCCATCCCACTACATCCCACTCCATCCCACTCCATCCCACTTCATCCCACTCCATCCCACTTTATCCCACTACATCCCACTTCATACCACTCCATCCCGCTCAGTCCCACTCCATCCCGCTCCATCGCACTCAATCCCAATTTATCCCACAACATCCCACTCCAAACCACTCCATTCCAGTCCACACCATAATTAATTATTTGAATATGTAGTTTTTCTATTCCAAGCTAGATCGCGCTACTGAACTGCGCGTTCGGTGTACACTGACCGTAATTTTACTTCTGGTACACTTTGAATTCAAATATCTTTTGATAGACTGATCCGATTTCAATGAAACAAAAACTAAATGTTACTTCAAGTTACGGTCAGTCGTTGTGTATTAAAGTTATCTACATAACTTTCGTACATTTTACGTGATGCCCGAACAAATAAACATACAAACAGACAAACAGACATACAGACAAACAGACAAACAGACAAACAGACAAAAATTCTAAAAATGCTAGAAATGGGTTCTATTGGTTGTCCTTTATTACCCTGGCTATATTTTTTGAGTTTTTTTTTAATGTACAAAAATTACTTTTCTACAGTTTTATTATATGTATAGATAGATAGATTACATAATTATGTATCATCAAGTTTACAGATATTAATCTATTTTCTCTAAAAACATGACCCAAGCAGAGTCGACAAAGCCTCGCTTCACAGCCTTCGCAGGGCTTCGTCGACTTCATTCTATGTCTGTTTGCAGGGTTTAGGAACCTAACCAAAGCGAACTTCGGGGTGTCCCTGAAATCTTGCACATCATAGTAGCCATACACCATATTCCTGCCTATCGACGATCAATTTGACGCTTGCAATTGTTTAAAAATGCCAATTTGATGGCATGACATGCCAATTTGATAGGTTATCAAATCGATTTGACACAACGTCAAATCGGCAGCAGTGATGCATTTTGCTATTATTCGGTGACGACAGCTACAATTTTATAAATTTGTAGCTATCGGTCACCGAATAATAGCTAGATTTAGCTATAAAGTTGCTAATTTGGCATCGCTGCTGCAGATTTGACGTTGTGTCAAATTGATCGTACGATAGGCAGTATGGTGTATGGTGTATATGGACGAACTGCCAATTTGAAACAATTGCAAGCGTCAAATCGATCGTTCGATAGGCAGGATGGTATATGGCTACTATACGATACACATCAAATCTTTGTCTTTGTTTTTAATTTCTCCCTTTTATTATTTGTTTTTAGTTTAAGTTTCCATTTTTCTGATTCCTTTTATTTTATTTTTTTGTGTGTTTGTCGTGGTTTTTGTGCCAAATAAATATAAAATACTTACCTACATATGTTTTTCTTTCTTTCTTGCTAAATCGAGTTTTAGATTTGGTGAGCATTTATCCGTTTTGGTATTAAAATAAAGAAATGCAATTAAATTGTAGCCGTTTAAAAATGTCAGATCGATAAAAAAGTCTTACTTTTAATTCAGGCAACTTTTCTATCTCCTCTAAAGGCACGACTATGGTGTGTGGCTGGTTCTCCGTCATCCTCTTCGGGACTAAGGTAGGGTTCACTTCTCTGAAGCGTTTGAATACTCTGAAATTAATAAAAATAATAAATAATAATAAAAATAATAAAGTAGTTACTTCTAGAATCCCTACCTACCTTTAGAACTTATTAAACCTAAACTCAACTTAAATAAATATCCTAGGCTGCGTTTCCACTGAGGCGGAGCGGAGTAGAGCGGAAAGCGATTCACCAATCACATGGCTTGAGTGGAGAAAAGATGTGGTTTTCCGCTTCGCCTCAGTGGAAACGCAGTCTTAGGGAAAAATGATGAATTAAAAAATAAATCATTTTAAAAATTGTTTTTTACAAACTCATTTACACGTCAAAAAATCGTGGATTTGTTTGAGATCACGGTTATCTCTAGGCTCACGTGACTATTTAATTAGGTAACACGGTCCTGGAAAGCAAAGATTATGATAAGGGAAAGCGTGAACAAATAAAAACTATTTGCTATGGTAGCTCTGTAGTGCGGATTAAAGTTTTTGTACATCACACTTTCGTATAATTAGTGTTCCAAGAAGCCAGTGACCAGTTTTCTTCTAATTTCAGGTTATTCTCTAGTATTATTTTATTGAAACTTTTTGTTACTTTAAAATATTGATGTTAACATAATAATATTTGAAGAGAAGATTTTGACAAAATTATTTTTTATGAAATGAAATGTTGGAAATTAAACCTAATTATTTCATTATAACTCTAATTTGCCAAAAAATACAGCGGTTTTTAAGTCAACTCTCCAAAATGAGAAATATCCTCATTTGTCTTTTTTTCGAATCGCGATTGTACCAAACGTAATGTAGCGGGAAAATATGGAGCGGCTTGGAGTGGTACAAAATTACAAATTTCATTTTTCATGGAATAAATTACGTACGCGAACTTGAGATGCGGCTCTTTGTAATCGGGCTATACTTTTAAAGAAAAAATCAAGTAAATGTCCAGTTCGACTTATTTTTCAGGCCTTCTGTTCCAAAAGAATTATTCTAGATATGTAACGCAAGAAAAATGGTACGATTCTCTCTCTCGATTCTAAATCGATCTCAATTACTTCAGAAAAAATAAACAAGTTTTCCAATTACTCATTACCTAAACAACAACTCACATTATGAATACAGGTATCCTGTATTGTGAGTCCGTTTTTCAAATACGCATTCACAAACATCCAGACCCAGATTATAAAAATATTTGTTCCGAGTGGGAATCGAACTAGAGACAGGCATCAGTGCATCAATCAATAACTCAGACAGCACGGATTTTCACTCTTTTACTTTACAGCGTCATTCCAGTATTTATAGCGTTTTTAGGGTTCCGTAATCAACAAGGAACCCTTATAGTTTCGCCATGTCCGTCCGTCCGTCCGTCCGTCCGTCCGTCCGTCCGTCTGTCCGCAGTTTAGCTCAGAGACGCACAGTACTAGAGAGCTGTAATTTGGTGTAAATACCTATACGGATTTGTTATGCCGAAAAAGTGGTAAAATAAAATCTCGTAAAATATTTTTTTTTAGGGTACCCCCAGTACTTACACGTAAAGTGAGGATTTTTTTTTCTCGCGTACCCCTTAGTGTGGGGTATCAATAAATAGGCCTTTAAAAAATAATGATAGTTTCCATTAACAGTTTTTTGAAATTTTGCTCGATTCGAGTGTCCCCCCCCTCTACCAGCTAAACGGTTATGTTTGGGGGTGTGAAAAAATTCACAATAGTAGTATATATAACGAAGTTTAAAAGAAAATTATCATGACTAAGCAGGCTTTACAACTTTACGAGTAATAGTCGACCAACTTATAAAATGTACTTGGACATCATATTTTCTAAACAAAATGTATCGGAGACAACTGCAAATGTAAGTTTGTCAACTTTATTTTTACATCTTTTCTAAGTATGTTTTTTTGGGGATAGGTAGGTTTTTATCGTCAACTATTTTTAACTAACTTCAAAAAAAGGAGGAGGTTCTAAATTCGTCGTAATCTTTTTTCTTATGTATTTTCCCTGATTTCTCAAAGACTCCTGGACCGATTTTGAAAATTCTTCTTTTTAAAATTAAATTCAGCGAATCAGTTTAATTAGAATTTTTGATGGGCAACTACGGAACCCTACACTGTGCGTGGCCCGACACGCACTTGGCCGGTTTTTGTATGAAAAAATGGAACAGCGCCTCTGGTGTGCGAAGAAAGAACTAATTTTTTCCTTGAAAATTGACTATTTGAAATTGTCAAAGTTCCAGTTTACGTTTCAAATACTGAAAATTCGTGCTAAGGGTACAGTACAGAAATGTTTTCAGTGACATTATTATTAAGTCTAATAAACAAAAAAACCGGCCAAGTGCGTGTCGGGCCACGCACAGTGTAGGGTTCCGTAGTTGCCCATCAAAATACTTATGAGAACTAACTAAACTGATTCGCTGAATTTAATTATAAAAAGAAGAATTTTCAAAATCGGTCCAGGAGTCTTTGAGAAATCAGGGAAAATACATAAGCGAAAAGATTACGACGAATTTAAAACCTCCTCCTTTTTTTGAAGTTAGTTAAAAATAGTTGACGATAAAAACCTACCTATCCCCAAAAAACATACCGTAAAACATACCTATTAAAGCTGTAAAAATAAAGTTGACAAACTTACATTTGCAGTTGAAGAGCATGTTCTCCGATACATTTCAAGTACATTTTATAAGTTGGTCGACTATTACTCGAAAAGTTGTAAAGCCTACTTAGTCATGATAATTTTCTTTTAAACTTCGTTATATATACTACTATTGTGAATTTTTTCACACCCCCAAACATAACCGTTTAGCTGGTAGAGGGGGGGGACACTCGAATCGAGCAAAATTTAGCACTTTAAAGCTTAATATTTCACAAACGAAATTTTTTATCAAAAAACTGTTAATGGAAACTATCATTATTTTTTAAAGGCCTATTTAATGATACCCCACACTAAGGGGTACGCGAGAAAAAAAAATCCTTACTTTACGTGTAAGTACTGGAGGTACCCTAAAAAAAATATTTTTCGAGATTTTATTTTACCACTTTTTTGGCACAACAAATCCGCATATTTACACCAAATTACAGCTCTCTAGTACTGTGCGTCTCTGAGCTAAACTGCGGACAGACGGACGGACGGACGGACGGACGGACGGACGGACATGGCGAAACTATAAGGGTTCCTTGTTGACTACGGAACCCTAAAAAGTCAACCATGTTTAGGTAAGGGACACACTGTATTTTAGTCAGTCTTGAAAATAGCCTGGCCTTGACTTTTATGAAGGACAAAAGTAAAGTACGTGTACATACAGGTGTACCTAACAAACATGTTCCACTTAATTAAAAATTAATTAATAATTGTTCCAAGTACCTACAAGTATTGATCAAGATGGGTTTAGTGCTGTCCAAAAATACTTAAAGTTGGTACTTTTTTACTACGATACGATATTATTTGATGTCCAAAAATCTATACATAATAATTAAGCTTGTAATTTTTTGACTTTGTTAGTAGGAAATATAATAAATATATCTCTGGTATTAGATAACCGATTTTGATTTTTATAACCTGTAGAAAACCACATTTTTCTAGGCTATATTTTATTTTAAAGAACCTGTGCGAAGCCATTGCGGATAGCTGGCATTAATAAAGGTGTAAGATGTTCAGTGTGAAACGTTGCTTTTTTGTTTAAAAGTTGTTTCTTACTTTATTTTAAATACTAGCTTATGCCAGTGACGTTGCTTGCCTGAAGTTTGGAAACTATCTCATGAGAACGTTAAACTGGGATTACAAATATCCTATTTGTTAATCCAGGGAACAGTCATTCTTCACGCAGAAAAAAACGGGTCAACAAAGCCACAATAAATGCTTTGTTGATAATTTCCTGTCGGAGCAACTAAATATTTTGTTACTATTACAGAAAGAACTTAGTTGAGATTAGCAACTTTTTTATTGTGCGCTGATTTCCCGTCGTTTAATGTGCTAGGAACAATTTAGATTTGTCCTTACATTAAAGTTAATAAAAAAATGGATGTGGTAACAATAAAACGTTTTAGGTGTGTCAATGTGGACATTGTTAATAAATTTGACAAAATAACTATAGTCGTAGCATTAAACTACCAATTGTCGTTCACTATATATGTGGCTGTGGTAACAATGGAACGTCGCGAGTGTGCCAAAGTAAACATTGATAATTAAATCTAACAAAATAACTATAGTCGTAGCATTCAACTACCATTTGTCAGACAATATATTTTGGCTGTGGTGACAATGGCAGGTTGCAAGTGTGTCAATGTGAACATTGCTAATAAATCTAACAAAATAACTATAGTCGTAGTATTCAACTACCATTTGTCAGCCAATATATTTTGGCTGTGGTGACAATGGAAGGTTGCAAGTGTGTCAATGTGAACATTGTTAATAAATCTAACAAAATAACTATAGTCGTAGCATTAAACTACCATTTGTCAGCCAATATATTTTGGCTGTGGTGACAATGGAACGTTGCGAGTATGCCAATGTCAACATTGTAAATAAATCTAACAAAATAACTATAGTCGTAGCATTCAACTACCATTTGTCAGACAATATATTTTGGCTGTGGTGACAATGGCAGGTTGCAAGTGTGTCAATGTGAACATTGCTAATAAATCTAACAAAATAACTATAGTCGTAGTATTCAACTACCATTTGTCAGCCAATATATTTTGGCTGTGGTGACAATGGAAGGTTGCAAGTGTGTCAATGTGAACATTGTTAATAAATCTAACAAAATAACTATAGTCGTAGCATTAAACTACCATTGTGGTACAACATACATGTGGCTGTGGTAATAATGGAACGTTGCGAGTATGCCAATGTTAACATTGTAAATAAATCTAACAATATAACAATAGTCGTAGCATTAAACTACCATTTTTCACACAATAGTATGTAGCTGCGGTAACAATGGAACTTTGCAAGTGTGTCAATGTGAACATTGTAAATAAATCTAACAATATAACTATAGTCGTAGCATTAAACTACCATTTTTCATACAATAGTATGTAGCTGCGGTAACAATGGAACTTTGCAAGTGTGTCAATGTGAACATTGTAAATAAATCTAACAAAATAACTATAGTCGGAGCATTAAACTACCATTTGTCATACATTATAATATGTGGCTGCGGTAACAATGGAACGTTGCGAGTATGCCAATGTCAACATTGTTATTATATCTAACAAAACAATTATAGTCGGAGCATTAAACTATCCATTTTTCATACAATATATATGTGACTGTGGTAACAATGGAACGTTGCAAGTGTGTCAATGTGAACATTGTAAATAAATCTAATAAATTTACTATAGTCGTAATATCAAAATACCATTTGTCATACAATATATATGTTGCTATGGAAACAATGGAACGTTGCGAGTATGCCAATGTCAACATTGTAAATAAATCTAACAATATAACTATAGTCGTAGCATTAAACTACCATTTTTCACACAATAGTATGTAGCTGCGGTAACAATGGAACTTTGCAAGTGTGTCAATGTGAACATTGTAAATAAATTTAACAATATAACTATAGTCGTAGCATTAAACTACCATTTTTCATACAATAGTATGTAGCTGCGGTAACAATGGAACTTTGCAAGTGTGTCAATGTGAACATTGTAAATAAATCTAACAAAATAACTATAGTCGGAGCATTAAACTACCATTTGTCATACATTATAATATGTGGCTGCGGTAACAATGGAACGTTGCGAGTATGCCAATGTCAACATTGTTATTATATCTAACAAAATAACTATAGCCGGAGCATTAAACTAACATTGGCCGTACAATAATAATATCGCTGTGGTGACAATAGAACGTTGCAAGTGTGTCAATGTGAACATCTTTACGTCCATACTAATATTATAAAAAATGCGAAAGTAACTCTGTTTGTTTGCTACCTTTTCACGAATAAACGGCTGATCGGATCGTAATGAAATTTGGCAAGGAGATAGACTATATCCTGGGGAAGGACATAGGCTACTTTTTATCCCTAAAAAACGCGAACGAAGTCGCGGGCAACAGCTAGTATAGTATAACATGAAGTCTTTTCTGCTGTCTGTTCGCTTAGATCTCTAAACTGCTCAACGGATTTTAATGCAATTTTCAGCAATGGATATAGTGATTCAAGAGGAAGGTTTATATCTATTAATACATTACATAATATGGTACAGAAAAGCCGAAAAAATCAAAGATTTGTAATGTGAATTGCACTCGTGCGAAGCCGAGGCGGGTGGGTCGCTAGTTGTAAATTAATCAACATAATAACTTAACAAAAAACAAAACTGACTTCAAACAGGAAACTAAAAAGTAGGTACCCCTAACGTCAACTTTGAACAAAATGTTATGTCAATAACACGGCAAAACCAACCTCCACATCTGTCATTTTATGTAAAGTTTGTTTAAGGGGGATGCTCCAACCAGCCCGCGAAATTCAATTTTTTTTACGTTTTTGCAATTTGCAGGCCAGTGACATATTGTAGCTTTATAAGTATATGAGTTGCGGTAATAACAAGTATAATTTTAAATATAAAAATTATCAAAAAACTCGCTCCATCAGCTCTCACATAGAAAAGGTGCATCATGTTAAAATCTCCGAAATCTAACTACGATGCACCTTTTCTATGTGAGAGCTGATGGAGTGAATTTTTTGATAATTTTTATATTTAAAATTATACTTGTTATTACCGCAACACATATATTTATAAAGTTACAACATGTCACTGGCCTGCAAATTGCAAAAAACGTAAAAATTGAATTTCGCGGGCTACATCGAAGCAATCACCTTAACATTCC
The DNA here is from genome assembly GCA_036375495.1 of Agrotis segetum. Classification (NCBI taxonomy): domain Eukaryota; kingdom Metazoa; phylum Arthropoda; class Insecta; order Lepidoptera; family Noctuidae; genus Agrotis; species Agrotis segetum. The sequence continues at coordinate 1,360,290 of JAQSVV010000048.1, read as the reverse complement.
AATTGTGTGACTGAATTAAAATATTGTAGGTAAGTATGTAAAACTGATAGATGTACTTTTTGTTTAAATTCAGTAATTCAAATAAAGTGCCCCAAGCATGTTCAAAGGTGCCTCCTTTTCCCCTAAAGTTCTCATCAATATAAATTAATCAAGCCCAAACACCAAGTAATTGCTGTAAATCGTTGAGAAGTTCCCTCAACATCCTTTCGGCTCCATCATCAGATCGACCAAGACCTTCAGTAATAGGTACTTAGTGCTTTAAAATACCTACTTAATGGAAAAAAAAAACAATGAACGCACTAGTAACAGCTCGCAAAGCCACTCGATTTTCGAAGGTTCCCCTGGATTTCTCTGGGATGCCATCATCAGATCCTGGTTTCCTTAGCATGGTACCACCCTTGGGATATCTCCTTTCCAACAAAAAAAAGAATCATCAAAATCGGTTCCTAAACGACGAAGTTATCATGTACCTAAACGTCCACCGAAAATTGGTTTGAACGACTTAAAGTAAGTACCTAGTTTTTTTAATACGTCATAAATCGTAAACCGCAATTTATCTATAATGTTGTATAGAGAATGGTACGGAACCCTTCGTGCGCGAGTCCGACTCGCACTTGGCCGGTTTTTTGAAGTCGGTTCCGACGACTAGGTACCTTAGGAAATTTAACAAAACTCATTTTGTTCTCACGGCAAAGACAAGAAAACTTGTTGAAACACGTCGCGCACGCGCTGCGGTTGGTGGGTGGCGCGAGGATCGGTGTTGCCAATGGTTTTATTGATGGACACCCCGATTAGTTTCATTCAACCGCCGAGATATCAGTATTTAAACAAATATTATAGAGATAACAGTATTGAAACAATAAAAAACCCCAAACGAATGCAAAATGCTATAATTTGTAATGATCACACGGGACACAGGAATAGATACTTACCACACTACTTACGTTCCGTACCTATTCCTGTAAGTAATTCTCTTTTTCATTACTCATGCTCGGAAAGTGGGTCTGAACATTCCTACGGACCGGGTTGAAAGTTATACTTTTCAGGCCTAGGGAGAATCACTTTCAACTGACAGTAATTGACAAAATAAAAAAAAACTAGTTCGATTTCACATTTCTATGGAACCATGTTCCAACTTCACATACAGCCACTCAATAACAGCGTGATGTAAAATTGAAATAACATAAAGTTAAGTATTAATTAAAAGAATATATATTTTTAAATGACGTTATTATAATTAAGTTTTAACTATTTCTTTTAAAATAACATAGAATTAGGTAAAATATTTAATATTTTCCCAATGATGAAAAATAATGGCTGAATAGCTGGCCAGCCACAGAAAAAAAAAAAAAAATATCGGGTGCTTCGGCCATCTGATCTTCTGTCATTTTTTCTTGAGCTCATAATTTATAAGTATTTACTTTCCTTGTATTCGTAATGAAAAGCACAGTGTTTACCTCGGGTTAAAGACTTATTTAGTCCAAACTCCGTCTCGTGACTAAATAACTAACTTTCACCCCTAGGATAACAATGTACTATTTCATGCTCCTGAGGGTTCAATTTCAGGAAATGAGAACGCCCGTGTCCAATTATATTTAACCCGCTATTTCAGCATATAATTCAACTTCATTCATTAATGTTTCAAAAAATTTCCATAAAAACTGTATCCCCCCCTTACCCGTTTTATTCAGACAGTGCATGAAACCCATTCTGAATTTTAAGTTGCTGTTGCTAACTAATTTTTGCCTGATGCGTGTACAAACAAACAGACAAACAGAGACAATATTTTTTCTGACTAGTATATTTAATTTTTTTTTAAGAACTACTCGGTAGGTACCTCATTTGTTCTTTGGTTAGTATTATTTGTTTTATAAATAACTAGCACTTTGCCCGCGACTTCGTCTGCGTGTGTTTCTAATTTCGAACTCAGTGACTTTAATTCCCGCTTAGCCTCCTTATAGGATACTTTTGGAAAATCTCTAGTAGTTTCAGGGTCTATTCAATACAAACAAACAAAAATACGCTAGGGGTTAATTAAAAAAAAAAATTAAATACATATCCTTTATTCGATTGAGAGATAATTAATAAATGTGTCCCTTAAAACTTTCTCATCCCTTTTCACCAATTTAGGGAGTGATTTTCGGAAAACCTAAAATGGAGGATAGTTTTAAAAAAGTAATAATGCGCGTCTTATTTATTTACTTATACTCATATTCGTACCAAGTTTCAAGTTTATAAACCCAAGAAATAAGATTTACATACAAAGGTTTTCACCCCTTTTCACGCCCTTAAAGGGGGGTTTTCGCAAAATCCTTTCATATTGCTCATCTACATTATAAATTGTAACTACCACCCAAAATTCAGGTTTCTACGTTTAGTGGTTTAATATCCTCCCCTTAAAACTTGAATACACCTTTTCATCAACTTGGGGGGTGATTTTCGAAAAATCCAAAAATACGTGTTTGTTTAATTCTTATCTTGTATATAAATACTGATTTTCAAATTCATCAGCTCACGCATTATGATTTTCCCATACAAACTTTAATATCGTCTAGATTACCAATGGAGGGTAGTTTTAAAAAAATAGTGGTTCCAATCTTATTCATTTACTAATGTTCTTATTCATGGTAAGTTTCAAGTTTATAAACCCAAGGAATAAGATTTTTCATACAAAAGTTTTCACCCCTTTTAACCCCCTTAGAGGAGGTATTTCGCAAAATCCCGTCTTATTGCCAATCTACATGGTGGACTGCAAATGCTGTCCAAAATTCAAGTTTCTGCGTTAAGCGGTTTCGGCTCTAGTCGTGTCAAAAGAAAAACCCCTGTTCTTTTATATATATAGATTAAAAATTTTGGGGAAAAAAAAAACGAGCTTGCAACACTACGCTGGCGCGCGTGGTCACAGAATTTTGTTCGCAGAACAAAGTCGACAGTCGACACCCCCTGCGCGTGGACCGAGCGTCGCGCCCGCCGCCCGCCGCGGCGGGCGGCGGCCATTTGTATTGTGTGCGTACGCATGTCCGCAGTTGCCCACTCGGTACTTCGGTAGCAGTGAATATTAAATTATTATATTGTAGTCTTTGATTTGATATTGAATACTCTAACTATACTGGGTCAGTGGGTCGTCCTATGGACTGTGAATATTGATTCTGTGGATAGTGATTACGATCGGTCGAAGAAAATGGAAGAATTTCTTGATTCTGCCCGTTTGGGTCATCTAAAGGACAGTTTCATTGGTAAGTTTTCATGTTATTTGCTTACTTATTAGCTTTTTATCACAGATGAATGAAATGGCCGGAATCATCCTAAGTAGGTCCATAACTACCTTGAGATTTGATTCATCATCTGTCTAGCCTTTTCTCATCTATGTTGGAGTCGGCTTCTAGTCTAACCGGATGAATACTTATAGGAAATTGTTTTTGGTGGTTCAATAATTATTAGGTATCTATATAGGTACCTACCATATTTATTAAAAACATTTAAATAATAGGTACCTACTACTGCACAGCACTTCCACCAACATAATTTCTTTAGGTGTAGCGGGCGTTTTCGCAAACATTATAAATTGTTGACGCCATTTTGTTTTGTTATGTTTTGACCTGCATCACACTAGTACTTACCTACCTTTTTTTTATAGACGCAGGAGTCGATCTTAACATATTATGCATGGCCAACGACCACGAGCTATCAGTTCTGACATCAAGCATTGTAGATAAAATTAAATTAAGAATTGCAATACAAAATCTAAATGTATACCTACCACCATTCGTTTGTATTTTAAGTTATTATTTTTAAAACTCGCTAAAATGATCTTTCCTAATGTAGTTGCATAGAAGTAGGTAGTTTTAGGAGTAGAAGTAAGTAGTTTAGTAATCATCATTTGACAGTAGCTTTGCTTTCTGTTCCGTAGGCCGTGGGTTCAATCCCCATCACCGAGAACAAATATTTGTGTGATAATCTGCATGCTCTGTCTGGGTGATATTGTATTACATTTATGTATGCATGTAATTTTTTTTTTATACTAAATGGAAACCTACATGGAAGTAGTTTCAGCAGTTAAGAGTTCTGTAGTACTCATCATCCCATCCTCTTTATGTAGGTAATTCTATAGCAGTATTACTCTTAAAGTAGGTACCTAGTGATACTTAGTAGGTAATTACATGACAGAATAAATTAATTAACCTAGTAATTAAACTTTTTCAGCAGGAAAAGCCCGTGTTACCTCCTGAAAAGGTAAAATTGTTAGAACGACAAGGTCATATTTACATACAAAATGCTAAGGTAGGTAATCAACATAGAGGTGAAAGAAACACTTCGTCCATTCGTTGACTGTCTGTTGGTTACCTTTTTTAGCATTGCAGTAAAAAGTTATGTTAAATGTTATAAATCATCTTTTTTAGGAACTTCAATCATCAATTGCTACAGCAGAAGCATTTCAGTTGAGTAGTACTGGATCATCACAAACAACATCAAACACTTTACTGGAGGTAATCATATTTTCTCTCTTTCTACTCTCCCAGCTTAGAGCCCGATTCTTTTTTAAATTAATTATATCTACTTAATACTTAATATTATTAATAATATATTTGTTTCTTAGCAAAATAACAGAAACTAAAAAAATAACATTATCAGTCTGTTTTTTTTATTATTCTTATTCTTAGTTAGAAGACATATTGTGTTATTTATTCATTTTATTTTTCAGATTGGAACGGATAGCAATGTTTCATCTCCTATAATATTCATGACAGATGATGGGCCACAAAATACGTCAATTCAGCAGGTAAACCATACTTCAAATTAAAACTACCAGTATTCAGTTGGTTTCTAACCAACTTCAAAAAAAGGAGGAGGTTTCTCAATTCGACCTCGTCGTTTATGAACCGATTTTGATGATTCTTTTATTGTTGGAAAGGAGATAATAAATGAATAATGACTTGTTTTTGAATGAAATTAAATTAATATTGACTTTTTCATGTATTTTGTACAGGACTGGAATTCACTGGCATTCACATTAGACAAAGAGTTGGAAAATTTGGATCGTCAGAATATTGGAGCAGACGGCTGCAAAAATTTGGATGGTCAAAATATTGGAACCGACTGCTGCAAAAATTTACGCCAGTTGTTGTCATCTCTGACTTTGGGCAAATTGCTACTAAAAAAAGCAGACAATTCAGAGAAGCTCACCTCGCACGACCGTGCGTTAATAGCAAAACTAATAGTGGAGACTGAACTCAGGGCATTACAGGACATTTCGACAACCATTCGAAAAAATATTTGGCAAGAATGGGCACGTGAGGTGGTGTCTTTATTCAAGGGCGAGGTTATCGAAGTGTATTATGTAGCTTACCATGTCGTCGGAGGAAAAGTCGTGCAGGCCAGTGGCCTCTTCCACAACAGGTTGATTACACATCGACGACTACTTCTTTCTTCAGAAACTAAAAAAACGAAAAGGAGCATAAGCAGCGAGAGCAATAGCAGCTGCTCTGAAAATGATAATTCCAAACGTGTGAGGCCTCTTCCAGAAAGTTTTACTGTTGACGACTCTGATTTTGAATCAACCTCATCTCCAGAAGAATGTTTAACGTGGTTGCGGGGAACATCATCGCCCCGAGAGACAGTGGTGACAAAGTGGCTCACCACTTTTCAATTACGAAACAGTCTACTGAAAGCAGAAGGTCTATCATACAAAGAATACTTTGACTGGTTTCCTGCCCTCACTTTACCCAATGGACATGAACTGGTGAGTCTTAGTTGCATTAGACATCAGACGTTTAAAACCTGTCTGATCTCATTAACAAATTGACATATTCCGCTAAGACCCAATACCTATCTGTAATCCCTCATCTTTAATTATATTTAATGTAGTTCTAATTTTACACATGTTTTATGTTTTAATTGTATTTGTTGCAGTTATCTCTGGACTTCCAGACAGTGTACCCAGATGCTGACAAAGTTTTTGAGGAAAAATTCCCAATTATTAAAACAAGGCTTTTGGAACTTCTGGCAGAGGAGGGAAGTTCTTCCAGGCAAGATCAAACTACACTTGAGCTGCTTGATTTAGCTACCGGTAATTTTAATTATAAGATTATTTAATTGCATGTTTTCTAGTATTTGTATTTTGTCACTTTTATTTTTTCAAAAATCTTATTTAGGGACATTTGATAGTACGCAAACAAAAATAAAATAATATTGATAAAAATACAATCGATAGTATATAATAATATTATAAAAAGATTTGATGTAATTTAAAGGTAATAAAGTATTTTCATAATGTAATTTTTCAGTCGGAGAACACCAGGCATCATTAGCAGCATTTTTGGGAATAATATCGCTTTTACGTCAAGTGCCAACTGTTTCTGTGCCAAGGAAGAAAGTGTGGAGGCTGTCGAAGGAAGAAGTACGTTCAAGCTTTCTTGCTCGTGTAACAACAGCGTCAGATATCGAAAGATATTGCGCCGACAGGGATGCATTTGTGGCTGCTAAAGGTATTCCACCCCAACCATATGTACTTGCTGTAGGAAGTTCGTGGGCTACAGTAACTCATTATGAAATCGTCGTTTATAACGGATTGAGATACCAAATGCCTGATATTTGCTCGGCAATCAAAACAATTTATCACATCTATTGGGCACTAGATTCAGCATACCCAAAAGACTCCGGTATTTGCTGGATGTTTATACAACGTGCAATGTTCAATATGAGGTCTAAGTATGACATTGAGGGTGTACCTCTGCGTGAATTGTTACATGTATTAAACGTATAGGTTTTGAATGTTAATTTACCTTAAATTATTATCTAACAGTATGATACCCTGCGAACTGTGCCAAAACTCATTTCAGACGTTTCGACATTTAAAAGTCCACATGCAGTTTTATCATCCCTCCGTAAAGATCTTTAAATGTGCTAGTTCAGATTGCACCAGAAATTTCCAATTATTTAATTCGTATAAAAGACATTATCAAAATAATCATATGTTGATAGATGAACCAGTTAGTGATATTTCTCCTGATTTTCCATTTCCAGACACAGAAGCTAATATACCACAAAATAATTTAAATAGTGCAGACACTTTATCTTCTGTAGGCGTTATGGTATCTCACATTCTGAACAGTACGTTGTTTTGCGAAAACCACTTTAAATATTAAAATATTGCTATACGTTTGGTATACTAGCATAAAATTAGCGTAAAATGGTATGGTTAAAAACCAACTGATTATCTACTGGTAGTTTTAATATGTTACGAATAATATATGGGAGATGAAACATTGCTATCCGTTGTAATCTGAAAAATAAAAATAAATTGAATATAAATACACACACCTAAAACTAATAAGAATAATAAAACTGATAATGCTATTTTTAGTTTCTGTTAATTTGCTAAGAAAAAAGTATAATATACTTATTAAATAAAAAAGAATCATCAAAATCAGGCTCTAAGCTGCAAAAGCTAAATGTGTAGTCGTGAATTTTTATTAATCGTACTAACTTAAACTTTTTATTAAGTACATACTTGTATGAGTAATTAATTTTGTTTAATCAACCTTAGGGCCGATTCGACCAAACTCGAAATTATAGGCGAGTAACAATACGGGGGATAATTTTACTCTCCATACTTACACGAGGACTAATATCTGTTACGTTCTACCACACTATACCTAGATTAAAATTATTCTCGTATCGATTGAACGAATGAAATGACCTAATACATAATGCTACTAAACGAAGAGGTCATTGTATCTGTACCTACTATACTTGAGAAATGCACTATTATATTTGACTGATTTATACGTCACTCTACTATCACTGGCAGGGAATGTCAATGTACATAACATTTTGACATTTCGTTATCCCTGGTTTAAGATTTTACTCCACCAAATTCGACCGTATAAAAATTAACCCTAGGTAGGTAGTAGTAGGTACAGATACAATGACCTACAATGACCCGCACGTAACAGATATTAGTCCTCGTGTAAGTATGGAGAGTAAAATTATCCCCCGTATTGTTACTCGCCTATAATTTCGAGTTTGGTCGAATCGGCCCTTAGTATAATATTTTATAACCAACGAAAAAAAGCTTAGGACACAACAGACTTAGGTTACTTACTGGTAATGTTAGATTTTACTGCAAGAAGTGTACTAGCTTAAACTGATTATTATGTACCTACTTAAAAGAGTAATTAATTTTGTGTAATCATGCCTATTATAATATACAAAGTATTGACCTGACTTGACTTGTACCCCAAGTCGTGAGTTTCTTTTTTCGATTTTGGTTTTTGTTAGATTTTACTGCAAGAAGTGTGGTATAGCTTAAACTGATTATTATGTAACTACTTATGAGAGTAATTCCGTTTGTGTAATCATACATAATATAATATTTTATAATATACAAAGTATTGACCAGACTTGACTTGTACCCCAAGTCGTGTTTTTTTTCCGTTATTTGTAAGATTTTACTGCAAGAAGTGTACTATAGCTTAAACTGATTATTATGTACCTACTTATAAGAGTAATTCATTTTGTGTAATCATACCTACTATAATATTTCATAATATACAAAGTATTGACCAGACTTGACTTGTACCCCAAGTCATGAGTTTTTTTCTTTTTTGGTTTTCCGTATTGTGCGTGCCCCCGCAGATTTTGTTAGATTTTGTATTCCAATCCTTAATTTAATTTTATCTACAATGCTGTATGTAAAAACTGATAGCTCGTGGTCGTAAAGGTGCGTAGTTATAATGCAGGTCAAAACTGAGGGCTCGCAATACCAAGAACCTAAAACGACAAAAAACTTAGGACAACAGACTTGGGTTACTACTGGTAATGTTAGATTTTATTGCAAGGAGTGTACTAAATTAAACTGATTATTATGTACAGACGCCAGCACATCAAGCTACCACAATCTGTCAGATTTCTTTAATAGAAATTCAACCTTATCACAAGAATAGAAGGTTAATGTTTGATTGGTAAAATCTGACAGATTCGGGTAGGTTGACCTGCTGGCGTCTGTACCTACTTATAAGAGAGTATGTAATTAATTTTATTTCAATTTAACAATACACAAATACCCTAAAAATAATATGTTGTTTTTATCATAATTTTGACCACTGTTAGGTACTCTCAAAACCGTTTACTTTAGGTGTCTAGAATTTCATTTCAGTAGCTATTCTTATAACAAATATAGTGCCATTGTTACTACGAATAAGCCTTTGTTTCACTAACGTATTATTGTACTGCCAGCCTATGTATATAATACTCATTTGTGTTTAAAACAAAAACTAGTTTATTGTTATATTTAACTACATACCTATGTTGACAAACTATAAGTTTATTCAATGAGAAATCAAATGAGTATTAGTTACTGGTACTAATAAACTAGTAAAATACAACTTTATTTAAATGCAGGAGAGCTATTCTACTTCACGAAAACAACTATACTTCCTATGTTTATATGAATGAGCCTTTGTTTCAGTAGCTAACTCTCCTTTGCTAAAATAACTACACTTTCTTCGTTTATACATAAAAGCTTTAGATCAAGTAGCAATATTATTTAAATGCAGGAGATATGTACTCAACTTCGCCAAAACAATTATATTTCCATTGTTCATATTAAGAAAAAGTTTTAGTTCGAGTAGCTTCTATAATAACAACTGTATTTTCTTTATAACTATGAATAAACCTTTGGTTCAGTAGCAAATATATTACATTATTTGCTAATATATTTATTAGCTACTGAACCAAAGGCTTGTTCGCGGTAAAAAAGAAAATATAACGATTGTTTTATATGGAAGCTACTGGAACAAAGGCTTTTTTATATGAACAAAGGAAGTATAATTGTTTTGGCAAAGTTGAGTAGCTCCTGCATGTAAATGATATTGCTACTTGAACAAAAGCTTTTATGTATAAACAAAGAAAGTGTAGTTGTTTTAACAAAGGAAAGTCAGCTACTGGAACAAAGGCTCTGTCATGTTAACAAAAAAAGTATAGCTGTTTTAGCTAAGTAGCGTAGCTCCTGTATGTAAATTACATTGCTACTGGAACAAACGCTCTTTCATATTAACAAAGGAAGTATAGTTGTTTTCGCGAAGTAGCGTAGCTCCTGCATTTAAATTACATTGCTACTGGAACAAAAGCTATTTCATATTAACAAAAGAAGCATTGTTGTTTTCACGATGTAGAGTAGCTCCTGCATTCAAATAACTTTGCTACTGGAACAAAGGCTATTTCATAATAACAAAGGAAGTATAGTTGTTTTCGCGAAGTAGCGAAGCTCCTGTATTTAAATTACATTGCTACTGGAACAAAGGCTATTTCATAATAACAACGGAAGTATAGTTGTTTTCGCGAAGTAGCGTAGCTCCTGTATTTAAATTACATTGCTACTGGAACAAAGGCTCTTTCATATTAACAAAAGAAGCATTGTTGTTTTCACGATGTAGAGTAGCTCCTGCATTCAAATAACTTTGCTACTGGAACAAAGGCTATTTCGTAATAACAAAGGAAGTATAGTTGTTTTCGCGAAGTAGCGAAGCTCCTGTATCTAAATTACATTGCTACTGGAACAAAGGCTCTTTCATATTAACAAAGGAAGTATAGTTGTTTTCGCGAAGTAGCGAAGCTCCTGCATTTAAATTACATTGCTACTGGAACAAAGGCTATTTCATAATAACAAAGGAACCATAGTTGTTTTCGCGAAGTAGCGTAGCTCCTGTATTTAAATTACATTGCTACTGGAACAAAGGCTATTTCATAATAACAACGGAAGTATAGTTGTTTTCGCGAAGTAGCGTAGCTCCTGTATTTAAATTACATTGCTACTGGAACAAAGGCTATTTCATAATAACAACGGAAGTATAGTTGTTTTCGCGAAGTAGCGTAGCTCCTGTATTTAAATTACATTGCTACTGGAACAAAGGCTCTTTCATATTAACAACGGAAGTATAGTTGTTTTCACGATGTAGAGTAGCTCCTGCATTCAAATAACTTTGCTACTGTAGATAATTATGGGTTGATTAAGTCAAACAACCTAAATACCGTGACTAAGCTTTAATGGTGGTTACAAAGGCAAAATATTTAATTTAACTAAGTAAAGCTGTTGCGCTCATAACTTAGTATTGTTATTACAACAAAGTGACAGTTAAATTGAATTAGTTCCACAGACAAAACATACATTGTTGTAGTATCCAAACACACTGTTGAAAAAATACTGTTGTATTGACATTATAGAAACATTGTTGTAGTATCAATACATATATTTTGTTGAAGAAATGTTGTCGCTATGACAATTTACTTCTTGACAAAAGAAACATTGTTGTAGTATAAATACACATTATTGTTGTACTGAGATTTAACTTGACAATAGAAACATTGTTGTAGTATCAATACATATCGTCGCTGCGCGTGCAAAAGTCGCTATGTGCTTTTTTTGCGGTTTTCGTTTTTTAATGCAGTTTTAAACGTACTTTCAATGCGCACATACTGTAAAAACAGCTATGTGATTGATGCAATATTTAAAGAGTTATGGCTACTTACGGAATGTCGCTATGTGACATTTATTCATTGAAAATTCCCTATAAACACGTTATGTGTTAGAATTCACATATCTATAAATAAATTTTATATAGGCGGAAGCAAAAATTGCGCCCGATATGTGCTTCACTGCACATAGCTAGTATTTTGGTCAACTTCAGACTCGCTAAATCACGAAACGCACAGGTCAAACGTCACATAGATCTGATAGTTTAGTCGAAGTAGTTGCTTATTACAATTTTATCAGCGACAAAATGAAATAGGTTGTCTCTTAGTTTGTATTTACGACTCAAATAAAAAACGCTATGTGTCAAATTTGCCTATTATGTTTAATTTTGTCGTTATTTATACTCTTACGTAATGAAAAGTAATATGCAGCTACGTAATTTTGTTAGATGTATTAAAGTAAAAATAAATTATTTGAATACTCCGGGTATTTTCTGAGAAAATCTGTTTTTTGCGTCTCCTGAAAAGTTTGTCAAAAACACATGGCGATTATTAAAAGCGCAGCGACGATATATTTGTTGAAGGAATATTGTTGTACTGACAACTTAATTCATGACAATAAAAACATTGACGCAGGAACTATACACTATGGTGGGCTCTCCCCTGTTAAAGTTTTATTGTTGGAGCCAACAATATTTTTTTCTGAGTGTTGTGTTAAAAAGTATCATACTTCTTCGATCCTTAGATTTTATTTTTAGTAAGAAAATACAGCACTCTAGGCTCTAGGTCACTCAATGGCGAAATGCTATTATGCTGCTTTTAATTAATTACCGAAAATTGTACTAGATGACTTTGTCTGCATGAATTTCACTTTTTATCATTTTATAATAAATCCTGGATGGAAAGTACCGTTATCCAGGTTCCACCGTTCCAGTATCAGCTGCCAGAAAAACGAAGTCACTGTCATATTTAAATTATTAGGTACAGATTACTGTGGATTGTCTATACTGCAGGCGGCGCTACTCGCGAGCTCGAACTCACTGGCGGGCGTCAAAAACCATGATATTTCACCTGAAATCGAGCCATATTGTTCATGTGTGCGCGAGCGTCATCCCCCCGTGGAGAAAAAAGGGGAAAACATTATTCAGTGAGATGCACGACCATTCAGAGTAAAAGGCGCGCGTAAAAAATACGAAAAACTTGTAAATATTTTTGACAGCCATTTGCGACGTTGCCAACTTTCAGAATATGCGCTCTTAATAATAAATTATTATTTTTACTAACTTATGGATCGTAACAGGTGGCGCTCTGTAGTTTATGGGACATTGGAAGAGTAGAGTAAATATTTCCTAACTTTTCACCATTTCAAACAACAATAAAAAAAGATACTTATCATTCGCAATTTCGGAACCGTTGCCCTCTGACTCGACGTTCATGAAAAGTCTTCACTAGTACCCTAGTACCGCTGTTATGAATGCAAGGATGAGTCAGACAGAAGGAACTAACACTTTTTTGTGTAAATTTCAGTGAATAGACATGTTTGAACTTCAACACCTGATTCAGCCAGGTCATTGACATTACCAGTAGCCAAACAAAATCTGAAAGCCTGAAGGCATCGAACAAGGTCAGTCTTGCAATGATTCATTATACGAATATAATACGAAAAGCTGGTGATTTAAAGGTCATTTTCGCTTAACATTTCCGTGCAAACTAGTATTTACGATTATTGCTTGAGCTAATTCATAGTTTATATTAAACGAAGTGTTTATTTTATCCGATTTGTGTCAGGTATAATTAATATTCTACGACATTTTGTGCGTAAGTGACGTAAGAGCTTGCTGGTGCTAATTCGCAACAGGGCAGTAAAAAAAAATTAACAGCACCCTAGAGTATCTGCTGCGTGTCGTGGGTCCGATTCCCAGACCGATAAAAATATTACATACAGATGTTGTATTATTTGCATTTAAATTAAAATGTTAATATAATATATGTAAATATTATTACATTGTAAATAAACCAAATATGGATAAATAAATGAAATTGTGTGCGGAATGATTTGAAAAAATAAAGTATTTTAAATGACGACGTGATGTCTGACAGGGGAAAATGAAAGAAAAAAACGTGTTGAACGTGTTGGTGTTGAGCCGGCCACAAATAGAAGGATTATAACCTGGTTCATTGAAGAAAGGATTCTTAAATGGCGGCGCATAAAGTGTTCTCTCGCTCGCACACTAGTGCCGTCTATACTCACTCTGGCGCGTAGCGTTAGCAGAAAAAATTGGTCTTGATGTCTTGACGCGCTCGCTGATATTTTTAAGAATATTTATTTTACTACTGTTATTTTTCCGTTGTTACCTGTTGATTATTGTTGTTTTAATTTTGTTTTATTGCTAGTTAAGTTTGAGAAATTATTGTGACCCAGTATTGTTTTTATTAATTTTAATTTGAAAAAAACTTTCATTTGAAATCGGCTGACTGTACAATTTGTCAACGCAAATACAAGCCGCCATTTTAGAATCCTTTCTTCAACGCTCTGGCTTATACACGCAGCTGGTCACAAACGCCATTCTTCACTAACATCTATCATGATACGCGATTGGTCACTTATGCTGGTTGTCATAGACGCAGTATGTCATTAAAGCAATTCGTCACAAACGATAAATTAACCTTTTAATATTAAAAAAATGCTCTTTTCATTGCTGGTCAAGTTTCTATTAAACAAAGTAAACAAAGCTAAAAATAGCATGAAACTATTATAATCACGGAGTGAAGTACTAAGCGGGATTATGTTCTGTTTGTATCCCTAACAATGTTAATCCTTGGACAGCACTGAAATGTTTTGTATTTGTAAAACTGACAGTATATTTAGAAACAAAGGATTTTTCATTTAGTTCTGTGATTTTGTACTCTGTTTCATGAGGATCAAATCTCAAAGTTGATAATATTTGGTTCAATAAGTAGACAGTCTTCACTTTCGCACCTCATACTCTTAAAACCTTAAGTTATTAAGCTCTATAATTAGAGCCTTTGCAAATGACAATCTATAACAAAACGTTTCTAATTAATTTTGAAACGAATTTCCCAAGATTTCTAGTCAACTTTTTGTTAATAAGTAAGTTTATCTATTAGACTTTTGACATTTAATTTTTTAGACAAAATACCGTTTTTTCCATCAAAATCAGTACAGTTAGGACGAGTAAATCTCCAATTTTATTAACTGATCAAACATCTCTACCGAGTTTTGAAAACAACGCCATTAACATTTACGTCAACCAAAATTAATTCTTCCATTTTCCAAATCTAAATCAACAGTATAACTTCTACTAATCGATAAGTTGGTAGATCTACTAATAAAGCTACCAAAATAAAAGCGATTAATGAATTAATTAATCAGAAGTCAGCACGTGTCGGAAGCCGCGGTGTATGTCAGTGCTTCATCGTTACAACCATAAGCCTCTTAACTATTTCTGTCTGCCTAGTACTTACCTCTCCGTTTTGATAACATTCGGTCATTCGTATTTATTTATTGGACTTTTTCGGCTTCCCAACTTAATTGGAAATAAACAAGATTGTTATTTTTAGGGCTTGATTGGTAATTTGAGGGCCAAAGAGAATTGAATCTAATGGTAGCCATACACGTACATGCCTATTTGTCAATTCGGCATAAAATGCCAATTTGCTCAAATAGAATTGAACGTGTATGGGGGTGGAATGCCAATTTGATGGCATGACATGCCAATTTTGATAGGTCATCAAATCGTTTTTGACACAACGTAAAATCGGCAGCAGTGATGCCATCTTAGCAACTTCATAGATAGTTAGCTAATTTTATAAAGGTGCTAGAAAAAAAGCTAAAAAGTGTAACTTGTGGCTAAACTTTTTAGCTACTTTTCTAACACCATTTCAATTCATCATGACATTGAGACTTTCAAAATTAGTCAAGTAGTGTCCCGAGTCAAAAGACAAGATAATGCAACAGTGGCTCATTCTACATATAAATAAGTGGCATTCTGAAGAAATAGTTCAGTTTCGGGTGGAAATAAAAAGAGAAATGAAATTCTTCCGGTGGCAAAATATATTTAAATATACAAGATACCCTGAACATGAATTTTCACTCTTAAGTAAACTGGGACTTTGCTGTAAACTTAATGGCAGACTCTGTAGAGTAAAATACTGCAAAATCTCTGTAACAAATACAGGGATTATTGTCAGCCGACATCACTGAGAAGTCACTAAAATCCGACCCACCACTCATGACTTTCGGAAATTTCTAGGTACTAATTTTTTAATGCATTTGATGTAATGAAATAGACACTAGCGCCATGTCTAAAGGTCAAGGAGTGGTGGCCAGGGCTGGGGTGCGTTTAAATCTTCCGGCGGTATTTCGCCGGAAAAAATTAAACTAGCGAAGGTTCGCTGAACGGAGTCAT
This sequence comes from Agrotis segetum, assembly GCA_036375495.1. Taxonomy (NCBI): domain Eukaryota; kingdom Metazoa; phylum Arthropoda; class Insecta; order Lepidoptera; family Noctuidae; genus Agrotis; species Agrotis segetum. The sequence goes on along the minus strand of JAQSVV010000048.1, from coordinate 1,344,388 downwards.
AAGTTTCTGTCAATGTTAGTTGTCAAATTCAATTGACAGCTCAGTTTATTGAACAAATAATCAATTTGCCGGTTTAATGCAAATCCATAATCCACAAATAATATTTACTCTCTAAAATAAAAATAATATTCGTTTTTACTGCGGGTATCGAGCAAAACAACAAAACGTAATGTCAGTCTGACAGCAGGATAAAATATTGCGAGGTAAAAAGGTCGCAATATTTTATCAGTAAATTCCATTTAGTAAAAACTTATCCCAGCGAATGACCGTAAACGGGGCAGATAAAATTTTAGTTAGCTTCATTTTTCACCTCGCGGTGTACTTAAACGGGGTGTTTGACATCTATGCAGTATAAATTTAAACTGGATAAAGGATATAAACGCAGCCCAGAGTCCTGCATATGGGATCGTTCTGAAACTCGACTTTTTGACAAATATTTATTTTTATTTAAAAATAACCAGTACTAATCCAAATTCAGTGACTAAATAAGAAAATAATTGTACAAAAACGTTAATAATATATAATAGATTTGACTAAAAAAAAAAACAAATATTCTCCGCATTTCATTTTACATTTAATTTACTATACAAACGTTTTCGAACGCACCACGTCTAGCATGCGTAGTGCGTACCTATCTAGTCTGTGATGCGTACGCAATTTAAGACAGTGTTCCCACTTTATAAATATTTTCCCTTTATTTAGGGTAGGGGGGTCCTTTCAAATGTTGGTCAATATTTAAGCGAAAAAATTGTAAAATAAATAAATATGAAGGTCTTTATGAAATTAACTACCCAAAAACCAACCTTCATGCTTTGTGCTCGTGTAACCCTCTAGGAGGCTAATAGCTAAATAATAAAAAGCAGCACTTCTCTGCATTATTATAATTTTTATTTTCGACTTCAATTAAAAAAAAGGCAAAATTGTTCAATGTCAAAATAATCGTATATTGAAAAGGTGATAATAAAAAAAACTTTTTCAAGAAAAATGTAACCGCCTTCTAAAACAACCACAAAAAATTGTAAAATAATCTACAAAATAACTTTTCTTTCGGTTGTCGGTGCCTTTGTTTTTTTTTTTCTTTTCATTGCCTTTTAGCCACCGACTTCCGAATGAAAAGTAATTTTGTAGATTGTGGTTGTTTTTGAAGGCGGTTACAGTTTTTTGAAAAAAATTTTTTTTAACTCTTTTTAGTTTAAATAATTATTCAACCCGAATTCTTGTCAAGAACATCATTCTCTTACATGTGCACTAGAATTTTGTAATCCTTCGCACCGGTAATTACATCGCTCATGTACACAATAAGCTAATAAAATTCCATATCTCAAAAATTACTGACCGATTTCTACCGATTCTGATGAAACTTGCAGTGTTCCCTAAGTTAATTGATACCTCGCACACCAAAAAAAGCATTACTTAAATCGGACTCAAATTCCGGAGATATGCGAACACAAACTAAATCAATCGATGCTTACTCCTTACTGTTAAGGAGTTGTACCTTCCATCATCAGCTCATCCACCTGAAATGATGATTATCAGATGCAAATACTCGAACAGCTTTAGAAAGTATATATAATTGGTACTATCTGCCTATAAAATTTGAAGGTTACCCTCGCTTTCCCTGGGATCCTATCACCAGAATCTGACCTGAGAATTTTTTTCCAAATCAGTCCAGGCGTCTTCGAGAAATCGGGGAACATACATAAAAATAAAAAAATATTCCGAACTGAGAACCTCCTCCTTTTTTTGAAGTAGGTTAAAAAAAGGTGTCGGAACAGGTAGGTAAGTTAAAACTAAGTATTTATTATACTTACGGGTAAGCCCCGACTCAAACGAGCGTTTTCTTTTGCTGGCACTTTAAAAGCGCTGACGTGTGAACAGATTTTGACTGGCCTGTTGGTCTAGTAGTTAGTGACCCTGACTGCTATGCCGGGGGTCGTGGGTTCGATTCCCACCCAGGACAAATCTTTGTGTGATGAGCATGATCATTTGTTCTGTGTCTGGGTGTAATTTATCTATAGTAAGTATGTATTTAAAAATATATAAGTATGTTTTCAGTTGTCTAGTACCCATAACACAAGCCCTGCTTAGCTTGGGACTAAATGGCGTTGTGTGATAGTTGTGGAATATTATTATTATTATACAAGGGAATGCATTTGTTCTATATCGGCGGTTTTTTAACGCCAGCAGAAAAAAAAATTTCGCGCGAATGGCGTCTTAAAAAGTCTAGGTAGGATTAAAAAAACCAGCAACTGCCTGCAGGCACTATTACTACGATTAATGAGTAGTCATTATGACTTTTTTTTCAGATGGGTCTACGAACCAATATCATCAAAATAGTTCAGCGGTTTAGGCGTGAAAGCATAACGAACAAGTGCATTTATACTACACGAATAAGTTAGGATAAAATTGTAAAATCATTTTATTTTTAATTTTAATACCTTTTTAGTAATATTAAAATACGGGCAAAACTGAAATCAGAGGCTGACAATATGGTTACTATGACAACGAATATTCAAATAAAACAATCGATGTGTATCTAAGTAACAAACATCAAACAAAAATACGTTAGGAAATTCAATAAATTAAATTTTGTGGTTCGTTTCAGTAAAATCGAGAAGCGTTTAAAATACCTACCTACCTAAGGGAGATCATCATCATCATCGACGACTTTGCTCTGGAAAAATTATATGGAAAACGCGTGGTCCAATTCTGACCCGACTCAATTTAGATTGCCATCGACATGCTAAGAGGATCAGCACAAAATAATCGCAGAACCTGCCATTCTACAGACATGAATAAGGTGGAAGATAAAACCAGCTGCAGGGCCGCGCCGCCCCTATGTGCGAAGTGTGCGGCGCACACAGGCGCCAGGGTAATAGAGGCGCCAGATGACTAGTGACAATTGTTTAAATTATTTTTGTCACATTACAACATATTTACATAAATAATACTTGAGTAAGTAAGTAGATACAAGTCTCCCAAGACGATACTAATCTAAACTATTTCAATTGACCCACTGTATATATTTTGGGTTTTATGTACATGAGTTACGAGCTCTGCTTTAAAAATCAAAAGAGCCGCCGGCCGCACCGCATTCGCTATGATAGCCGATAATTTTTTTATAAGAATATTAATCTATGTACATATTTTATTACAAAGGCCGTGCCGTGGTTATAAACGTAACCCGATGCGACCCAACGGGGATTCCCCACAATTACAAACATTTTATCGAAATTGGGTTTATTCTAGTGGAGTCGCGGGTTCGGCCCGTACTGGCAGGAAACTCATAAATAGATCAGTAAAACTAATGAAAATATTTCGGCAAAAAAATTGAATTTATGAAAGAAATTCGAAAGACGACACGTAAAAGGTGCTTCATAGGTTTCGCACACAGGCGCTTCAGAGGCTTTGCACACAGGCGCTGCGAGGGGTTGGCGCGGCCCTGACCAGCTGACACAGTGATATACCTAGTGTGAAACCGCTAGGTATTGTACGAGTATGATCAAAATGTTTCCTAATTATTTCATGCAAACAATTTGATACAGAAAGTTGAGAGCCATTGGATCAATGTGTAATTCTTTATCATGGATTTAGGTACTTCGATTAACAAAAAATGTACAATGGATTTACATCTCAGTGAAGTGAAATATCATATTCCTTATTGTTGTTAGTAATAGTTATTTAGTGATTGTGTTTAAATTACAATAATTGTATTTTTCCTATGCTGTTATAACTTACAGAATGTTAATAATATAGGTAAAAGTAAAGTAAGTAAAGTAAAACCAACGACTTTCATTTTGATATGATTTTTATTAAAGCATTTCAAGCAAAGCTAAGCAGCTCTGCCAGAGCAAATATATAAAATATAATTATTTTTGCATGATGTTAGTAAAAAGGTGAGTACTGACTTAATGAGTAGAGAAAAATAGAAGATTTGATGAATTAGAATAAGGGCAGGAGAACGATGAGACGACGAATCATATGATTTCTAATTAATATTTCCCTAAGTATTTATTTTAATAATAAAAGGTTGAAACACTATATATACCTATAATATTAGGTAAACTACCACATATTTTCTCATATAATTCAGTGTGTTTTTCTTGCATGATTCACAGAGCAGCAGCGAAATTGAGAATAGGCAATCCTTGCTCTCAGTAGAGTTACTGTCCAAAGATAAAATAATCTGTAAACATGAAGAAATTACCATTAAATTAACCCATTTTTCTAGTGTAAAAAACTTGTAACTAAAATGATACAGCGAAGATGCTGGCTCAGTGATGGCCCTTGCTTGTGAATATTGTAGTTCAGTTAATTTATATTAGTGTGACAGATTCGGACAAAAGTGCACACTATATAGGTATGTTTTAATCTACCAGTACCTATTAAGGGGTAGAAATGGGTTGTGAGACAGTTTAAACCAATAAACGTAATCAAATTGTTGATTACATTATATGAATTTGTTAGTGATGGTTTTGCATTTAATAGTTGATGTACGTATGTATCATCACATCCTGCATAAACTTATTATAGTAGTAGTAGGTATGGTTAATAATCTTTGGTCATTCCTACCTTATAACTATAGCAAGTCCAAGCTGATAACTGTAGTAGCTTGCTTCTTGGCATACATAAAGTTGGTGGTTTTCTGTTAGTAGAAATCCTGTTTTAAATTCAGTTTTGCACAGATTCAACACATTGAAAGTACTTGGTTGCGTTTATAAAATAATTCGTGCTAAGGGTAAAGGTGTTAAAAAATGAACCGCAGGCATTTCGTGGGCGTACTCGGTATCAAAAACGAAGTCGATTCCAATTTTTTTATTATTCCACCGGAAGAATTTCATTTTTTTTACTTCAACCCAAAACTGAACTATTGCTTCAGAATTCCACTTATTTATATATGTAGAATTAGCCACTGTTGCGTTATGAGTAGGCATCACTGATGCAGATTTGACGTTGTGTCAAATCAATCTTTACGATAGGCATTATGGTGTATGGTGACTATGGACCAACTGCCGATTTGAAACAATTGCAAGCGTCACATCTATCGTTCACATAGGCAGGATGGTGTATGCCTACTATAAGGAGTTTTTATGTTGAGTATTTTTACAAGTTGTGATTTTAGGGCGAGTGTCATAAAACCGCGAAACCACATGATTTAGCGGTGGAGTGGACCTCAAATCAAAATGATATTAATCTGTTACACATGGACACCGCACGACCGCTCGGATTCGCGGCGACGCGACGGGCCACGTCCGTCTCTCAGCGCGGATCATCTTGCGGTAGGGTAGTTCTTGGCATTCAGGATAACGTATTGCAGCTTGGTGTACCCAAGAATAGGATTTGACTGAATATATCCTGAGAGACTGGATATATCCTGAGAGATTGGTCTGGAAAGCTTTTAAACATTAAAAAGCTGAGTTGATAAAATAAATAGATAGCCGAGCTAAGTTTTTTAATTAAAATACACAGACATGTTATTATTGATCATTATCATCATGATCATGGACATAGAATGTGTAATACCTACCAATCTTTCAAATAAAAATTCTAACATGCATACGCACTGGGCCCGCGTGGTGGATTATGGCCCACTCCCTCTCACATAGAGGAGGCCTGTATCCCAGCAGTGGGAACATTAGGCTGATGATGATGACCTAACGTAGCGTAATATTAGTGACTAATTATTATTGTTTGGTCCAAACTAGCAGTAAAACCTGTGGTAAAACGTTGCTACATTTTGCATACCTAGTTACTGGTGTAAATGTATAAATAAACAATAATAATTATGTGCAAGGCAACTCCAACGAGGACCTAAACGGTGCCATTTACTAAATAAGTAATCATATCAACAATATGTAGCTACCTACAGGTAATACTATGCTACCATAGTGGGACTCAAGGTGGCTCAATTCCATTTGTTTACCTATTTCATAAAATCGATAATACTGTGTTATACACGTCACTGCAACATTGAATTTTTTTCTGAAGTGTAAATGTACACAAGTTTTTCGTTCATGCATTTCAATCCTGCAACCGATGGATGCAAGAGCCGAATTGTCGTTCGGCGTGGCGTTCTAAGGGGGTGGCCAATGGTAATCTTGTACAAATATTTTTTGCTATAGTTATGAGCTTCTTAGAACTTCATATTGCTTAGTTATGAGTTTAATACGCTAGTGCGACAAACGGATGTGCGATGAACGCTTGTGCGACACACCATAGTTCGAATGCACGCTTGTGCGACACACTGATGGTCGACATCACGCTCCGGTGCGACAAATGATTTTGTTCTGTCCCCATTCAAAATGGGAGTAGTAAGTTCTCCCATTTTGGCTCTGGGTTCCTGGCACTAATCTATGCCTGTGAATAACACTAATAAATAATACGTAAAAATGTAAAATGTAATCTGGAATGAATAGTTGTTTAATTAATGTCGTATTGATCGACTAATGAATTTAGCAGATTACGAACTTTTAGCAATATGACAAATGGAACCGTGTTGCAATACCGAATTTATAAAATGGCAAACAAGGGCCCCTGGAAATAACAAACACGTTCTTGTCATAATGTAGTTGGTGCCACGTGTCGCCGAATTAATTGTCTTGTTGCAAATTAACGCAAGCGACAACGCGTGGAAAAGCTAGTTTTAAGTACAACTCAATGTTGACTTGAAGTCAATAAATCAATACTTGGTAGTAGAATAATTGATCGGAAACAATTAAAGAGCCATTAATAACATGTTACTTGTCAACATGTGTGTTTACTATTTTGGATTTAATGTTTACGACTTTACGTATATTTTTGAGCTTTTTATTACAAAGATATCAGAATCTTTAAAACTTTTATTACAAACAAAAAAATATATAAATGCGAAAGTTTGAGAGCGTGGAATGCATGAATGGATGATTTATTGTTATTTTTCACAGAACACCTATCTGTACTATGAAAGTATTTAGATGAAATGTCGTACACGGAAAATTAGAGTCAGAGTACCTATTGATCCCGTGTTGTATTTGAGGGATATAGGTACGCGGTCACATCGGGGTGGCAACATTAATAGATATCCTTTGAAGGTTTGTGGAGAAAAGTTGACATCTTTGCCTTCAGTTCAGCTTCATAATAATTATAATTAAAAAGATAATGATCATCAAATTAACATAAACCTACATCTATTCTCATTTCTTTATTATTTTTTAGCTTGACTTTTTGCAAATGAAATTTTTGTGGAACATTGTTTTTCGGCTAAATTCGTCTCATAATAAAAAATATCTTACCTAAGTATCTCTTTCCTTGTAAAAAATGTACAGTCCTGTTTAAAAAACATTGATTCAGTACTGATAATAAACAAACAACAGCAATAAATAGCGCTTAATTTTGTAATCAAGTCCTTATAAATGCTTAAAAAATTAACTGAAATTATTTACACTTTAATCTAAACTTTACCTGCTAACATAAAACGAACAAAACACAAAAATCAAACGTCACAACCACAACTTCGCGCCAAAAAGTTTGAAAAAAGAACTTCTGGAAACTCAATTTGAAGTTGAACTGGCCACAAACAAACCGTTTACCTGGTAATCCTCGAGCTGTTGTTCCGTGAAAGTTACAACTTTGTTCCCCATACTGAAAAAAATTCCACTCGCGGTAAAAATATCGGTAAAAAATCCGGTAAAAGGCCGGTAAAAGCTGCCTGTTGCCGCGACAGCGACAAAACACTGGCTGTAAGCCACGATTGGGATTAGGGTGTGACGGCGCAGAGTAGGGGGAGGCCAGAGGCTTTGTGTCAAGGACAGGGTCGTCCGTACATGCGTGAACTTAGACTATGTGTCTGTACTTGTTATTTTTAATTTGATTTGGTGGTTGGGTTGCTGAACTGAATGTAAACATGCAATAAGTTGATAGAAAAGGGTGAATATGAATATAAACGCCTGATGTAATTAGGTTGTCTGATTCTTTCAATTTAAGTTGAATTGTTAGATAGTATTTAGCGAGAGTATTAGAGTATAACTTTGAAAATAATATGAATAAATCCGGGACTTATAATTATAGTAAAATCAAAAATCGACTTTTTATTATTCCGAAAAACCCGCTATCTACTACACAATATGCCCACAACCTTATACCCTAAACAGCAACACAAATGTGATGAAAATAATATTTACATGCTTTTTGTTTCGGAACAATGATAATTCCTTAGCAATTAACAGTATTTTCTTGTTTCCCCTTTTGTTTATTCAGAAGAATGTCTGCCTGTAAGTACTGCATTTCCAAAACAAACAAATCTTCCACGTGTGGTCTCTGTAACCACGCTACTCTGTGAGAGATATAGCGAAAGTTAGGCGAGCCGCCTATTAGTCGCCGCGCCCCGGCCTCGTCTGACATCCATGCTGATTGCTCTATTTTATATTCATTTAATACGGATCATTGTAAACTGTGCGCCCTACTTATTGGAGTCTGTTCGTGTTTTGTTTCTCCAATAATGAGGTTTGTTCTACATTCAAAAAGTGGGCTTTAGGCGAATTGGAACGTAGTTTGATTGTTGTGGTTCTTTTTTTGAATTGTATTTGGATTTTGGCGGGTGAAGTCAACGGTTAGCTAAAATGACGTTCTATTTTTGAAATTTAACAAAAGGCGGCAGATCATTTCTTAAATGGGTTCAAGTGCACACACGAAGTCTTTATGCGTTGGCCTTTATCACCGAGAAGAAAAAAAAAAAACAATTGATATCCTGCTGAGATGGTCAACATGCGCAATTTACCTATCTTGTTACGTACAAGACAATACGTATCCCTTAAAGCCATGCCAAGACTAGAGGGATGAATATACGTGCTATATAGCAATTTTTCGACGTTTTATAAGTGCCCACTGAGGCCCATGTAAAATAAAACATTTTGATTTTGAATAAACTAACATATTTTTATGAGGATATTTTTATGTCATTCTTTTATTCCTTTTTCCTTTTGGAAAGACAAAGGGATCTGGCCCATGCAGCCTGTTATAACAAACATAGTTATTAATTAGCCTTAAATATAAAAATAGTGTATTCTTAATTCTTTTTTTTAGTTTTTTTACAACAACGTTTATTTTGGTTCAGCCTATTCTTTCCCACTGCAATCTTTCATAATTATGTCGAGAAAATAAATGAATATTAAGAAAAAAAAAACAGTCGTTTGAAAAAAACTTCTTTATAATCACACGGGTTCTGCTATGCCCATCCACCGCATTCGTTCAGGCACTCCTCCTCTGTGGTGAAGTTATTGGTAACAGCTGGTGATGGGACCTCGTGGCAGTGAGCTGACCACCTGATCTCGAAGCAGGTTCTAGTGTGCCAGTTGTAAACATACCTGGAAATGTATTGAACCTTCTTAAGTTCATGTTTTTCTTCAAGCACATCGAAAAAGAAACAGTGTTTACTTATTGCTATTCAACCAAAAACACTTTAAATAAAAAAAAAACAATGCTCGCTAAAAGTGTCAGTAGTGAGTCAAAGGAGTTACCCTGAAACTTCGTTGTCAAAATCAAAGCATTTATTTTAAGTAGGCCAGGTACAGGCACTTTTGAATTGCCAAAAGCAAAAAAAAAAAACAGTTCAAAAATTGTTATGTTGCTACAGTCCCAGTCACAAGACATAAAAACTGTGAAAGTTCCGTAGATGCCCATTTCAAGGAGTAGATCTCTACGGCCAAGAAACTCTGTGGACATTTTTTAGATCGCTAAAATAATTACAGAACCTTTGCTAAATCATTCATTTTGAGATAGTATATTCTGTGAGAACGATGTAGCAAGTTAGACATGCCCATAGTAAGAATCGTTGTCTTTATCTTCTTTATCTTTATCTTTATCTTTACATATAATAAAATCGTAGAGCTGTCATTCCTGTACATTGAATATTTTTTTCTTTTTGTATTTTTTTCGAGATAAGGGATCGATTCTGATGCCAAGTCAACTTTTTTTTTCTTTCGAAATTTTTTGTTTTTTTTATTTGATCTATCTCTTAAACTACTGTAAAGTTGTCGATCAAATTTTCCTCAAATATTCCTAATAATATGCTTCTGTTGATAAGCTATGTATCATTACGCTATTTTTCCTGGGAGATAAGCAATTTTAAATTTTGTTGTTTTTATCTGTTTGTTTTTAGTTGGAAGCTAAACCACTGGAGATTATTTAGTCAATTTTTCCCCAAATATTCCTTAAACTGCTCTTCTATTAATAGGATATGAATAATTACGCTATTCCCTTTGGGGGATTAGCAATTTTATAATATGTTGATTTTCAGTCATTGTTGACATTTGTATAAGAACCACTATTTGAAAACACTGTCAGCGTACTAGCCAGTCTGGTTGGTAACCTGCTTGACTTTCGTGAAAGGGGTCTCTGGATCAAATCTCGCTGTTTCTTTTTTTCACTTTTTGAGTTTTCTTATATTTGTCCTGAGAGTTTCAAATAATTAAAAAAAATGTGTATACTTTTATTTCAATAATATTCGCAATTTTAAATTATTACTATTTTTTTTTCAATAGTTTTCTAGGATATAAATCTACACTGATTTCAATTGTAGGTAGTAAGTTGGATATTTTTTTAAATTGTAATTGTTTCGAGGTGTGGAATTTTAAAGATTAGAAATAATTGTGTTTATTTATGTTTTGAATTGGTATTCAAACCAGTGCATAGATTCTGTTTTAAACGACGACAAGTTGTACTCATCGAGTCAGATAATTAGTTATTTTTTAGGTATCAAGCGGAATGCAAGGGAGAAGAGCAATGCTATCGTACGTTCAATTTGCAGCGATACTGTAAATCAACCCAAATAATGTTTAAAATAAACACGGTTCTTTGAAATTAATGTCGCTCAAATAAGGACGTTTCCTATGCAAACTATGTAGGTACCTAGATTATAACATTATTGATCTAAACTAATAATAAAAATGCAAGTATGTTTGTTTTTTACCTTTTCACGCATTACTACCTACTGAATCGATCGTCCCAAAATTTAGCATATACGTTGTCAGGAGTATAGACACGGATATAAGGTATCTTACATCCCGAATAACAGAAGAGAGCTGTTGCCGAGAAAACAATTACGTTCATATTCCAGATGGCGCCACACGATCCGTATTGTTTCTCAAATTCTAAAATAACGCAAGCGAAGCCGCGGGCAAACACTAGTTCATAATAAAACTAGAACTCTCATGAGTCATATAACAAAAATTAGTTTCCTTCCAGGGTTTGCATGGCACTGTTTGTGCCGATACGCATATTGGAACTCCCAACTAATTAATTTAATGTGACGAGAAACATTACCCAATACGCACAAAGCACAAAGTAATAATAGTTGAGATAACCAAAGGTGTTTACTGATTTCAATATTACAAGTATAATTTTACCTAAACTAAAATAAACGAATATGTAAAGTTTCCAACCATTGAATACCAAATGTCCCAAAATGTTGACAGGAAGCACTATTCGTTTATTGCGATGCTGGATCTGAATGTAAACATTGTCATAGAGACTACAATACGCTGGCAATATGTCAAATGCAAATATTCACTATAACGAGCATTTTACTGTGCTGCGTTTTAGCTCAAAAGTGCACTTGCTAAAGGCTATGCTTTTTTTTTTTTTTTAGCTTGGTAAAATCATCAAATGAGTCCTCCGGCCCCGGGCAGGGCGGGAGGGACTGTCAGACTTTTACTGACTAAAATCCACGGTGTCCTTCATAGCCTGTTTCGTTCCGGGGTTACGGTAAGGAAATAATCCCGCGACCCCGGCAGGCTTTGGCCCTCTGAGAGGGGGGCCCGTCATTATGCTGACGCTCTTTGAGGCGCGCGTGGAACACAACGCGCCGTCGACCCGGGCATGGTCCTTGGTCGGGCAGCGAGTTGCTTTTTACTCGCTGCCCGCTGCTAAAGGCTATGCTAGTACGATTTTGACAGTTAAATTACTTACTTATCATACAATTTCAGTAGTAGGTATTTCTGTATTTTATTTACAGCGTACTTTATGTACGTGAGGCGTATTTTTCTATGAAAAGTTAAAAAGAGCCTCTAGTTTAATCTTACGTCACAAAAACGTGAAAAGACGTGTTAGGATCTCAGTACCCCTAGGACGAGTTTTCAGTATTTGATACGTAAAGTAAACTGGAACTTTGACAATTTAAAATTGATAATTTTCAAGGAAAACGATAGTTCCTTCTTCGCTCACCAGAGGCGCTGTTTCATTTTTTCATACAAGAAACGCTGTAAATACTGAAAAGACGCTGTAAAGTAAAAGAGTGAAAATTCGTGCTAAGAGTACTTGTCTGATTTTTTTAATTGTTTAAAATAAAAAGCGTGTTTCATGTCCTTTCTAAAAATGAGATTTGTTTAAAATACAGCATGATGTATTGGCTCTCGTGAACAAAAAACATCACCTTTTGCTTTTACGAAACTCTCAAATACAACGCGTAACCAATTTCTTTGCTGAGAGCATTATAATGGCTTTACGCGACGACGTTCTCGTGTCAAAGGGGCTTTACCAAAATTTTTGTGTCGTTACTCATTCACAAAAGTGTGATTAAAATAACTTTCCCTACAAAATCCGTTTAAATTGAAATATATACAATTGAAAATATTACTTGGGTAGAAAAACCATATTTTATAGTACTTTTCCACAAGTTTTGCTACCTAAGAAAAATGTTTTATTTGGTCATTTTTGAACTACTTTCTCCCCCTCTTAATTATAAGACTAGTTACTGGTATGTTTCAAACGGTCCCTCACCTGATCTGATGCGGCCATCGGTACCGCACGCTGTACTCTATAAGACAATGCTTCTCCTTCGGCGTTTCTTGACACAGTCTGTAGTCCACTGCGGATAAAAAAAGTAAATTTTAAATTATGGATATAATATTTATCATTGCAAGCACTAGAGGGTGATGAAAATTTTTACGACAGGCTGTCATGTTAGCCTTTGTATTAGATCGAATTATGATTTAATGGTGCTGGGCGCTATTGGTCGTCAACCCTACTAAACCTATCTATAAACGTGAAAGTTTTTTGGATGAATGGATGTTTGTTATTCTTTCATGCAAAAACTGCTGAACGGATTTGAATGACATAAGTAAGGTACATAGATAGTTTATAACCTGGATTAACACAAAGGATAGTTTTTAATCCCGATTTAATAAACAGCTAGTATATTAATATATATTTAGGAAGATAGCGGCACTTGCTCTTGGAACGTGCCATATTACTCTGCGAAATTATATCTCCATAGTACAAAGTCCTAAAATATTGAAATGAATAAAAGCTCTAAAGAGTAATGTTTTTCTAAAAGACCGCTTTTTATATTGAACATTATATAAAAATTCAACCCTCGCTTTACACGTAGGTATAATGGAAATATTACATAAATCCATATTTCTTTCAACGTATAAATGTTATCATTAAATTCTCATATAAGGCTGAATTGGTTTATTTTTCCCTTTCATATTTTTTTTCAAAGGAAACCCGGAAGCCTCGGGCTGAAATCTGGTTCAGAACGGTTCTTAAAAATACTCTCGGAAATAAAAACATACATTTTTAATAAATTGAGCTCATTGGACACCGTTAACTCGACCGGGGGCAAGGGCCCGGTAAAACAAGCAGTTTCTTTGATGTAAACAGTTTTTCCGGAAAATATGAAAACTACGTGTTTTCTTTTGCGCGCTTTCAAAAGAACTTGTTTAAAAAGTTGCGTTTCTGCTTCAAATTGCTGATGTGAGGCAATTCAATGAACAAGAGTTGGAGTGTGGAGGTTTGTGGAGGTAAAAACTTGTTTCTGCCTTCCTTAAAGTTAATGGTTTGAAATTGTCTTACGTGAACGCAAACGCACTCAAGTAATATTGTGGTTTTCTAAAGAATAGTAAGCAAACTTAGTCTCTTTTGATTCAATAAAAATAATTAATTTTTGTCCAGTTTTACAAATAACCTACACAAGTACCCTCACTAAGTAAAGATACGTTCTAGTTATAAATATCAAAACTATTTACCAAAAAAAGAAAGAATGACGTTAGGTAAAGCCGTTATTGAGCTGTCACAGTTTTTCTACGGAACCCTAAGAAAATCCGCACACATTTCCAAGTTACGGCAGATGTTGATAAATAGTTATGAGTCATTGTGACGTAGGAAGTTCAAGGTTTAGGAATAAAACCTTCAAAGAGGGCGAGGGAACAAGGAGGTTGAATGACTCAACTATTTTTAGACTGTTACTCCGGGAAAATGGGATGATTAAGATTAGGTAATAATGTTCAGGCAGTGGAAAGTAATGTGATTTTTCATAAGAAAAGAAAAAAAGAAAAATGGATGATGATACCTTTTTGAATTCAGCTTATTTGTTGATGCCTGATAGTGAATTATAGAGGTAATTTAAGAGGACCGCAATCAACTTTTGTGTCATTGTTTTACTATTGTTTGTTAATTACGACACATGAGCTCGTATCTGAAATTGTCTTTTTCACTGACTAAAAGTACATACTAGGCTAGCATAAGCTTAAAGTGGTATTAATATTGAAATGTGTTTCTAGTTCGATATAAGACAATTTCAGGTAACCTATTGCTGCCGGCAATTATTTTAATACTTTACACACACTACTAATACATTATATATACTTACATTATATATTACTTTATAGACTTTGAACTCATGTTAGCCTATTACTTTTGCTTGTTAATATTGAACAAGATAATAATATTTTCATAGATATCATCGCTTGGCTGTATTTTGGATCGGTCCCAGTCGACGGAATACAAATAATTATGTATTAAAATTAAATGCTTCCTGCAACTGGGACTACGGGGTGTCAGTTGATTGCGGTCCCAGTCTTCGAAAACCTCGAGTAAAATATTAATTTGGCACGCGTGGCGCAATAGCCTACACTAGAGATTTTCAAGACCTTGCATTATCTGTACTCCTAGTAAGTATAGACAATTAAAATGAGTAATACAGATTAAAAATTACGAATAAGTACTCACGCGCATTGATATGACATGCTGCTGATAACACGGCTATAACCACGACCTTCCACATTTGACTGATAAGAGGTTATCAATTGACAATATTTATATTTATTTATTTATTTTACTTGGTTACGTGCTGCGATTGTTTATATACAAGTCGTATAGCGAATTAAATTATATTAAATTTCATTTTATTGAGATATAGTGGACGAATGTTTGTGGCCCAATTTGTAGGATGAAGCGATTTTTGAGGCTCTTGCGGAAAATTGTATATGACAAGAGCCATCTTTGATCGCATTTTCAATGGATATTGTAGTAACCTATAATATTTTTACGGAAAATTAATTAGGTAATAATAGTTGGAAGGAAAATATTGTGCGGAAACTATGTCCTAGAACCAAAAATTTGAAGACATGTGACATTTACCAATCCGCACTGGGCCCGCGTGGTGGATTATGGCCCACTCCCTCTCACAAAGACCTGTGTCCCAGTAGTGAAAACATTATAGGCTGATGATGATGAATAATAGTTTTAAGTCGACGAGACGATTCTTGTGTATGTCGCGATGAAATAAATTGTGGACTTTGCTTCCGAGGTTTATTTAGTGCTCATCATGATGATTGCAATTTAAATAAAAAAGGGCTCTGGATTGGTTTTAACAATAATTCTCTGTGACCCAGACTGGAGTAAAGAAAATCCATTAAAAAGAGAGAAAAAAATATTACCTCATGTAGCGCAACCAAATATTACTGAACATTATCTTCTATTTTAAACTACACACCATCCTGTCGGTTATTGCATTTCAACAGTCACCGTACATCCCTAGACGCCAGTAGATAGCAGCCAGCCGCAATATTTCGCATATCTTGACTCCAACTAGCAGACGTTTCATAAACCTGCCAGTCCTGCGACGGCAGAGAGCCGCAAATCTCACTTCAGCTATGTTATATAATGCGGTAGCAATAACTTTGTGAATGTCAGAAGTGAATTTCAATTTAATAGTGAGTGGGTAGTGAGTTTTTGACTGATATAAATGTCTTTAGCCAATGTGTTTGCCAATCTATAATATAAAATCAATTTCTGTTCGTTAAGGGCTTCACACACAGCAGCAGCTATAATGTAAAGATGTACTCGTACATTATAGCAAGATACATGTCATTACATCTTTCAATAGAAATCGTCAGGAGACTACACCCTGCAGCTATAATGTATATTTTTACATCTTCGAATCTCTATGGAAAGATGTACTGAGATGTATCATGCTATAATGCACATCTTTACATTAGAAGTGTGTGAAGCCCTTTAGTCTCGCTAGAACTCGAAAACGGCTAGACCGATTTGGCTAAATTTTTGAATTATTTTTGAAAGTCCAGGGAAAGTTTAAAAAGTAATGTTGAGGCGGTATGAATTTTTTTTAGGTCAGCTAGTTAATAACATCTTGAGCTGAAAAAAACTCAGATTAAGTTAAGGAAGCTTTTACTCTGTTGTTTTTATTACCTATTTGGTCATTACGGGCCCTTGCCTTGGTCATTACTTTGACAGCTCCTTTATGCACTCGTGGAACATGAGGAGCTATCGACTTGAGCTTGATCCTTAAACGTATAGCGAGCTAATCTAGCTATTCACACTGCGCCTCCGCAATGCTTTCGATATTGCACTGCAAAGTGCAAATCCATTCATCTGCTATGCCCTTTAAACTACACCAGTGAGTTGAGTTCGCTTTATTCAGTTGCGATGAATTTGTGCTACAGGTGTTTTATTTTTCTGCCATCAATAAGCTAACATACAATAAGTCGACTGTTTTAGTTACGAAAAACACGTACACAAATTACACACGTCGTTTTTCATTTACACCACACGCTAATTTCTCAATGAATCAAACTCGAGTCATTGTTACTGCACGTTATTGTCTCTTTGAGATGATTTTTAATTAAAAGTACTAGTGAATTATCCAGTGATAATTGCGACGTTTGTTAATTCGGATATATTGTGATAAACAAAGTAAGAGAAACGGGCTTAGATATTTGCAATGCAGTGTTGTTGGGGGCTTGTTTTTTTGTGCGTGAACGATCTACCGCCGACCCCCAATTCTCTCTGCTGTAGGTTATAAACTTACTTACTGTAACTTACAATACCTATCTACACTAATGTTATAAAAGAGGAAAAATTTGTTTGTTTGTAATGGATAAACTCAAAAATTAATGGACCGATTTTAAAAATTCTTTCTCTATTTGAAAGCTACATTATCTGCGAGTAACATAGGCTGTGTTTTAATACGAAAGAAGGA
Source organism: Agrotis segetum (assembly GCA_036375495.1). NCBI lineage: Eukaryota > Metazoa > Arthropoda > Insecta > Lepidoptera > Noctuidae > Agrotis > Agrotis segetum. The sequence continues at coordinate 1,327,131 of JAQSVV010000048.1, read as the reverse complement.
AGTGCTAGTAATTTATACTCTTATTTCTAGTAAGTACACTGATACTGCTAGCCTCCTTCATCCCACTGCTGGGCATAGGCCTCTCTCATAACTTCCAGTTTTCACGACGCAGGGCCAAAGTGGACCACTGGTCGTTCGTTTTATCCAGCTCGTCCCTCCAATTTCTAAGGTTTGCCGACTTTTGGCTGTGTCAGGGCTCAAAAAAGGCTGGCTGTTTTGACCCACAGCTCATTGAGCATGCGATAGATTTATATTCTATTCTTTAAACTCCATCAAAACTACACAATTCTATATTGTTAACGTTTTTTATTATCTTTTGTGATGATGATTCTTGGAAATGATGTAATCACTTTGACATTAACTAGGGATACGAAAACTATAACAAGTATTTCATCACACGTTTGCAAATATGATGTTTTACGAGTACCAACAATGTAATTATTAAAATACTTCTAAAGGTATTGTATAACTTGACAACCTATTACAAACTTAACTTGCCAACGACTCAGTGAAAATGGCTGAAACTTGCAAATTAATCAAACCGAGATCCTTTAGTGTAAAATGTATGAACAATAGCCAGTGTAAACCGGTTAGAAGCAGTTAGTTTGTTTATTTTGCAAACTCATAAGTCGTGTAGTCGGGGTATATCAACACTTCGGGACGCTGTGGCCAAGCGTCCCGGTTAATTCGGGAAGTCCTGTTTGAGTTCTAGTGGCAATCTAGTCGGTGGTTGGACGCACTTTATAGTCCATTAAGGGACTTGTTACTAGTTTGATGAATACGCAATTACGTAGCGTTGATAGAGGGTGAAGTGAGGCTCGTGTGGGCTATTGAGTTTCGAAGTGGAGTTTTGAATCTTTGTATGTTCTTTTGGCTCAAGCGCAAAATGTCCCTTTAGCAAAATGTACCGTTCGCAGAATGTCCCTTTAGCAAAATGTACCTTTCGCAGAATGTCCCATTTTTCAAAGGTTGTTTGACTCAGTCTTTTGTTTGTAAATGTACGCGTATGTTATAAAACAGAATTTCTTAGCAATTTCTCGCTTTTTTTAGGTGGCTTAAAAATCATCAGATTGTTCCTTCTTTCTTGGGTGACACAATGCGAGTGTGAGGGTGAGGGTGATGGGTAGCTCGCCGTCCGATTCAGGACCAGGATCCGAGCACAAGGACGGCAGGAGTGTGAGAGTGGCTATTTTGGCCAGACACAGCTCATTAAGAGCCCATACTACCTCAAATGGCTACCAGCAGAATCTTGTGATACGTCGAAAATACTGCAGCATTAATTTTGAAATAAATATATGGCAAAGTTGAGGATCTTATGTTTGGCGAAAACATGATTCCATAAAATTTTCTCTATAGAAAAAAATCCAAAGTTACCTCTAAATTGAACAATAAACCGCTGGCAATCATAAAATACTTAAAATTAGATCATGAAACTTTTTATACTAACTGAACTATTTACTTTCGCCGTAAAATAAATAGATTTGCGTGTAGACGACAGCTAAAAGAAAGAGCAAGCAATAGTGCGTGGTACGTGCAAGTGCGAGCGAGTAAGATTATGTTGAAGTACTATGGAGCCTTAGTATTCAACCGTCTTATTTTTTATTATTTACATTATCACTTTGTACTGATTCATCCCTCTAATCTCAGCACAAGATTAACATAATCACGTCCTTCTCGACACCTACAAAGGATTTGGCTAACAATTCTAATATGGCTTCCTTATACCTCACTTGACACCTGTTAAAATTCCGCACACGTGTTGAAATCCTCTTCAAAGCCAATTAGGAAACTTGTTAGAACTAGTTACAGTGGAACAGAGATTTAGAATTTTGGAACAGTGGTTCTTAATGGGGGCTGTATCGACCCTAAAAGGGCACTGGAGATTTTCGTGGGTGTGTAAAATGGGGAGCATTACGTAATTCCTATTTTTAATTGTGAAAAAAAATTATAACTAGCTGTCTAAAATAATAGTTATTTGTTATACAAGAGTGCAAAGTTGCTTTTTAACCGCGTGCTCAATTTTGATGACCGAGCAAGCGAATGATTCTAAAATTGAATCACGAGTGCAACGAGTGATTCAAGAATTTGAATCATGAGCGGTAGCGAGGGAATCAAAAGAGCACAAGGTGAAAAATCTTTGCACTCGAGTGCAACACGTAACTTTTCATCCCACCTCAGCGAGGAAATGAGTAGATGCAAAAAAAGTTTAGGTAATAACTACTTACTACATTATTATAGGTACTTAACAACTTCACTGTCCGCGCAGCAGACACAATAGATAAACAATGGTCGTGAGTCACATGTGATTCATCGGACAGGGAAGTGGTTAAGTATTACAGAAAATAAAATATAGTTTAGTATGTTTTTAAGTTTCTTATTTTTATATTGGTTTGTTTTAACAATAAGTAGGACGTGAAAAGAAAACCTGAGATTTTATTTTTTATTATGTCTGTGTGTGTCCATTATCAAATAAATGTTTTCTATTCTAAGAATCCTTTGGTGCGTACCAAAGGATTCTGGTTCGGGATTCAAGTTAGCCCAAAGGGCACCACAACAAGCGATCAGCTGTAGGGGTCAGCAGCCGCCTTTACTGGCACAACTCTTTAGTGCACGTGCATGTTCCAAATTCAATTTACTTTATCCACTAGAGGATAAAAACGGCTTTTACGGTCAGATATCGAAGAGGAAAAACAGCTTTTCCGAGATGGGGGGATGAAAACATATTTTTCATCCCCCCATCTCGGAAAAGCTGTTTTGGGAACTTCTGACTGCGGTGGATCTATTGTTTTATACTACATCTAAGGAAGCTCTCAATGGGATTAAATAACTAGTACTACTTTCTGAATTGAGAATTAGAAGTTGAGGACCTGAAACGGTCTACTCAACAATTGAATCGTAGCATAAAATTAGCCTAAATCAGCATAAATCATCCTAAAAGTTCCCACTGCTGGGACACGGGCTTCCTCTCTATGTGGAAGAGTAGGCTATAATAATAATCTACCACAAAGGCCCAGTGTGAGGAACCATGTGACATCTACCAAGATGACGTCACATGTCTTTGAAATTTTTGTTCTATCAAACCGGTTCCTCACAATGTTTTCCTTCAAAGAGAGCAGTGATGAAATAATCATTCAATTATTAATTTATTTTTTAAATTATTTATCAGGTATTTCAATCATGAAATAATCTTCACTGCGTTGAGGGCAACAACTGAAGATTCTTTTAAAATACAATGTTACAGTAAGCATTTGAAAATTTCTAAGCTTCTAAGTTCACAGTCTTAGTTACTTTTATAAAATCTAAACATTTTTTTGTTACAATTGTAATGTGATAGGAATGAAAAGAGTTACTGTCGAGAACTTTCTATGTAATGTTCTTCGAAATTATGCTTTAAAATGTTTGCAAATGTTAATTTATTGCGTTACAACAAATCTGCGGTTCAGCCTGGTTGAACCCTGGTTACCCGAGATTTGTAAAACATAAAAAAAGTAAAAATAACACAAACATTACAAAAAATTTGCTCCGCCGCGACAGTGTGATCACTGCCGTGACCAGGATTCGAACCTGGGTTACTACGGCCACAACGTAGGGTCCTAACCACTAGACGATCACGGCTACCGGAGCTGGTGGTAATGTCATTCAAAAATCGACTTGTATTTACTCAATATACAGGCTGATGTAAGATTGATTATTTGAAAAGTCGTGGTAAGAAGTGAAAGGTAAAAGAAAAGGCGGTATTTTATTTTTGGTTGGGTTGTAATGAATGTGGGGCAATTTATTGCCTGAGGCCGTTGTAATGTACCGTGTAATTGTATATAAAATAAAAGCACTGAGTAGGAGCGAACGGTGTCTCTGTCAGCCCGAGGGTTTTAGACTTTTCGTCTCGCAAAACAACGTGATGTTGTTGTGTTTTGTTACGAGTATACGTATTAGGAAAATACGAAATTAGAATTTTCGTTGTACTCGTATGTTGCCTTTGTTTTGGTAGGACAAGTTTTATTTTTGCAAAATAAACTGCGTTTTCGTAATAATTTGTTTAGGTACTTTTTATTTCTATTTTTCTATTCATGAGACATTGATTTAAAATTGTTACTTCTTTTACCAGCGCACTAGGACCGTGTGGTGCATTACGATACGACCAATTTCTACTCACAACCATACCAACATATTCTTTGTTATTGATTATCCTGCTGCATGAATAGCAAAAGACGTTCACTATTAGACATAGGCCATTCCCAATCACTGCCGGATGATCTGGTCTTGTTTCTTGCACCTAGCGGATTAAAAATACAATACAATACATAACAATCTGCCTGACAAAGATAACCAGATCAAATATCTTGACTTGGCTTGCGAGGTTGTCGACATGTGGGCTCAATGACAATTGTGCCGATAGTTGTGTCAGCCATTGGCTTAATTGTCAAGAACCTCGACCTATATATACCTCAGGAGGTTCTCGTTAGGCAGTTGGAAAAAAGGTCTGTTTCAGAAAGCTGTTCTTCTTGACACGACGGTCATTGCTAGGAGGTTTTTTTCTCTGGAGCTTGACCGCTGGTACTGATACCGATCGGCTACTATTTCTTACATTTGTAAATATACAGGGTGTAATCCAAATCATGGGCAATATTTCAATCTAAGGCTCTACTCACGATGCTGATTGCACTACGGCTAATAAATCGCAAATCAAAAATATTATTTGCAATTATGGACACCTATAAAAATGAAGTATTTCGCATTGCAAAGGCTTATTATTGCAAATAAGCACTAAAAGTAAAAAATAAAATAATCATAAACCCCAAAAATCTTAAAGTATCAAAATTTTAAAGCACATTACACCGCGCCCGGAACGAAAAGTAAACAAACATCAAATAATGTTAAGCGAAGATACTTGCATTAGTAATGTTTTTTAGTTCCGGAATACGATTAGTATCGTTAGTAATGCCCCAGTTTAAAATATTGTTCATTAATAAAATTTCACCCTGTATACACTTATTGTTTGTCTTTTTTCAACAAGTACCTACTTAAATATATAATAGACAATCGGTTTCTATCCACTTCCCATCTTCTCAGCATGTATTGAATTATGAACTTCGAAAGTATTCCTTCTCCCCACGTTTCAATCTTCAAAACAATTACAAAGTCTACTCGATACTCCAGCATCTTTTAATACACGATTTACATATCTTTCATTATAAGTTAGAACTTTTGAACAAAGTTTCAAACTCATATTTTACATGAACATGTAAATTTTATTTAAAATTATGTTACTTTCACAATTAAGCAGCAATGTTTTATAGTGTATAGCAGCTGTTGCCTGCGGATACAGCCGCGTTTAGGTCGTAAATTATCCCAGGGAAATAAATTATCGGAACAAAATTATTCAATGTCCTTATCCGGCTCATTGGCTACCTGTATCCAAATTTTATCGGCAGTAGTTTAGACGTGAAGGTAACACAGACTTCAGTTTTTTTTCATATTTTAGAACGAATGGATGCTGAAGAAAAAACCGGCCAAGTGCGTGACGGGCCACGCACAGTGTAGGGTTCCGTAGTTGCCCATCAAAATACTTATGCGAACTAATAAAACTGATTCGCTGAACTTAATTTTAAAAAGAAGAATTTTCAAAATCGGTCCAGGAGTCTTTGAGAAATCGGGGAAAATACGAGTACATAAAAAAAAAGATTACGACGAACTTAGAACCTCCTCCTTTTTTGAAGTTAGTTAAAAATAGTTGACGATAAAAACCTACCTAAAAAAATATTTACCTACGAGATTTTATTTCACCACTTTTTCGGCGCAACAAATCCGTATGTATATTTACACCAAATTACAGCTCTCTAGTACTGTACGTCTCTGAGCTAAACTGCGGACAGACAGTGACACAGTCGGACGGACGGACATGGCGAAACTATAAGGGTTCCTTGTTGACTACGGAACCCTAAAACATCCTGAAATAAATGGAATAATAAATAACAATTTATAATGTGCACGGAAAATTAGTGAAACTCACTACCTGTGTCTATGTTACTGAAAATGTACAACCTGAATTTCTTCAAAGTCGGAGTGGCTTCTTCTGGGTATCATAGACTTAGCCTTTATCTCCTCTGACCTGGACGTCAGAGCAAACCCAGCCCAAACAAAAAAAGAAAATATAGAGATGTACCATCTCTTATTTTTATTCTTTGTTGAAATAATGTAACAATTCAAATGTTATAGGTAGAAAAAATCGTTTGACGTCTTGGGATAAGATATATTATTTTAATAAAAAATGTCTTTTATAGACAAAAAGGTCGTTATAATGGTTCTATTAAAAGTATTGTTCATATTATTAAAAATATTAATCTTTAATATAAAGTAATCCTGTAAAAGCCAAGTGAACAAAGAAGGCTTACAATGCATGAATATAAAATTAGGTACCCCCCAAGGGTTCGGGAGCAATTCTATCTTTATTTTAACAAGAATAGAAAAAACAATTTATTTTTTATTTCTATACAATATGATTTTTTTGTCCAGGTATGGCCATAGTCCGTAGGCTATAAAACATAATTTTATTATCTACATTTTAAACTACGCTATGCTTTGGGCGAAATTTTTCTACATTTAGTAGATTCCATCAACAAGACCCGTTTCTACGGTGCAGGTGGTGTCTGCTCCGTGCGAAGAGGTGTATGAAAGAGTAGGCCTAGCTAGATTATATTAGGCAGTTATATTTTAGTCTTATGTTTTCGGGGGCGACCCTTTTGAAACAACCAGGTCCAAAACCAGACTTATTTCTTTTATAATTTACTTTACATAAAAGTTGCAAACACGGACTCAGAGAGAGCAAGTACCTACTAAAGAATTCTGTGTGAGAAGTTGATAAGGATATTATTTGTTGGTACTCTAGCCATCCCTTGGATTAACCTGATAAGTGATAACTGATTGCCTTATCTATACTAGTACTAGTATAATACTTTGGTCCTAAGTGACATAAACAATAAGGGGGGGGGGGGGGTGGGCGAGGGAAGCCGCTGGGAAAAGCTAGTGTTTACTAAAATATTACTTTGAATTTGATTCCTAGACAGCCAAATATACACATTTTCTTCTAAAAACAATTAAAAAGAAATCACTCCGCCGCGACAGTGTTATCACTGCCGTGACCAGGATTCGAACCTGGGTTACTACGGCCACAACGTAGGCTCCTAACCACTAGACGATCACGGCTATCGGAGCTGGTGACTAACAGCTCGAAATAAGCGCTTGGTTTGCGACGAAATTGGATCACTTTCACAATCGATGCGGTTCATTGCGCCAGGTAATCATTATTTACGTCGCATTCATGCTTCAGGTGTTATTAATTCTTTATTGCAACATTTATTAATACAGACATGCTTGCCAGACATAATAATCAATCTCGAGGCATTTAAAATGGACTGTTTTTTTTTAGCGTGGTAAAATCATCAAATGAGTCCTCCCACCCCGGGCAGGGCGGGAGGGACTGTCAGACTTCTACTGACTAAAATCCACGGTGTCCTTCAATAGCCCTTTCTGTTCTGGGGTCACGGTAAAGAAAAAATCCCGCGACCCCGGCAGGCTTTGGCCCTCTGAGAGGGGGCCCCGTCATTATGCTGACGCTCTTTGAGGCGCGCGTGGGACACAACGCGCCGTCGACCCGGGCATGGTCCATGGTCAGGCAGCGAGTTGCCCTTTACTCGCTACCCGCATGACCGCGCCTACGGTGGCCGGAGATCATTTAGCGACGTCCGTCGCCGTGGGCGTCTACTACCGCGGGTGGGGCGGAGGGAGGACACTGTCCTCTCTCGCTCGCGGCCCGCCTCCTCCTTCGCGAGCATGACTGCTTCGCAGAAGGAGGCGACCGCTTCCCACTCCGTCTCGCCCCGAAGCATGGCCGCGACCAATGCTGGGCGCGAAAGGTCTCCGCACACGTATGCTCCACCGTGTCCTCCGGGCGATCTTCGCAGTGGTGACACCCAGGCGTTTCCTCCTTTCGCATCAGATACAGGTACCTCCCGAAACTTGCGTGTCCGGTTAGGACCTGCGTCAAGCGGTAGGTCAGGACGCCATGATTTCTCTCCAGCCACTCCTCAAAGAGGGGTCTTACCGCTGCAATTGCGGCGTGCCCGGCCTTCGGTCGCGACAGTCGTTCCTTTCATACTGCCCTGAGATCGCGCCGGAGCTCTTCCCGCCGCGCCTCGACTTCTCGAAGCAGCGGGGTCACGCCCCGGCGCTGCGCCTCCACGCGCCACTCATAGACGCGCTGGAGGGCAGTCGCCTCCAGATCCCAGGGCAGCAATCCGGCAAGGAGGTTGGCCGATTCGCCGGCAATCGTGCGGTATCCCCGCCGCCTGGTTAAAATGGACTGTTAGCTTTTTTGTGGGGTTTAGTTCATTCCACAACCATTAACCACCTAGTCTAGTCTATAAACGTTACGATTGGTTAAGCGATTCATGATCTTTAAGGCGGCGCTAGTCGCGAGCTTGAACTCACTGGCAGGCATGGTCAAAAACCATGATATTTCACCGGAAATCGAGCCATATTGTTCATGTGTGCGCGAGCGTCATCCCCCCGTGGAGAAAACAGGGGAAAACTTATTCAGTGCGATGCACGATCATTCAGAGTAAAAGGCGCGCGTAAAAAAATACGAAAAAGCCTTTGGCTGTTGGGGTTTTATGAAAAAACCACAGCACCAATTAATTTCAAATAAAATTTATTAATTTCTTCGATAAATTTGCTGTGTTGGTACGGACTTCGTTTTGGAAATTTGATGCTTCTTTAGCTTCTAATTTATACCTAAAGTTGTGTTAAAATTAGCAAAAAAAACGAATCTTTAGAAGCTCGTAACTTTTTAATAACTTCATATTTTACAATTCTGCTTCCGTACAGACAAAATTTATAATGAGACAAAACGATACCATGTTTAATTTTGGATGTACCTTGTCAAATAGTGGAGTAAAACCCCAACAAAGTTTCTATGGAAAAAATGTTGACTTGTTTGACCTTAAGTAGGTTATACAAATATTTGTTCCATGCTGGAATCAAATCCGCGATATGTAGTGCAGCAGTGAATCTATCGCCACCACGCCAATCGTGATAGTTTTAATGTTGTAAAAACATCAAAACGATACAGGAAAAAATACAAGCAAAGGGCAACGATTTTGAAAACAGCATTCAAATTGTAAAATTGGCAAATTTCATCAAAAACCATTCAGCAGTTTTTGTGTGTAAAAGTTACAAAGATCCGTGGAGCCTCACAAAATTTTTGAATAAAGCATTTATTTAACAAATAATAGAACAATATCTTTTTATGGATTTAATCTGACACCAAAACGAGAATCCATCGACTTCTTGCGGTATCACCCCAAATCTTTCGAATGAATGTCTTTGTTCACAAGTAGGTCAAACCACAGTATAAAGATAACCAGTAAACGAATTACCTATATCCCTTTTATGAAAGCATTTTTGCTGCTAAAAAAAGTTGACTAGAAAGCACTGGTTGACAAGACCATTTGAGTTTGTCAAATAAACTTTTTGATATGTTGAAACTTCAGTTATTATGATGTTAGGATTATAACTTACGATTCAAAACTGTACCTGTAACTGTCTGTGTGTGTGTGTGTGTGTGTGTGTGAATTTTCAAAACAGTTACGGATCCAGGTGAATATAAAATAAATAAATTAATTGATTATTTACCTATCGACATGTACAATGCAATAAGTCGATAATACGAAACCCGTTGAAGACTAGTTGCCAACTTTCGACCTTCTGGATATCATTAACGACTGTCAAAGATTTGCAACTGACAGTTGGGATCAATGACTTCAGGTGCTTTTCAAGGCACGGAGGAAACTCGCTTTATTACATGATCACAGACGGTCGCTATAAGGCCCTAAACACACGTGAAACGCAAATGCAACGAAACTGTTACTTTACACATAGAGTTTCATTTGAGTTTCTGCCATATACTCTTATGAGTGAGCGCACTTGACGCAACCGTTTCAAACCGGTTTCATCGGTTGCGTCTTGTGCGCTCACTCATAAAAGTCTATGGCAGAAACTCAAATGAAACTATAAAGTAACTAGAAGTTGCAGTTTCCTTGCAATTGCGTTTCACCGTGTGTTTAGGGCCTTAGACGGCACGATTAGCGCAGTGGTTGAGCGATTGAACTGTTGCGCTGTGTGTCGTTGGTTCGATTTCCGGACGGAACATTTTGTAGGATCTATAAGTAGTTGTTCCGGCTTTGGGCATTTGTGTATGTGAGTTAATATGATTGTAAACGCACCCACGAAACCGGAGCAATTTCTAGAGTGTGATAAATTTAAAAAAAAAATGACGACAAGCGCGGTTAATGAAGTGTGGCTGTTATTATAATATACAAAAATGAGTTCCTAAAAGTTGCTTCAATTCTTGTTCTAAGTTGAAATACTGACTGAAAATACTCGTGTACTGTGGTCATACGGTTAGCATTGTCGCGTCATTCGAGAATTTACCGAACGATTTGGTTTGTCAGCTCGTTTGTCTAAGGACGCCGGTTCAATGACCCGGCCCTTATTGCAGAATTTAGCGTCGCGTATGTATGTCCCTTTGTGGTATTCGGGCTAATGGTATTGGCGTAAATGAGGAGTTTTGTATTGGCAGTTCTAGATATGTAGTGTGGATTTGTATTCGTTGATTGGATTTTTGCAAGTTGACCCAAAAAACGAGTGGTTTCTGATGCGATAGTCGATTCCAATATGTTTAGTTGGTGAAAGATTCGGCTAAAGGTTGTGACAGATAATTATTGTGGTAGTGATATTAATTTATCAAGCATATTTTCAGTGTTTCTTTTTAACCGACGAAAAAAAGGAGGAGGTTCTCAATTCGACATGTATATTTGTTTTTTTTTTTATGTATGACCACGCATAACTTTTCCTAACGTGGTCCGATTTCAAAAATTCTTTTTTTGTTGGAAAGAGTATATCTCAAAGTTGGTCCCATTTTAAGTTCAAAACTAAAATCGGTCTCCAAGGGTAGAAAAAAAGGAATTAATTGTCAATTTTCCTACATAATTTTCAATTATGAACCGATTCTGTTGAAATAAGGTTAACAATTGTAGTTCTGAGGACATTATAATATAGCAGAGATGTGGAGAACATTACATGATGGCGTCACCATCATCAGATCAACTCCAGATCCCTGTTATTTTGTAAAGTCAGTCCCAAGAGTTCCTTAACAGTTAACAACAGCTATATCGTGTTGGGGCTCATTTCACTCAGCTTGATGAGAACTTTAGACCTTGCTGAGGTAACATTGCCATCGAGGGTTTGAGGATGGTGACGGATAGCAGCCCCTCAACAATTAACAGCACCTTTATCGTGTTTGGGCTCATTTCACTAGTCTTGATGAAAACTTTATACCTAGCTGGGGTATAATTCTCATCGAGGGTCTGAGGATGGTGACAGAGGGCAGTAGCAAGAGATCCTTAACTGTTAACTATAACTATATCGTATTTGGGCTCATTTCACTCATCTTGGTGAGAACTTTAGACGTAGCTGGGGTATGACAGTCGTTGAGAGTTTTAGAATGAAGACAGAAAGCAGGTCGTCAATAGTTAACAAAAAGAAATCATATTAAAAAACTTGTATTTTTTTTAGTTACAGAAATTGACACGAGATAGGAAACTCAAAAGTAAAAAATAAAACCTTTTTAAAAAAAAATCAAACCGACGAAACATCGAACTGAAAAGCAAAAAATAAATTTTGAGGCGGCGCCAAAGAAACAATCAACGAATAGCTACGACGAGCTAATCAACCACTACAAGCTATACAACGAGCTATTCTGCTCTTCAAATAGTTAATTTATCTTATGTTTGTTTGTTTGGCGCCGCCTCAAAATTTATTTTTTGCTTTTCAGTTCGATGTTTCGTCGGTTTGATTTTTTTTTTAAAAGGTTTTATTGTTAAAACTAATCACATGATTAGATTGTCGTCTCTGCAAAATGAGCACTACGATCTACACAATATGACACAGTACACGTATCCTGCGATACTCAGCAGTAACAAAGTCAAACCAAATATGTCGTAAGTCATGTGTGATGGCTACGAACATACGCGTAGACACTGCTACGGCGTAGACGCGAGTTCTACGATTTTACGAAGATGACCTTACTTTTTACGAAGATCCTTTGCCGTGTGGCACCGGTGGCAATGCGCGAGCGCATTGTGCTCCTGCTCAGTCATTGAGCATTGGCGTTCTTTATGATTCATCTCCTCTTAAATAAGTATAATACTTAGAAAGATGCTATACTGTGTCAAAAATGTATACAGTAAAGTATGTAGAAGTGGTGAAGTTCTGTACTAACAAAATATTAATAAAGTGTTTCCGCATTTCAACTTTTACTATCTAGAACCATGGAAATTCTATGTAGGAAAATTCCTCAAAATCGTTTCAGTGATTAAGCGTCATAGCGTTTTCAATCAACTTTCGCATTTATAATATTATTAAGGACTGTCGTGCCAGTAATTCAAAGAAGAAAGATAAAATATGAATATTATTGTTCTTTTTCATTTTCTTAGTAAGAAAGAAACCATACATCCAAGTAAATTGCGAGCTCTAAAAGTAATAAAGTAAGTGTATTTGTTTAGTAACTTTCTGAATTGCGATATAAATTCTTTTCATTCCAGTTGAAAGTTTATGACGAACAATCTTGTTTGTTTTGTTTTTTTTTATTTACAATAGGTTTGCTCTTGGCCTCAATTTAGCCTGTGATTTAGCTAAGGGCTGATTTTTCAATAGTCGGATAACTTTTATCTGAGGAATAAAATTGCGGTTTGACAGCTTATCTATGGAAAATATGTCAAACCGTTATTTTCCACACTGACATTGTATTTTAGATGAGTCTCGTATGGTGTATATGATCAGATCATTTTTACAGCGCCCAACCTGAGCTCGCAATCGAAGCTGCTTTGAGATCGTCCGAACCCGCCTAAGACTTTTTCCACCAGAGATGTGCTATGCTACGTTGATAGCAACGTAGAATATCATACATATCATGGGATAAGCCACCATGCACAATGCACATTCATTGGTTCACATAGCTTAGCATTGGTGGAAACAGATTCAACTAAGAAAATAAAATGATTCCTGCTATGGTTCGTCGCCACCCTAATATTGAAACATCGCATAGCTCGAGCTATGCATCTATCTCGCGTAGCTACATAGCTTAGCAGCAGTGGAAACGGTCACACAGTTTCGTAGCTTAGCTTTTAAAAGCAGCCTTAGACTTAGTAAATAGCTAACGTTAGTCCCAAGGTGGCGCGAGCGGTGCGTCCACGCTGTCTCAAGGCTGTCATCATCATCATCATCAGCCTATTAATGTTCCCACTGCTGGGACACAGGCCTCCTCTCTGTGAGAGGGGGGTGGGCCATAACCCACCACGCGGGTCCAGTGCGGATTGGCTCAACGCTGTATTTATAGAGAATAGTACTGTTGGTGAAGCTTACCACCGCCAGTGGGATCACTCGTAGACGAACACACTTATCTGTTAGGTACATTCTTCATCGTGTAAAAACTGTGTGATAACTAAATTAAGGTGTTCAGGCTCATTCTTAGCTCTTAACATTTCAATCCAATTTACTAGTACGCAGAAAACACACGTCACAAATTAATTTAATTAATTGTAAAGTAAATTAAGGTTCGTTTGCAGGCGACACGTACTCGTAATACAATTAAATTGAATGCGTTTGAGTATCCAATTAATTGGATTCTGATAAAAACAATTCATATATCGTAATAAAATATTGATAAATTTTATTGCATTTTGTTAAGCTGTTTTGTATGTTTTATTTCAGAGAAAGGTTTATGTTATTAATATAATGAATTTATGGTTGGAAGCATTTTTCATTAAAATTTGTAGATGCGTATATTGAAACCAGTATGCTGTACTTACCGTTTCTGCACGGTTTTCGCCAAAAGAGGCAATAATTTATTCGTGATAATGTGTCTGATCTTTTAACTTGAACTTGAATGGAACGCTTATGCTTACTGTAGCTTCTGTTACACACACACACACACACTATAAGTACCTACACAAAACTCACATACATCACAGTTAATTATATTTTAAAGCACTTATGAATGTCTGGGCAAGCGGCTTCGCGGAGCCACTGTTGTTCTTCTTATAAGCACTGTAACTATTGATCCCTTTTATGGGCTCAAAGGGTTCAAAATTCTACATTTTTAATAATACACAGACAATACACAGTGCTTATTATTCAATAATGTAACATAAATAACCAGTTCATTCCTCTACCTTCATGAACACACTGGCCGTATGAATGTCAATGAACCACAGAAAAAAAAAGAGTTCTATTTCGCTTCATTTGAATTTCGAAAAATAATTCTTTACCGTTCTAAATTCAAACAGCGCAGAATTTGGCACTTCGATCTTACTTTTTTTTTTTTTTTTTTTTTTTTTTTATTGGCAAGTCGCTATTTGCGCAATGCCACTAACAAAAAACGAGGAAACTTGGTAGAAAATGAAAGGTTAATTTAGGACACGGAATTTGGATGGATATTGGATAGGATTATTAGGGAAAGCATTAACAAAAGTAAATATTATATGCGTATATTATTGTCAGTGATAAATGATGATAGATACATATATACTTTTGAGTCATTAGAAGCCAGTAAAACAGAGATGGAGGTAGGAAAAGCAATGTTATAAGAAAGTAAACTAGATATAAAAGAATCATGACTAAGAAGAGGACAGGAAAAAAACATATGATTTAAATCGCCAACATCACCACATTCGCAAAGGTCGCTGGCAACGATCTGCAATCGGGCAAGGTGTACTTTGGAGCAATTGTGACCCAACCTCATACGAATAAGACAACTGGTAGCAACCTTACCAAAGTTAAATTTAAAAAACCATGGTTTCTTGGGAATACAAGTTTGAATATAAGAATAATATTTTCCTTTAGTAGTGCTGCTGTCCGCCCACAACTTGCTCCAGGCATCCCAAAGAAAGTTCATTGGCAAATTCGCCAAGTCGTGACTAAAGTTAATGTAAGGGAACAAATCACCACAGTCTACAGCCTCATTAGCCAGTTGATCGGCTCTCACATTTCCTGCGATACTACTATGGCCAGGTATCCAAGCGAGAGAAACTTCAAGACCTAATTTAAAGCATTTATACAAGAGACCTCTAATAAAAAGAACTATGGGAAGTATTGGTTTACATTTAAAAGGATTTCTTTCAATAGCCTGTAATGCACTTAGAGCGTCTGTAAATATTATTGCCTTTTCCAACTTCATGATGCAAATATACTCTAAGGCTTTGAACAGTCCAAAACATTCACCAGTAAATACTGATGATTCAGGAGGAAGCTTGATTTTTTGTACTATGTCATATTGCGAGTGAAAAACCCCAACTCCAACATTTCCCAAAGAAGAGTGCTTAGACGCGTCTGTGTAAATATGATGCCAATTTTCCCATCGCAAGCCTTTGGTAAAGTTAAATGATTCTTTTACAAAATTATCATTTTTATTAATGCCTAGGTTTAGGATAACATTCGGAGTAAAAACTAATGATTCATATGAATGATTGAAGAGAGGAAATGATAATGACTGGTAAATTGGAGCTTGTAAAGCCATAAATTTTTTAAAGCTAACAATAAGACAAGGAAGAGATTTATTAGACCAATAACGGGAAGAATTGATTTCATCTAGAAGAGACTGCAATTTTTGACGTAACGGATGATTAGAAAATTGAAATGAACGGAATAGAAATTTGTCAGCAAGATACTGACGTCTAAGTGAAAGAGGAGGATCTACAGTTTCAACCTGTAAAGCATTTATTGGGCTTGATCTCATAGCTCCAGTCACTATTCGCAGTGCTTTTGATTGAATTCTGTCTAATTTTTTAAAAGCAGCTGAATTTCCAGGTTCCAATAAAAAAGTTCCATAGTCAAGCACACTTCTAACTATTGCGTTATATATTAATTTTAATGAATAGGGGTGGGCACCCCACCAGACCCCCGATAAACATCTTAATATATTTAGCCTTTGCTCACATCTTGCCGTTATGTAATCACAGTGTGGAATACCAGTAAGTTTACTATCTAAAACCACTCCTAAAAATTTTACCGAAGATTTCACAGGTATTAAATTATCATCATAATATACAGAAACAGGGGGAGGAAGGCGCATCCTGGTAAAAAGTACAACTGAACTTTTAGAAGTAGATAGCTCAAGGCCATTGTTATCCATCCATTTTTTTAAAAGGCTGAGACCCGATGTCATTGTATTACAAGCCGTCTGAATAGAGCTATGAGGGCAATATAAAAGAAGATCATCAGCATATTGTAACACTTTTACTTTATTGTTTAAAGAACTCTCAAGATCGTAAGTGTAGATGTCATATAACAGAGGGCTGAGAACTAATCCTTGAGGAAGACCTTTCCAAACGACTCTAGATTCACACCTAGAATCCTGGAGTGTAAGATTAATATACCTCTCAGATAACATATTTAGAATGAAGTTTGTTAGTAAAATGGGGACATTTAACTGCTCCAGTTTATATTTTAATTTTGATATTACAACATTATCATAAGCAGAGTTAATGTCAAGAAAAGCAGAAATTATGGATTGATTCGAAGAAAATGCTAATCTAATATCAGTGACAAAGATGCTTAAACTATCTATGGTACTTTTGCCACGCCTAAAACCAAATTGACTATCACTGAGTAGTTTCTTGTTTTCTAAATACCACTCTAACCTATTTTTAACTAAATGCTCTGTGATTTTTAGCAAAACCGATGATAGAGCAATTGGTCTGTAAGAAGCGCTACTCGATGGACTTTTGTTAGGTTTGAGAATAGGTATAATATCTTGGGCTTTCCATGAGAGCGGAATATTCCCAGATATCATAATGTTATTAATTAGTTTTAAAAAATAGAGAAGAGATGTGTCACTCATATTTGATAGAAAAGAGTACGGAATACCATCTGCACCCGGAGCGGAGTCTTTACTGTGACGTACAACACCTTTAAGTTCTTCTAAACTAAATGGACTATTAAGGTCACTAAGAGAATCTAGTGTTGAAAGGGGAATAGAGTTTGGAATAATATTTTCGGGGACAGATGAGGGAGCTAAGTTATCTAAAAAACTATTTACCAGCTCAGGTGGAAGGAATGCGGTAGATGAATCTGTAAATGCTGTTCTAAACCTTCTGATATTCTGCCATACCATAGATGGTTTAACGTTAGGAGAAATAGACAGACAGAATGATCTCCAGCTTTCAAATTTCTTTTTTTTAAATAATTTTTTTGTTTCTGAAATTGAGGCGCTCACACTAATAAAATTTTCTTCGGTAGAATTTTCAAGATAGGCAAGTTCACACTGCTTCCTTTTTTTTATTGCTTCTGTACAATCTTTGTCCCACCATGGCGGAGATGGAATTTTGTTTCGTATCTTTTTTAGAGGAAAAAGTTTATCAGCCGTTTTTATCATGGCTTCAGATAAGGCGTTGGCACATAACTGTTCCTCACCAAATTTAATTTCTGGAAGATCAGAAACAATAATATCTAAATGCTCTTTAAATTTTTGCCAATCCACATCACCCAGTTTGTACTTCAACCGTGGAGCGCTCTTAGAATAATGTTTTTGGCTGTCGGGAAATGATAAAACTATAGGAAAATGATCACTACCAAATGAGGAAAGCATAACTTCCCAAGTCAAACGCGAAGCCAATTTGTCAGAGCAAATTGACAAATCAGGAGCACTAGCACCCTCATGTGGAGAAGTGCGTCGAGTTGGGGACCCAGTATTTAATAAACAAAGATTGAGACTATCTAGAATGTCAAGTAAGGTGCTACCATAGTTATTTGTTGACGAACTTCCCCAGACTTCATGCTGGGAATTAAAATCACCTAAAACTATAAACGGTTTAGGAAGAATTGAAAAAATATTTACAATTTCATTAAAAATTACAACAGATGGACGAGGAATATATACAGAAACAAAACAAATATTATCTACAACTGCTGCAATAACAGAAAAATCATTATTATGAGGTGGGATTGTGAAAAATGAAAATGAATGATGATGTTTGATGAGTAAAGCAACACCGCCATACCCATCAGAGCGGTCTTCTCTGAGACATGCATAACCAGGGATCCTAAACAAAGACCCTGGTTTAAGCCATGTCTCTTGAAGAGCAAAAACAAAAGGTTTATATTTATTTACAATATGTATAATTTCTGATTTTTTATTAATTGCACTTCGGCAATTCCATTGTAGGACTTTGTTGTCCATGATTATTATTAGTAATTGATGATGATGATTCAGAAACTGCATTTAATACAGTGGCAGCGATGGACGGTGAAAGGTGATGTGTTTGAGTTAGTGATTTTATCAAAGCAATGATTAGTTCATTAACAGATAAGGCAGATAAATCATCCTTAGGGATGAGGGCACAGCCATCTTTTGATTGAGGTACATTCCTAGCAAGATCCTGATGGAACTGCTGATCATAACCTTTAGAAAAGTGGGGTGGGGACCGAGGTTTAATAAAAACTGTTTTTTTATATGATGTTTTATTTTGTTTAGATGGTGAGTAATGAGGAGGAACAGAAGCATTGATATGGCTTGAAGTTGTGGGAGAGGAAAGCAAGGCATCAGCATATGATATTTTAGAAATGATGGGATGAAGCTTTGAAGCTTCAGCATATGAAATACACGACTTGGCCATAGATTCTTTAATGTTTTTTTGACGTTCATATTCTAAACATTTCTTGCTAGTAGCCTCATGAAAACCGTTGCAAAGGCAACAAGATAGATTATCTTCAGATACTGTACACTCATCCCCGGAGTGGCCTTGACCGCACTTATAACAGCGTGGTTTAGACCTGCATTGATTTTTAACATGGCCATATCTGCAACAATTATAACATTGTATTGTTGGATAAATGTACAAGTCCACAGAAAGTGCTGTATAACACATATATACACGTTTTGGAAGAATTTGACCGTCAAAAGTTAAAATAACTGTTTCGGTATTTTTCAATAAAGGTTTTTCATCAACAATACTTTTCCTTTTAATTCTTCTTAGCTTTAATATTTTGCCGCAACCAATTGGCACAGAGATATTTTCAATTATTTCATCATCTGTCCACTCTATAGGTACGCCTCTGACGACACCCATGCGAGTCACAGAAAATGTGGGGATGAAAGCTTTGTAAGATTGTTTTTCCAACAACTTGCTAGTTAAGAACAAGTTGGCATCATTATAATTTGAGAAACCAACGACTAGCCGGTTTCGCCCTATTTTCTTCAAACTGCCATTAATAATGTTATTGAAAGAATTCCTTTTCAAAAATCTACCAAAAGAAACTGGATTAAGAAAAGTGTTATCGTTAGGGGCAGTTTGCTCCCTCTGAATATGTATAAGAAACGGAGCCGCATCGGAGGAATTGTATAGGAGCCGAGCAACTGAAGCCGGACGCTGAGACGATCCACTCAGATCGTCAGCACCAGCCCTTAACAAAGAAGTATGCTGGGAATCAGATGCCTTGTTTTTAATGTTATCTACAGTTTGTTCAGATGCCTTATTTTTAATGTTATCTACAGTTTGTTCGACCTCACCGCAATCACAGTCGTTGTGACGTCTCCCGCCACTTTTGCGTCTTTTTTTGTTGCAGTGCTTGCATATTGATGGGCGAGCAGACACCCTTTTGCGTTTTGAGCTGTTATTATTGGTTGTTAGTGTTAAGGAGCAATCAGTGTCAATTGCACTAGTCTCATTATTAGAGATTGTCACATAGTGACCTATTTCTAATGGTGCCGTCCCTCCGGGGTCATCCGGAGGATCCATAATGAACTACAAAAAAACTAAAAAAACTTACCAAAATTGAAGAAAAAAACTACCACTACACTAAATCTAAATAAAAAGTTGAAATATATACAAAAACTTAATCTAATCCAATATCTAATTAAAAATTAAAACAGAGCCAAAAAAACCACGACCGCCAACTTCAGGTTTCCCGCGCTTTTTTCCATTCTCGATCTTACTTATAAGTATTACTTGGATAAATCCAATACAATTTCCATAGACAATTTCACAAATGTTTTTTAGCAGTCCTGACAATGTTATTCAAACGCAAAGAGAACAATGACGTACAAAGGTGGAATTTTTCGACAACAATACGGTGCGACACGTCAAACAATGTTTGATGATGTTTGCTAACTTCACGTCATGCATGACGGAGTTATTCAGCCTGAAAAACATGACTTGTGTAAGTAAACAAATATTTTTCCTCTTCGAAAGCTCCCATTGATAATATACAGTCCTGAAGCACTGTATTTGTGGTTGTAAAGCTAGTATTGAACAAAGACGTTTATTAATTTATGGAGTCTGAAAATAGAAAATTGCATGTTATGTGTGACTCAATGATTTTGCCGGTCTGTGTTAAAAGGTTACGCGGACCTGGAAAGCAATGGGCAAATGAAGAAACTGGTTTATTTTTAGTGAGACAAGTCTCATTTGAGGGAATGAAAAGACCATAATGGTTAAATATGTATATGGAATATACATATTTAACCATTATGTATACAGAGTGTTTCTTTAAAATGGGACAAAAGGAAGAAATCCGAATCCATAAGAGATACGGGAAAACTTTCTTAGAAACCTTTAGCTCTTTTTTGATGTTGACAATTTTGGCGTTTTTATTTTTTTGGTCAAGTGTGAGTTGTCCACAGAAATGAGTGAAATCGGTCAAAATTTTTTTTAGTGCCGTTCGACTCTGTTTCATGTAAGGATCATTTCATTGTATCACAAGAAAAAAATCGGGACGGCGGAAGTTTGTCAAATTTTGCAAAATATTTTTTTTCATACAAATTGTTTGAACGAAAAAAAATATCACTTTTTTATGATGTTATTTGATTGAGTGTCTATTAAGGATCATTTCATTGTACGGGAAGGAAAATGTCTGGGCAACAGAAGTGGGTCAAATCTAATGAAATACTGACTACTACTGATAAACTTTATGCTGTAAGAAGAAACTTTACTGTTCTTTTGACCCACTTCTATTGCCCAGATATTTTCCTTCCCATACAATGAAATGATCCTTAATAGACACTAAATCAAATAACATCATAAAAAAAGTGATAATTTTTTCGTTCAAACAATTTGTATGAAAAAATATTTTGCAATTTTTGACCAACTTCCGTCGTCCCGATTTTTTTCTTGTGATACAATGAAATGATCCTTACATGAAACAGAGTCGAACGGCACTAAAAAAAATTTTGAACGATTTCACTCATTTCTGTGGACAACTCACACTTGACCATAAAAATAAAAACGCCAAAATTGTCAACATCAAAAAAGAGCTAAAGGTTTCTAAGATAGTTTTCCCGTATCTCTTATGGATTCGGATTTCTCCCTTTTGTCCCATTTTAAAGAAACACCCTGTATATATTTTTTAATTCTATTTTTTATTATGTCTGTGTGTGTCCATTATCAAATAAATGTTTTCTATTCTATTCTATTTCATCTTTTGTTCTAATGCACAATATTATGGGCATGCGGACAGCGAGTAAAGGGCAACTCGCTGCTCGACCAAGGACCATGCCCAGGTCGACGGCGCGTTGTGTCCCACGCGCGCCTCAAAGAGCGTCAGCATAGTGACGGGGCCCCCCTCTCAGAGGGCCAAAGCCTGCCGGGGTCGCGGGATTATTCCCTTACCGTAACCCCGGAACTTAACAGGCTATGAAGGACACCGTGGATTTTAGTCAGTAGAAGTCTGACAGTCCCTCCCACCCTGCCCGGGGTTGGAGGACTCATTTGATGATTTTACCACGCTAAAAAAAGAAAAGACTAATTTAATGATACCCCACACTATGGGGTACGCGAGAAAAAAAAATAACATCCCCAACGTGTACAGGAGGTACCCTAAAAAAAATATTTTACGAGATTTTATTTTACCACTTTTTCGGCACAACAAATCCGTATATTTACACCAAATTACAACTCTCTAGTACTGTGCGTCTCTGACCTAAAATGTGGACAGACGGACGGACGGACGGACGGACAGACATGGCGAAACTATAAGGGTTCCTTGTTGACTACGGAACCCTAAAATTATGAATTTTGCTGAGCATGTCCACACCAAAAGGGTTACTAACTCAGCATATGCTGAAGAGAGAAATGAGATGAAGAGATAATGAATTTTCATCAAAATAATGATTTGATTAGAAAAAAATGTGTTAAACGCTAGACGACTTGTATAGCTCTGTCTCTTTCACATAGCCTATACTGGATCACGTTAAGATCTCGTGGTAAGGCTCATGGGTGGTTTTTCTGGACTTCTTTTTAGCAGTGAAAACTGGGATGATGACTGTTTGTAAGACTTCGATCAGGAGATAATGATTACTATTGCATTTCATTTGATTACGAAAGCTGTTATGTAGTGAAGTCATAATCGTTTCAGCCTCTAAGTGATTAAGTGAAATCCAAAAACATGGCTCTCAATAAAGTGCATAATGGCGGAGAAAAACAAATGCTTTCAAGAACACAAGCGTAATATAAAGGTTGCAATCCTGATATTGTTGTTACAAATAAAAATGCAAATGGATTGCCTTGCACTGAGAACTCAATTCAATTCCACTCCAAAGAACGAAGAATTCAATTTGTTCGTGTAAAGTTTCAATAGCAGTGTGTTTTTTGCTTTTCAATCTACTATCGAGTGTCCAATCTATATACAGTTTTAAATTGCTGTGAGGATCAAAGTATAGCTTTTTTTTTCTACCATCAAATGAGTCCTCTCTGTCGCGATGTGTGGAACGGTACTGGCAAACTCTACCTGGCTAAAAACGGAACCTATGCCTTTGCTTGCCCTTTGCGTTCCTGGTTAGACTGGCACCTGACTCGAGCAGTCGTTTAGCCCTGTGGCGTACCCGTACGTCTGAAAGCTCTTTGAGGAGCGTGTTGAACACGACACACTGGACCTGGTCCTTGATTGGACGGCGAGCTACAGATTATTTAAATTTCAGGGGGCTCACTGAGATTAGATTGCTGTTTTTTGGAGCTCGGAACTCCCAAGTTTTGTGAGGCCCTCAGGACATACCCAGACTTAGTAGCGCTAACTCCCTCTCCATATGAAAACCCCTGTACTGTATTTTATACATATAAGTTTTATGTTCAGTTTTTAACTTGTTTGACAGTTCAAAACTTAACTTGTCAAGTTTGATGTATAAAGGTCACAGCGAGTTCAGTAGTAGACAGTACCTACATACTAGATAGTAACTTTCTCCTTGTGGTGATACGCTGTCAAAACTTTTTAATATGCAGACATTTAACAGAAAGTGTTGCAAACTACCAACATATAAGTTTTTATGTCCAGAAACAAGCATTTTATTTAAAAGTTTCGTTGTTGTTACTTTATTTAGTTTTTACTTAAAGAAACGTTGTCCCCACACTAGGAAATAAAAACGACATTCATTCGTTTTTGTGACATAAAGTGAACGTGAAAATTGATGTAAGTTTGATGGAATAAATTAGTTCCTCGTTGGTATAATAAAAAGCGCTTAAGCGCTTTACTTTGTCATTTTCCATACAAACTGAGTACGAAGTACTGGCCAAATATGTAAAATCCATGCAAGGGCCTTTGCTCCTATAAATGGGGTGACTGGCAATTAGTGTACGTTAAACATGTGATTGTGCTCGTGATAACAAAAAGGCAAACATAAATGTACTGAACAGTTGTTCAGTACATTTATGTTTGCCTAATGCACTGACATTATTTTTACGATTTCGGCTTTGTTTCCAGAATAAAAATTGTTTTTTATCACGAGCACAATCACGTGTTTAAGTATCGTACACTAATTGCTAGTCACCCTACATAAATAACAGAGTTGGTAAGTACTGGAAAATAATCATATGATGATAAAAATTACAATAATCTGAGAATAGATTTTCTGCTACTTTTTGCAAGTAACCATGCCAATTAGTCAAAGAACAAAAATATACTTTTGGTGATGAGTCTCTAAACAAATTAGTAAGTACATTACTGGGTAGCATACGGATCTTTAACCACTAACCTTATATTCCTTTGTAACCGACCTCTAACTGCCTGTTTACATTTTAAGGGCGCATCCCACAAAACGGTTGACATTGGTCCCTTTAGCTCGACGTTCAACAATTTAAAGTTCTGTAATATGTCCCGGCAGTGTAGTTCATGATGGTATAAACTTTGTAATAGGCGTATAGTGCCCTTTTAAGTGCTTCAAGTGTCATTTAGAATAATACGTACACTAAGAGTAAACTTACCCCCTTTGGTAGTGGCACCATTACCAAAGCGGGTTAGTTTTCTTTACGTTTTTTTAAGAGATCAGTAATTTTATGGTAGTTTTTTTTTTATGTGCCAGTGCTATTCGTCATTGGCAGTCTTGCTTAATCCACGACTGAGTATAGGCTTTCTCCTTTTTATGCCATGCTTCAGCTAGTCTGAAGCTACTTACCCTTGATCTTCTGTATGCCATTTGGCCATCTGGCTCTTGGTCTATCAACACTTCTTTCTGAAAAAAAACAGGTACCTACGAAGGGTGAACAGACACGTGGACCGTCATAAAGCGTTTTTACGACGGTCCTCGTGTTTCAAAGTTTCTAGTCTGTAAAACATATCAACTATAAATCTAATAAAGAATGTCAAACATTTCATCGCCTTGTAAGAACTTGCTCAGCACAATAAACAGGGGATCTGTACCAAGGATAAATCACAGCCATTCCGGCAAGGATACGACACGTCAACAATCGTTTACGTCCACAATAAAACGTCTATAAGTGTTTCATACACTTTATTGCTTCACGGATATTATTCTCCATAAAATCTCAAACAACCACGTTTATAACGACGAAACGAGCGGCTCCCCGCGAGCGGGGCGCCTGTAGACTATACGAGGCACTGAGAAACAGGAATCACAGATTGACAGAGCTTAGAAGATAGACGGACATCAATAGAGGAAGCTTGAGGGGGGAGGGCGGGGCGAGGGCGCGGGGCGCGCCAGCCGCGGGTGGAAGGCGCCCAGCGCCGCCTCATTGGTGGACGACGGGCGCTCCTCGCGCACGCGCAGCTGCGGCAGCCGCCACGCCGCACACGCCGACGTCAGCGCGTGCCGGTTCAGCACCCAGTACGCCACCGCGTTCAGCGCCGAGTGCGCGTACCCAAGCAGTAACGCAAAATGCGCCAGTAGAAATGGCACATGCAAGTCAAACGCGCTCGCTATCACTATCGCAGCGTGCGGACACCAGCACACGGCGAATATCGCCGCGATCCCCATGAGGACGTTGCCGAGCCGCCGCCGGGAGCGGAGCGTCGACGTCTGTGGTTGTGGTCCGAGGAGGCTCGGTTGGAGCTTCTTCTTGGATCTGACGTCACCAACGTCGACGGCGTCACGGCGTTCCCTGGGCCCTACGCCGGCGACGATGATGACGTGCGTGGGTCTCCTCATGAGGGGCACGGGGAGGGGGAGCTCGCCGTGTGCTGCTCTCGCGGTGAGGGAGAGAGCAGTTAGCTTCACCCGCACTGCCCAGTGACACTTGGCGACGGCCATGACGGGGAAGCAGTAAGTGAGGAGCGCGTGCGCCGCGGCTAGGGGCGGACATGACACGCACGTCGTTGTGAATGCTGCTGCACCTGGGGAAACAAGGAAATCATATATCATTTTAAGCAGGACACTAAATACCAGACGGTTCGTTCTAACCGAAATAGGGAAATTGAAAACGCAACTCTAGACACAGGATTCTCACTGGTGATGTATCCGTATCTGATGTCCACAAGTGATCCGCGAATTGCCCTTACCCGTTTAACTAAACCTTCAGATTCCGCTGTACACAAAACTGAGAGATTTGTGGAGAGAGAAAGGCGTCACACACAAAAGTACTTCCAAATTCGGGAATTCGTACTCAACACAATAAACGTGAAAGGGGATGAAACATTTGATTAATGAACAAGATTTTCGAAGCCATAAAAGTAATCTATTTAAGGTCCTGATTTCATGAATTTCAAATAATAGCAGTAAAACAATGTAATAAAAATATTTACTACAGGATTACAACAGCCCTTTCCTTGATTTAAGGAAGCCATTTCGGTGATGTAATTTACTGTCATCACCATTATTGCCGTGTTTATAGTTTTTGTATAGCCGTGATACATTTTACGGTACGGAGTATGTAGAATATAGTTGTATTTATGTGAGTTTTTGTTTGCCAATTTATTTTCCAATTATCGTACTTTTTCATTATTTGTACTTGAAGTACCTTATCATGATACAATGTGAAATGGAAGTACCCTAAGCTCTATAGTTTTCCATTACTTTGCGAGCGTTAAAATATGCAACATAAACGGAGCATAAACTTCGTTTTAAGGTATTATTGCTTCATAGCAAAAACTAGGAAACATGATGTTGCGTCTGCAGCAGGGATACTGTTACGCTGCCTTCACATTTGGGCGACAGTAGCGCGACAGCAGCGCGGCAGAAGCACATTCCTTTACATTTTATATGAACAGCCGCGCATAAGCAGCGTTAGACCGTTCACCGCATAATAGGTTATTTGATGACAAATTTTATTTTATAACTTACTAAGTAAAAGCGCCATGATCCACACGGCTATAACTGCTAGATGCGGTCGCGCACACAGCGATGTGCCGCCGCGTCGCACCGCACCGCAACGGTCTGCGGCGATCGCTACCAGCGACAGCGTGCTCGCAGCCACCGGGAATGACTGTGGACAAAACAAAATCAACAATGAGTGTCAGGACATTATGGACGTTTCTATTAAGGGCTTCACACGCAGCAGCTATAATGTTAAGATGTACATTATAGCATGATATATCTCATTACATCTTTCCATAGAAATTCGAAGATGTAAAAATATACATTATAGCTGCAGTGTGTGAAGCCCTTTAAAGGTACTAAAAGATAACATTGAAGCTTTGAGAACAGTAGTAACCTTAGCACGAATTTTCACTCTTTTACTTTACAGTATTCACAGCGTTACTTGTATGAAAAAATGGAACAGCGCCTCTGGTGCGCGAAGACGTAACTAATATTTTCCTTGAAAAATTTCAACTTGAAATTGTCAAAGTTACAGTTTACTTTAGGTCTCAAATACTGAAAATTCGTGCTAAGAAGGGTACAGTAACGTTATTCGGTTGCCGGTACTAGTCGGCGCAGGCAAAATAAACCCATTAAATAAATCATAGTCTACTATTGCATAAATTCAATACCTAGACATTTTTAGCTTGCCACAGCGCCTAGATCGAGGACGTGATTTCAACAGAGGATATTTTCGAACGCATACAACTCAAATCTCATCAACTTTAGAGTGAACAAGCTTCTTTTATGCAAGCTCTCTCTATTATCTCTTTGTCTTTGAATAACACTAGTAAAGAACAGACCCATCTCAATTAAGTAAAAAATATTGATAAGCATGAGTTTCTGTGTGAATCAAATTCTCAAATAGAACCCAGGTTCTGGATTTGGGCCTATGTTTTAGCAGTGGTTTCTAAATGTTGTCGTGTTGAAGTGTCAGGACGAGTTAGTTGATTAATCCCACTTCCTACTAATCCTACTAAAATTACAAACATGAATGTTTGTTTGGATGGATGGATGGATTTTTGTTACTCTTTCAATTCAAAAAATCTAAACAAATTTGGATGAAATGTACTATGTGTACCTTTCATCCAAATTCGTTTAGATTTTTTTTCATAGTTAATTTTTTTATGTTTCATAGTTACACAGTTTATAACCGAGATTAACATATAGGATAGTTTTTATACCGTTTTTATGCTCCTGTGGGAGAATTTTCGAGTTGTAGCGGGTGAAACTCTGGGCGGAACGGAAGTGCCTGTCAGACTCGACAAAAATATTACCTCAATATAATAAGTAACTTGGCAGGGCAGCTCATCCACTCTGGCTGCTCTGGTGGCTGCTAGCGGCGCGCTCGCAGCGCAGACAAGGAAGTCAGCAGCGCATGCGCTCAGCATCTGTGGTGTGCGCAGTCGAGAGGCCCCGCCGGACGCCAGCGCAGCCATTAAGCTTACATTGCCTGTAGGTGGGGAAATATAAAGGTGGTAAATATCTTCTAAGACAAGCACAGTTTATTTAATTTTGTGTACAATTTCCCATGTTTTTATTAGTTGCTAAAATTATGTCCTAGTAAAAGTACTGGTATGGCCGATGGGGCCATAAGGTTCTCGAATGGAGACCACGCACCGGCAAGCGCAGTGTATGACGTCCACCCACAAGGTGGGCAGACGATCTTATGAAGACCACAGGATCACGCTGGATGCAAGCCTCTTCCAACCGGTCTAAAGCGGAGGCCGAAGAGAACCAGTCTAATGGATGATGATGCTTGGACAGTCCCGTGACCTAACTCATTAACTCCTGCGAGAGATCAGATTCAGTACATCAGATGATTTAATCAACTTGAAGAAAAAGAGATGGTAAATAGTTCCTTTTAACATAACTGTTAATAAATTAAAATAATCTTTAGACACGGGAGAAATTAAAATTCAATTTGCATTTGTTATTGTGCATTTTTAAATTAAGTATGCTACCAACACTATTCGTAAAATTTAATTATTGAAGCTTATAAAAAAATAAGCCATTTCAAAGAAACTTCACAAAATTCACTAACATGAGAGATGAGAAATATGATGAATTACTTCATAAAGTAGCTTTATTAAGTTAACATAAGACACGTAAAATATGAGAAACGGGCTTATATATTTACCAGTTGTTCCTTTGTGTATTTTAATTTTATTTCCCGTGGGGATTATCGGTTGAACTAGTAGGTAGGAATGAATGCGAATGGTTTCACAATAGTCACCAATACTCTGAAAGTACTTATCAAATATGTTGAATTTTACTTTCGAAAATTTGAAAATAATACCTATATCAAAGTAACTACCTTGTTTTATAAATTATAAAGTGTTCTTCTTTTTGTACCGAGAGATAGAAAGTCATTTAAAAAAGTGCAGTAACTATTCTGGTTTTACCCTAATACCTATGACCGACATGAGCACGTAAACGTAAAGCGCCACAAGCAACGCGCGTGTCGTCTTCTCCTTCACATCCCACACCAGATCGCTGAAGTTTCTGTAGATCAGTAAGTTGTGGCACACACTAACCTATTATATCTATGACAGACATTAATGCCTGCCCCCTAGCCAAGTCACAAACATTAAACTCAAATGCTCAAGCGTCGTCGTGAGCATCGCGTCGTCTGCTTCGCCTCTCTCTCCGCATCGCCTGAGTTATACATCAGGAAGTTGTGGCTGTATCTACATTACCTTAGCTTAACTATAATAACTACTCGCATGACAGACACGATGAATGGATGGATATGCGCTTCCGACCAAGGTAATCCAAAGATCGTTTGACTCCGTCCATATTTGGTCGGCCGACCAACGTCTACACGGTAGATTTTCACACCAACCGGACCAAGGTCACCTCTGTCGGGCAGTTGGGTTTGATCGTGTAGTAGGGGTTTTACTGTACATCTGCAAGCTGTGGGTGGCTGTATCTACAAACACTTACCTATGACACGAGCACGTAGAGCGCAAGGAGCCCAAGATCGCCGCGAGTGTCGTCTCCTCCGCCGCATCCCGCTCCGCAACGCTTGTGTTATTATACATCAGCAAGTTGTGGCTGTATCTACTCACACTTACCTATAATACCTATGACAGACACGAGCACGTAGAGTGCCAGGAGCGCCGCGAGTGTCGTCTCCTCCGCCGCATCCCGCTCCGCATCACTTGTGTTACTGTACCTCTGCATGTTGTGGCTGTATCTACGTACACTTACCTATGACATACACGAGCACGTAGAGCGCCGCGAGTGTCGTCTCTTCTTCCGCATCGCTCTCCGCATCACATGTGTTACTAATCATCATCATACATCAGCAAGTTGTGGCTGTATCTATGTGTATGTGTACATATACTAACCTATAATACCTATGACAGACACGAGCACGTCGAGCGCTAGGAGCGCCGCCAGTGTCGACTCCTCCGCCGCATCCCGCTCCACATCACTTGTGTTACTGTACCTCTGCATGTTGTGGCTGTATCTACGTACACTTACCTATGACATACACGAGCACGTAGAGCGCCGCGAGTGTCGTCTCTTCTTCCGCATCGCTCTCCGCATCACATGTGTTACTAATCATCATCATACATCAGCAAGTTGTGGCTGTATCTATGTGTATGTGTACATATACTAACCTATAATACCTATGACAGACACGAGCACGTCGAGCGCTAGGAGCGCCGCCAGTGTCGACTCCTCCGCCGCATCCCGCTCCACATCACTTGTGTTACTGTACCTCTGCATGTTGTGGCTGTATCTACGTACACTTACCTATGACATACACGAGCACGTAGAGCGCCGCGAGTGTCGTCTCTTCTTCCGCATCGCTCTCCGCATCACATGTGTTACTAATCATCATCATACATCAGCAAGTTGTGGCTGTATCTATGTGTATGTGTACATGTACTAACCTATAATACCTATGACAGACACGAGTACGTAGAGCGCCAGGAGCGCCGCGAGTGTCGTCTCCTCCGCCGCATCCCGCTCCGCATCACTTGTGTTACTGTACATCACGCAGCATCTTTGAAATCTGTAAAAACAGAAAAGTATTTTTTAATGAAAATAAAAGGAAATGTGCTATGTGCGTTACATGGTAATACGATCAGCTGACGAACTGGCTGAAGTATTACGAGGGGTGACGTTGACGTCAACGCTCGTAAAACGCCAGGCAAGGTAACAAATATGGGTATTTGTAATATTTTTTATTGAAGCTCAATAATTTTTTGACCAGCTCAAATGGACTAATACTAAACAAACTGTTTGCTAAAATAGCATAACTGGTGTCCTGAAATAGTGAAATCGCGGCAGGCCGTGGAAAGAGTAGAGTCCCGGCTTTTGCTCAGGAGTGGGACAAGGAAGGTTCAGAAAAAGACCATTTTAATAAAACAATTAATTTTATCTGACCAATGCAGGGTCTGTGGTCGATTACCTTCTATTCAATCGTCATGATATCTATATATAGCTGACCCGGAAAACTTCGTACCACCTGAGAAACGATTAAAAAAAACCAACAAACTTTCCAAAATAATTCAAAACCAAAATCAGCCAAATCGGTCCAGCCGTTCTCGAGATATATTTTCCAAGGTTTCTACCAATACATCGATACAAATGATAAATGATAAATGATAAATGATATTTATTTTGCAAGTTGGTTATAAAAAACACTTTTACACGTCATCGATATTTTTAAAGCTAGATGGGGCCGGTGTTTCGTACCTGACTACTCTGAGAAGAAACAGCCGAAACAAACTCAGAGGTCACAGTCTCTTTTAAAGTCCAGACATTGTTTTGTTCATCTCATACGAGGACCATGCGGGTGTCTGAGATGGTCTTTTGAGGAAAGAGCAACACAGATTTGAGTGGACCTGTCCAGTCAGTGCAAGCATTTATCGGTAATCGTGTAGCTCGACTCAGAACACAAGGAGCTCAACGACACGACGAACAATACCAAAGAAAGGACATTTGGGTAGGCCGCTTAAAGTACTCAAATTGTCAGACAGTAAAATTATTAAAAATAAAAAGCAAAACTTCCCCACATTCGTCCTCGCATTCACAATGATAAAAAGTACACAAATAAAAAATAAAATAAAAAATTGGAAACATGTCAAATTGTAAAATGTAAAAAACAACAAAAAATTAAAGTCACAAAGTAACCCACGTCAGATTGTATAAACATAAAAATAAATGTCAGATTGTATAAAAAGAAAGGAATAAATAACAAAAACAGACAAAGCGGTAAAAATATGAAAAACGAAAGATACAAATAATAATAAAAAAAAAACAAAAATATAAAAAAAAAATATATAATAAAGCTAATAAAAAAAAAAAAAAAAAAATGAAAATGAGAATCACAACAAAACATTCAGTGAGTAAATTCAATTGGAGCAGCTTAATCCCAAGCCTTTTTGTCTTCAAGATAGTGGTTTACATGGTAATAGGCTTTCTGAATCAATTTCCGTTTTATAAACAATTTGAATTTATTTATGCTTAGTGCTTGAATGGGACTAGGAATCTTATTATAAAAACGTATGCATTGACATCGAAATGTGCCCCCTATTTTTTTGAGCCGGGTAGCTGGAACCATGAATTTGTCCTTATTCCTCGTATTTATATTGTGGAAATCACTATATTTTTTAAAAAGATTAATATGTTTGCAATTGATTTAGTATAAGTTTTTCAAAGATTTTACTAAAGGTTGGTAGTACAGAAATGGGTCTATAGTTAGTGGGGTCTGATGTACTACCCGATTTAAACAATGGTATTATTTTACTATATTTCATTAGATCAGGGAACTCTCCACGATCAATACAATCATTAAAAATTACGGCTAAAGATGGTGCTACAATATTTATAATGGACTTAGTAACGTCCACTGAATGACCCCACAGATCGGTGGTCTTCTTAACATTTAACGTATGAAAAGTTTTAACTATATCTTGACTAGTTACATATTGAAAATTAAATTCGGAATCACAAAGAGGAACGTTTTCTTTTAGCAAAGACTCAGCAGCAGCAGGTGACGAGTTTAGTGACTTAGTAGTAGACACAGGAATGTCAGCAAAGAAACTCTCAAAGGCTGTGGCAACTTTATCATCTGACTTTAAAATAGTATCTCCAATAGCAAGGCTGTATTCACTATCTCTGTTGCAAGTCTTTCCCGTTTCACTATTAATAATGTTCCATGTCGTTTTAATTACATTGGTACTATTTTTAATTTTTAAACTCAAGTAATTTGACTTTGCCATACTACAAACCTTTTTAAATAATTTGGAATAATTTTTAACATAGAGATTAAATTCTTCAGTATTAATATAAGTACGCTCATCATATAGCTCATACAGTCTCTTTCTACTCTTATGAATACCAAGTGTAGCCCAGTCATTGAAAGAAGCATTACTTTTAACCGAGATTGTCTTGGGCACAAATGTAGTATCAAAAAGTTTACAATATGTATTAAAAAAGTCATTATAGTTTTGGTTGGGATCATTATTGCTTGACAAAATTGGTAATTTACATAAAAGTTTATTTTTAAAGCTTTCTAAACGACTTTTGGTTTTAGGGTTAACAATTATATCCTTTTTAGTAGCTTTTTTGTTTACATTTGAAATCGTGACAAGTTGCCCGCAGTGATCCGAATCTAACAGGTTTATAATTGCCTTGTGAGTTGGTACAACATCGGTATATATGTTATCTAGGCAAGTGGCACTGGTGGGGGTTATCCTAGTTGGCTCAAAAAATATGTTTTCAAGATTGTATGACCGGAACAGGCTAATAATTTTAGTAGTTGACCCAGAATTTTCTAGTAAATTAATATTAAAGTCCCCACATACAATAACTGACTTTTTAGAATTACAAATTTTATGCAACACTTCATCCATAACCTTCTCAAAACAGTCATACAACCCTGAAGGGGGTCTATACACACTTAATATGACAAACTGCTCCAATTCTATACAGGCTATTTCAATCGTCCGCTCAACAGACAGGCTTACAATATCTTTGCGGTCTTTAAATTTGAGATTATTGTTTACTAAGATTAATGCGCCGCCATGTATAGCATTCACTCTGCTGAATGCGCTACCAACCTGGTGATTGCTAAAGTTAAAAATGTACTGATGACTTTTGAGCCAATGCTCCGTTATGCAAAGGATATCTATACTATTATAATTCAGGAAAAGCTCTACTTCTAATTCTTTATTTAAAAGTCCTTGAATATTTTGATGCACCAGGTTGATACTGTTAAGATTTTTACAACTTTGGTCTGATTTATTATCCGGCTTCCTTAAATAATTGCAAGAGGTTGCCTCTATTGTCTCAATCTCTAATTTAAATGACTATCAGATCCAGCAACTGTAATCAAATTATTTAAAGAAGTACTGAATCTAGAATTGCATTGCTCAATAGAATCAAATTGTTTAGCTATGTTCTTGGCTGTAATAGAAAAATAATAAGATAAGGACATAGATAATAGGCATCGACATAGAAATAGGCAACTATCTAATAAAAGTGAGTGTTACTGGCGTACCCCACGCTAGCCGATATAAAATAAAGAATAAAAGCATCCCTTTGCCACATTTTACAATTAAATTCCATGTCTAGACGTATTGAGAGTAATTTGAAACAGTTTTTGTAGAAACTTATTTCATTTTAAAGTTTAAACTTGCTGTCAATTTTGTTTATTGGGCATTTCTACGAAGAGGGATTTTTTTTGTCCTTTTAAAAAAAACATGGTTGGAAGTTACATACACATCCCAAATTTTTTAAACGGACGTCCCAATCTATATTCTAACTGGAGAGCATAACATAAATTCCGTACTACTTCTTAATTTTCCTAAAAAAAAATCTGAAGTGAAAAAACGGGGGTAATTTCACTGATTTTGACCTGTCCCTTTTCCGAAATCGAGTGTAAAATATTTTATATTTTTTAATTGAGCTGAATTTCAAGCAAACTTTTGATATTCTTGGGTATATGAATAGTTAACCAAGAGACATTGACAATAAATAAACCTGTAATTGCTTATTTTGTTATATTTGTGGATGCGTAAAGATTTGTCCCAGTCTGATGAGTCATTTCCGTGTCATACAAAAAACACTGGATTACGATACTAAATACCCGCGAACTGGACATCACCATCCGATGCTTGTAAACTATTAGGTGCTCCCGAGCAGGCCATGTGAGTGCATGTGTGGTGTGATGCTGTTTTTTTAGATTTTCGAAGGTGAGAACCTGTTTCCGTGTCTTTAGTTCGGGGTCTTTTCTCAATACCGTGTCAAAGATATTTCTGACAGTTTTATTTTTTAAAATGTTTTGTTTCCCTAGACTGAAGTTTAACTGGACACCAGCATGGTTTTTTCGTTTAATTTGTTTGAAGTCGTAACAGTAATAAGTTATTTTGATTAGTACGATATTTTTTCAATTCCGTGGCCCTCAATTTTGTGCCCTGGTGTCCACGGAATTGAGAACGATGGTTTACCCATGTAACTAATCTCGGTTTATATAAGGTTTAAAGTCATTTACTTCACAATTTGTCATGGTAAAGTAGTTAACGCCATATATTATGTGTCTATAATGTTGGATAAAAGGTTTAAAGTATCTAGAGTTGACGTTGCAATTGCAAGATCTGATTTTAGCTAATACTACCGCAACTAGCTACTCGAGCCTCGGAAGATCGTATTATGATAGCCTATATTTTATTCTGATGTATAAACTATATTGCTGCAAAGCTTCATTAAAATACATTCAGTAATTTTTGAGTAAAAAATTGACCTGACTAATATACGGCCGAAAACTTCGATTATGTCTATTACTTTCTGCGGTTTGATAAATAAAACTGACTTGACGTCTATACTTAATGTCTCTTGTTTGTAATTTAAAGGTTTAACGAAAATGCTTAATATAAATACATTTTACCATATAAATTTAATAAAAATGCTCATTTAAATGATTTGACTAAAAGTTAGTTAACTAAGCATGATAACTCAAGGAATCTCTCTCAAGGCAGACTCAATGTAAATTTACATACCTAAAATACCAAAAACTGCTAAAATATGTTCTTGAATGTTTTTTTTAAATTGAATTTGTCTTTCCCGGTTACGTAAAATATGTGTAATTCTAAATTCTGTGGTCACATTTCTCAATTCCATGGCACTCAAAATTTATTTCATAAACTACTGGAGCAATTACTGGCAAATTAGCACCATTTTGTTTGAAAAAATATGCATTTTATTTTGGTGATATACAATTAGTCATAATGTGAAAAAAAAAATTGCCCACGGAATTGAGCAAAAATCATCGTGTCCGTAGAAATGCCCTTATAGCGTCCAAGGTTTTCAAAATGATCGCAATCGGCTATCTGTTTCTTGATTAACCTGCACCGTTGGTTGGTCTCGTGATCGCAAGTGCGACTGCTGTGCGTAGAGTCCTGGGTTCGATTACTGGCTCGGGCAAAAAGTGCTATTGAGGTTTTCTTAGCAACCCTGAGTTTGGAAGTTGGCGGTATGGTACCCCCGTAAAGCATGTTAAGTTGGTCCTGCCCTCAATCTCTTTCCAGGCAGTCTGGGATTGCCGGCTCATCGGAACTATGAGAGAAAAGGTAAGCGTATTGGACGCATCGCATCAAACGGATTTCTGTATCGGCAGCGATCGGATTGCCGACGCGAGTATCAGCAATGGGATTACCGATGCCACCTTAATCGCGTCCAGTGATCGGCATTCCGTATGGTACGCATCGCATGTAGGCATTGCCGATGAGCCGATACGTACGATACTAGTACGATGCGGATTAGTGGACGCAGTTGTATGAGTTTTAATACCAGGCAAACTTAAATCCGATACATCCGATACGTGCGATGCGAACCTGTGGACGCTTACCTTATAGGAACAGAGAGTGTATCTGTGACTGCGCACAGACTGACAGATGGCGTAGCTCTGAAATTGCCCGCCGTGGCCGAAATCGGCCATGAGATGGTGCTAGACGAATAGCTCTGTCCCTTTCCCACAGCCTAACCATACTCACGCGTTAAGACGTCGTGGTGGGCCAGCTGTCAACGGGAAACCTGTTCCCGTTGACAGCGATGTGGAGGTATTTTTTGACTCCTTGTAACTGTATCAGTGTGCATGACCGGTCCACTAATTAACCATACACCAGCAAGTTTACTGAACGTCTCTTAGGCTGCTTTTCCACCAGAGATGCGCTATGCTACGTTGCTACGGATGCGTTTGATATCCACCAATCATATTCATTATGTGTGTATGCGTTATGAAAACAAATGAATGTGATTGGTGGATAACAAACATATCCGTAGCAACGTAGCACAGCGCATCTCTGGTGGAAAGGCAGCCTTAAACCGGAGTCCCTAAAACGACTTTTTTTGTGACGTTAATTACGGGTACATTGACGATAATTTTATGAAAAAAGTTGTCCTTAGTTAGTACACTAGAATCACATTTTTACGCCGTACATAGTTTAAGTTATACGCTGTACATAATAGGGTAATCTTGTATTAAGGCCTCTGATCGTGTATAGCTGGCCTAACAGTGGTTTCTATAATGCCAGGGTAATACCAGGGGAACGCTTTATATTCAAGATGTGGTTCCGTTACAAAAATACGATACAATCTCAATGCCCAAGTTGTTTTTTTTTTTTTTCTGCTAAGAACTTATTACTCGTATGTTAATTTTTGTGAAATATTTTCCTCTTGTGAGAAATATTTTTCATAAACATTTTGTAGATGGTTGCATTTATTTTCGTTCAACAATAATGGCTGCGAATATGAGATCATGCTCTTACATACATTTGTGCCCATGAAGGATAGAACGTTTTTTTGCGTTTTCAGGGTTGCTTTCAGGGCAAAAGTGGTTTACAATTGCTGAAAAAGAGTTTATATTGTGGTGCTAAAAAGGTATAGGCTATAGTTTAGAAGTTTTAATCATATTTTTAACACAAAAGTGTAAAATATTTGCTCCGCCGCGACAGTGTCATCACTGCCGTGACCAGGATTCGAACCTGGGTTACTACGGCCACAACGTAGGGTCCTAACCACTAGACGATCACGGCTACCGGAGCTTGTGTTTACACCTTTCAATATCGCGACCACTTTGCTGTACTGACACAACACTGTCAAATTAGAAAGTTAACAGAAAAGATTTATTGTTCTTCAAATCTCTCTCGCTTCTTAATTTGGTTGGGTTATACAAAGTAGAGCACTTTCCCTGACGTCAGTACCATGTAATTGCTGTTGTAATTACGTTAGCAAATAATTATGTATTAAGTTTGTGCTCGAAGTAAATTAATATTGTTGGTGAAGTTGATAGGATGGTGATGGCGCGGCCAGGAAGTATCACACGAAATAATGGGCGCACCTTCGTTTGTTCGGCGGTTGTGTTTTGTTTTATCCGCAATTAGTTGTTCAAAGGATGAGAGTGAATGTATGAAATTCAAAATAGTGGCAAAGGTATTTTTTCCACTTCTTTTGCACGTCTTTTGTTTAGTTGTCGATGCTCTATCGATTACATTACGGAGAGTATGCGATCGTAGATAGTTCACTTCTGCTAGTTTCAGATTTTATTCCATCTTGACTTAGAGCGCCTTCACACTAGCGTTTGTCCAGCGTAGGCGATAAGCTTTAGTGGAGCGTTCAATTGACTCCAGAAGAAGAAGCGCCGCAACAACGCGACGCCTGCGCTGCGTTGTCGCGGCGTCTGCGCTGCGCATACGTTTATCGAACGCCTACGCTGGACAAACTCTAGTGTGAAGGCGCCCAGAGTCTTTGACTAACCGAGGTTTTGCTTCTGAAGGTTTTTAGTTGCGGCGGGTTTGGGCATGTGGGCAGCGAGTACGAGTAATGGGCAACTCGCCGACCGAACATGGACCATGCCCGGGTCGACGGCGCGTTGTGTTCCACGCGCACCTCAAAGACCGTCAGCAAGATGACGGGGCCTCTAGAGGGTCAAAACATGCCAGGGTCGCGGGACTTATTCCATTACCGTGACCCTGGAAAGTAAAGGATGATTTTACCACATTTTGTTTCATAAAAAAAAGTTGAAGAGAAGTTCACGGACTGAAGAAACTGAATACTACATGCCAAATCTACATTCAAATTGTTTATTTTTTTGTGAAAACCTCATGTCACTGAGACGACTCATTGAGCTGGCAAATAACAAAAGGACACTCATAAGGAAAACCTCGAATTATTTGTACTTCGACTGGAACCAATCACATCTAAGTTGACAGAAGATATTACTACTTATCGTAATTCCAACATTGTCCGGATTATGTCCCTATTGCCACGATTTATGTACATAAAGTATATGGGTTTGCGGAAATAACTGTGTTTTGGTTCAGGGAAAGTCATTTTGGGGATGACAAATAGTTGATGTGACAAAAGTACCATTTCTAAGTAACCTTTGCGTAGAAATGGTTTAGTCTTTCGAATATTAATGTATGAGAAAATGCCATTTTAACCGACGAAAAAAAAAGGAGGAGGTTCTCAATTCGACATGTATATACATATATATATTTTTTTTATCATCAAAGTATGGTTAGCCGATACAAAATCTGGACAGAAAATGCTGGACAGTCAGCTATGCTACTAAATTATCGGCTGAAACCATGCTGAGTTCAGACGAAATTTGTTCAGCATTTTGAAAGCTGTGTCAGCCTATGCTACTCAGCATTCGCCATTTTTCTTTTAATGCTGCTCAGATTTTGTATCGGCTAACCGTACCCAATGACTTCTCTCACTCAGACTGTCTAATAATATATGTACTGACTACAACCTACTCTGCCCCTTTAATAAATCGCGGTAGTAAGCGGTAATTTCTTGAGTGAGAGGCGGTCGTCTCCTTCTGCGAAGCAGTCATGCTCGCGAAAGAGGAGGCGGGCCGCTTGAGGGAGAGGATACCGTCCTCACTCCGCCCGAGACGCAGTGGTAGACGCCCACGGCGACGGATGTCGCGGGACGATCTCCGGCCACCGTAGGCGCGGGCATGCGGGCGGCGAGTAAAGGGCAACTCGCTGCCCGACCATGGACCATGCCCGGGTCGACGGCGCGTTGTGTCCCACGTGCGCCTCAAGGAGCGTCAGCATAGTGACGGGGCCCCCCTATAGAGGGCCACAGTCCTGCCGGGGTTGCGGGACATACGTATACCGCGTCCCCGGCACACAAAGGGCTACCGAAGGACACCGTGGATTTTAGTCAGTACAAGTCTGACAGTAAGGGGTTGGAGGACTCATTTGATGATTTTGCCACGTAAAAAAAAAAAAAAGCGGTAATTTCTTTTGAAAATTCCTGTAAAAGGACCCTTGGAAATAAACATGGCGTGGTTTAGTTTCTGTTTAATTCCTTGTTATATTAATTAGTTTTTGGAAGAAACGCTACGTCTGCATTCACTATTAACGATGGATTATAAGTGAATATATTAAAGGCCTTCGCGCCTTTTAAGCCGTAATAACGTTGCATTCTAAAGCATATTCCTGATTAACGGCTGGGTGTAAAGATTGAAAAAAAATATGTTGAATGTATATTCATGTACAACAATGTGAGTAAATTTTATTTTCTTATGACAAATAGTTGAACTGTAAAAAAATATTTAACAACACGCTATTTTGTTCAAATAAATGCTCACTCCTTCTAAACGGCTTCGTTTATTTAAAATATTATTGAATAGATCAATCGGTGTTAAAATTTACTACAAAGTGAGTAACGCTCATGTAAATCAGTCAATATTTTACAAAGAATATGTTGAAAATTGAGATTTCCACATATAAAAACCGGGCGAAGGCGGGTTTTTGCAGCTGTTTCTGCCTCGCTGCATAGTCTATGATATCATTTTGAGGTATCGCGGTACACTCTATGTGCGGTGCAGATATGAAAATGTGCGTTTAGCTCCGCCTGGATGTTCAAGGTTATTGAGGGTACTATGCGCCTTAACACAGTGTTGTACTGTTAACGTAAGTCTGGGGTTCACGGGCTCTTGCTCTATTTGGAATGGTACTATTTTTATTATTCTGAACTAGTTATTAAGTACTCAAGATCCGGAGTTAGTGATTCCAAACTTTTGCTCGCGAGTGTAGTTGTCAAAATCCTTTAAAATTTTAAACATTTAGTTAAAAAAGTATTAAAATATAATCAATTTGTTTATTTGACTACTGATCAAATAACTCGCCCTTAATAAATATTATACTGCCTTAATCAAACTTCCCACACAGGAAAATATTAATTAAACATTAAAAAACGTGGGAAAATTGTAATTGAAAACCCAGATTATTATTTTGATTATCTACTTATTTGCATATCGCACTGAAAACTGATTACAATCGGACGCTTTAGTCCTTAATTATTGGAGCGTAGAATCGATAAATTGAATTATTTTGTTTCATTTCATCTTGTTTTAATTACAGAACGCCCGGATTTTATTCAGACCCCGATTTTATTTTTTACAGTCGTAGTAACCGGGAAACACAAAATCCTATCCAGTAACTTGTTGACGTATTCATGTATGTAACTTCTATGATAAATGACATTTCTTTTGTAAGTTGGTTATAAAAAACACTTTTACACGTCACAATATTTTAAAGCTAGATGAGGCCAGTGTTTCGTACCTGACTATTCTGAGAAGAAACAGCCGAAACAAACTCAGAGGTCACAGTCTCTTTTTAAGTCCAGACATTGTTTTGCTCAGGTCATACGAGGACCATGCGGGAGTCTGAGATGGTCTTTTGAGGAAAGAACCACACAGATTTGAGTGGACCTGTCCAGTCAGTGCAAGCATTTGTCGGTTATCGTGTAGCTCGACTCAGAACACAAGGAGCTCAACGACACGACGAACAATACCAAAGAAAGGACATTTGGTAAGGCCGTTTAAAGTACTCAAATCGTCAGACAGTAAAATTATTATAAGTCGAAAACAAAACTATGTATTAGTAATCTGTTTGTATTTAAGTTATCTTGTCAGTCATCATCTATCTCTGCCTAGCCTTTTCCCAATTACATTGGGGTTGGCTTCCAGTCAAACCGGATGCAGCTGTATATCAATATTTTACATGGAGCGACTGCCTATCGGACCTCCACAACCCAGTGACTAACCGAGTGGGTACTCGTAATACGATACCCCATCTTCTGACTAACAGTAATGACTGTCAAAGATCTATAAATGACAGCCTTGACCAACGGCTTTATGTACTCAGTCATGTCATGATAATAATAGTTGAGGTCTGGTGACAAGACTTGCTGAAGCAAACGGTAGAGGTCTGCCCTGCTTGGGCAGAGCACCACCGCGCCATGACTCTCGCTTTTAGACGTCATGGTATTTATTTATTATTTATTATTCCGGCGAGTGAAAGTGACAGAGTTATACAAGTCGTCTAGCGCCATCACGTTCACTCACTGGAACAAGCCTGGTTTTAAGACGTTGTAATACCCCCTCTGGGCTTGAGATATCATTTCTGCAGCACATTCCTGCCTCTTGATACACATATCGGTTCATGCCTGTTATCCACATGTTTCCGTACAACGAGGTGAAAACTTTAAGCGCTTCTAAAAGAAACAATAATTAACTAAATGTTTCTCAGGATCACATTTTAATTTATACGTCCTAAATAAAATTACAACTTTATGAAGGTATAACGAATTTATTTGGCGAATAATTAAGAACAAATTAAAAGTAAATGAAATGAACAACAAGGAGACGACGGAGTTAATTGGACTCACTCATTAATATTTTGATGAGTGTGTTGCTAATTAGTTTGGAAATTAATTAATGTGTCCCCTTTGGAGATTAACAATCTGGATAATTATGATTATGGGTATAAGGGCGATTGGAATTCATTATTATTTTTCCTGTGTGTGGTTTTTTCTTTCTTTCTGTTGTTTGTATTTGAATGAAGGTTGGAGTAACTTTTTTCCTTTTTCCCAATGAAATGATTTTTGGATGTCATTTCTTTGATGAAGATGTTGACTTAGATGTATTGTTAAATATTGTGAAAAATATGTGATCGTTATACTTAATTTTGTTGAGGGCTGATTTTTTAATAGTCAGCATATAACTTTTACGGTTTGACAATTATTTTCCATAGATAAGCTGTCAAACCGCCATTTTGAATCCTCAGATAAAAGTTATCTGAGTGTTGAAAAAATCAGCCCTCAATGTTATAAGTCATAGCATAAAGCACCTAAAATTATGTGTCTTCCTACCAGAAAAAGAAATAGAATACGATCATTTGTTAGGTACAGATTTGACGCTCAATACAGCGTGATTACATTAAATAATTTGAAACCAGGAATGTTTACATCGATCAGGAATCCCCATCTATAAAGTGCCAAGGTGGTTAATAAATAACCTTTACCTACCCGTAATAAGGTGAATCTAAATATTTATCAGCCGCGGGGCAACCGACAGGCAAATGAGGATGCCACTGAAGATAAATGAGCATCGACTTCTAAACACGAAAACACGAAATTGTGATGACCCAGATTCAGACTAGCAAAGACAAGTAAGTCGTTCCTTATAAACAGCACACGTTTCTATAATAAATTGCCCAAGTCAGTCATAGAACTAACTGACGGAAAGTTTAAAAACCACATTAAACGTGTCCTTATTAAAAAGGCATACTACAAAATTAAGGACTACGTTGAAGTCAAAGATGTTTGGAAATAATCCCTTCTGCACATGCGGCTACCCTGGTTCTTCAACAGTTTTATTAAAGAGTAGGTATATTGTCTATTAACTGCTCTGAATCACGGTACTACTTTTTATATTTTTTACTTGTAATTTTTTTTTTTTCTGTTTTTGTGTTAATTTTGTCTCTTTTTACCTTTTTTTTATTGTTTAACAATGTTTTAATTTTACAGTCTTATGGCTAATACAGCTTTTTATTTTTAATTAGCTTCTTTGTATTCAGAATTGTGAATGCGAGAACATTGTTGGTTGTGTAAATTTCCAAATGCCCATATTGTTACTTGACTACGTATATATTATTTACTTTT
The DNA here is from genome assembly GCA_036375495.1 of Agrotis segetum. Lineage (NCBI taxonomy): Eukaryota > Metazoa > Arthropoda > Insecta > Lepidoptera > Noctuidae > Agrotis > Agrotis segetum. The sequence continues at coordinate 1,283,519 of JAQSVV010000048.1, read as the reverse complement.
TATATTTTTCTTTTTTTATAAATGTTTTTTTTATTATTATTATTAGCTTTGGTAGGAAGATCCTTCTTCTTATCGTGCCAACGATGTTCTCTCTTACATAAGTATACCAAACTGTAATAAAAACATTGTAATAGCAAATATTTTAAGAAGAGTAACCATGGAGTTTCTTTCTTGCCGGTTCTTCTCCATGGAAACGACCAACCCGAACCGTGCCAATTTTTCGACGTTTTATAAGTGCCCACTGATGCCCATGTAAAATAAAACATTTTGATTTTGAAACAAATACCCATGCGTCCAACAGTGGGTTGAGAAAGAAAAATTACCAGTTGAATACTGAGAAATTCGAGAAAGTTGAAAACAGGTACGTCATAGAGAAAATTCAAAATAGAAAGAAAGAAAATACGTTTATCCGGCACATTTTAAGGCACACATTATTTTTGTGCACTTAGATAGGTTTTTGGGGCTTGATACTGTATCTAATAGGTTCAGGGGGGGGGGGGGGGTATTACAACGTCTTAAAATCAGGCTTGTTCTAGTGAGTGAACGAGATGGCGCCTTGTATAGCTCTGTCACTTTCACTCGCTGGGATAAGCCTGGTTTTAAGACGTTGTAATACATGTAATGCCTACCACGACGTTTTAAAGCGAGAGTAATTCCATTTTGGGAACGAGGTAGTGCTATATTGCTCTGTTTCTTTCCACGCGGTCACCAGTTCAGCAAAAAAACCTCGCCACTAGATCAGTACCTGACGCTGGTTTTCAACTGGTTTTACCCGTAGCTGCATTTGAAATTCCTAAGAAGTCTTTGATATTTGATGACGGCGTCAATGAGCTCAATTCAGCAAAAGTTTGCCTTCATAAAAAAGCAAGATTTCGGTACTGGTTGTTGCAATCTGTGTCTCGTTTATACGAGAGCATGATAACATTTTCCGATACACTGGTTTATTTTGCCTGCACCGATAACTATCGATCTGTTAGTACTGACGACCTGATACTTATAAATGCATACCAGTAAACAAAAACAATTCAAAAATATTGGTCAACTATAATATTACGTTTGACAAGAAAAGAATACGGACCAATTCTTGTGGAAATTGCAGAGAAAGTGTCTCTCGATTCTACAATATTAAGGCCAGAACATTTCCAATGTTGAACACATTCGAACAATCTCTTTTCGAAGATATGAAAATATTCTGCGAAAAAAACGTAAAATAATATAATATAAGATACAAGAAAAATATTCCACGGAGCTAAATCATTTTTCGTAACATCCACGAAATTGGTAACGTGTTGCAAAATATCAATGTTTATAATATGGAAATTTCCATAATCCGAGTGCTGGCAATATCCCACACTCGCGCAAAAGTAGAGATTTTCTGAGAACTCTTATTTTATGATGCCGGTCATAAATTGTGTCAACCCTCAGTCATGATGGTTATAGGGTTAGCATGAAAACAATATACAAATATAATATCAATATCTAATATTCTAAATGCTAAAGTTTGGATAGATGGATATTTGTTACTTAATCACGTCAGAACGGCTGAAAGGATCTTGATTAAATAATTAAATAACAAAATACCGTTATAAATATAAAATAATTATTATAACGGGAACACCATAATTATTGTTATAACAGCACCAGCTAGAAGCAAATATAATGAAATTGGAAAAAGTAGTATGATTTTTTTGGTCCAAAGGTTCTAGTTTTACTACCTCTTACGTACGGTCTACTGGCCTTGTTTGATATTGGTTTGCTTCCAATATAATAGACAGCCTTACTTTAAATTGAAAAGTGTACATGACTTAAAAATAACAAAATGGATAACGAGCAATATATTTACGATTACTTATCTAAAATGTGGTCTTTATATTTTGGCAACTTATTCTGTAATTGCAGCAAAACATTTTGGCATGTTGTTTTAATAATTGCCACATCCAGACATTGGAGTCAACTAGCGCGACTTTGCTTTACTATAATATCATAATATTATACAGTATTCCTGAGTTTTTTAAACGGGGCATATTATTATAAATTTTATTTTACCTATTCCGAAATGGTCGCGGGACTAACGAATTATCGTGACCCCAGAACGTAAAGGGCTATTGAAAGACACCGTGGATTTTAGTCAGTACAAGTCTGATAGTCCCTCCCACCCCGCTCTGGGCAGGAGGACTCATTTGAGGTTTTATCACGCTAAAGAAAAAAAACAATAAAGAAATAGGTACATTTCCTCTATATCATCCGTATATCAGAATGATGACAGAAAGACAATATTCTACACTTTTAAGAACATTGAAAAGGTTTCCAAGAAGTCTCGTCTACTGACGTCACGTGAATGGACACTGTCCGAAGTGACATCAACTCCTGGCCATATTGTAGGGTAACCAGAAAAAACTTAGTCGCAGTACAATAAACTTATCATAATTATTATTCAACTTATAACGTTCACGTTCCTATTGTGAGATGACGGTTCACGTGCGTTTAGGGTACTTGGATCACCAATCAACTGACATACTTTCTATATGAGCTGTCAAAACGCGATATTTCCATAGAATTTTATGTGGCAAAGCAGACTGTGCCGTCACTAACGTTTGAGTTAACATTAGTGACGTTACCTTTTGCTAATACTTATTATCATCTTACTATTTATTTATTTCATAGCTACTAAAAATCCAATTGAACAATTTTTTGAAAGATAACCGGGGCTTCGGCCCGAAAATTAAGATTTATTTTGTTTTGCAATTATAAATTATCGGTTAAGAGTCAAATATGTAAATTTTTACACAAAGAGTTGATAATGCAAGTTTCGGGGCCATATTTTTTTAGTCTTATTCGGTCAAGTGTTTAAAGGAAAAAATATAGACAACCTCTCTTCTGAAATGACATTAAAACGTGTAGCCGCTGATTGGTCCAAATGGCGAAACCTTGTACATGCTCTCTATCCTTACTAAGGGATGTAGGAATAAATATATAAATAATAGCACCCTTGAATTTCTAAGGCTATAAAAACCAGACATGACCGGTCATAGATAGTGTTTGATACACCCTACCCGTGACGTCACGACAGTCGTAAAACTCCGAGAATTCTTGTGTTTTTCCAAGAATATCTTGAGAACAAAGAACTGTCGTAGAATTCTTTATAAAATGCTTGTAGTTTGATTGAGTTATTCCTGTAAAAATGTTATAGGTTCCAGTGCATATAATATTCTAGATTTACGAGTGCTCTACAAAGTGCTCTACATTTTAATTTTATTATGACCTCGCAGCGTGGGGATCAATCGTTCAACCACCACGACAACCGTGTTGTTAAAATTGCGTCTTGTTTTCCCCATCTCGCTCTTAGGGTTGATTCACACTGAGACGCGCGCACCTTTTAATAGCGATTCGAATTATATATTTATTTAGTACACGAAAATATACACAGCGTCTCAAAATCTAACTTTATTTACTTCACAAATAGATTCATCATCATCAGCCTATAAATGTTTCCTGCTGGGAAACAAGCCTCCTCTCTGTGAGAGGGGGTGGGCCATAATACACCACGCGGGCCCAGTGCGGATTGTTGGATGTCACATGTCTTCGATTTTTTGGGACAAGGACATGTCAGTTTCCTCACGATGTTTTCCTTGATCGTTTTGGGAGCAGTGGTGATGAAATAAATTACACGTAATGCGCCTGCCTGGGTTCGAACTAACGACTTCCAACTCTTAATCCGAATCTACTGGACCGCCACTGCTCACCAAAAGATCCACAATTCCAGTATTGTTGCGTCTCGGTGTGTACTAACCCTTATAGAGTTGATGAGTTCTAATCCAAAAGGTATTAATTAACAACCGCTCTTTAGAAATCCGTTGAAAATGAAACAAGTCGGTCAAAAATAGAATTAATGATGACGTCAAACTATGAAAGGAAATTACTTGGACTCGAAAATCCTTGTATTATTTCTATGAGTAATGTACCCTGAAATGAGTGATGAAGTTAAATGGAAAACTTTTGATTGATGTTCCATTACGCTTCAGTTAAAACCAATAGGTTTGACAGTATTTCAATAAACTTGCTGAAATATAAATTAATATTTGAGTTATTAATACGTTTTTCTTTGTTTTAAATTAGTATGAGGGGTTTGAAAGCTAGGACAATATTTATGTAGATTTATATTTTATGTACATGTATATTTTATTCGAAAAATTGTCCAGAGTTTATCCGTTCATGGATGAGTTCTTGCACACATTGGGCGCTCGGTTAGTGGGTTGGTTCTTATAACGCCCGCCTGATAAGTGCGTGTTCGGAAACTCTCAATGTATACCCACTCTAAAGGTAACATTAAACACAGAACAGTGTAATTATTTTATAGAATAACCGCTCTTAATAAATAAGTTGTTCACTGTTTTATAAAAGTTTACAGGTTATAAGTTAACAGTAATAACAGCAGTTTCTGGAAAGGCTTTTAAAATTGACAAAAGTAATTTTTTCTCAGTGTTTCTCAATGCTTTACTGATTTTCAAACGTTATCCATGTTCAAATTTTACACCATGCCAAGAAATAAATGGGTTCGCCCGTTCTTTTTGCTTGAACTTGACACATCTGAAAACATGGAAATAAAATATACAATAGGAAAGGCAATAAACTTAAGACACAAACCACAGACAAGACCATGAACCTAGAATCAGATCAAAACGCAAAGCTATAAAGTTCGGTATTCACGAACTCATAAATATTGAAACCAACGGATAATGTGCTATTCTAACACGATTACCTGAGAAAATGCCCTGTTCACATCTTCGGGCGATGCGACTTGATTTAACCAATTTTCTAACGATTTTAATGAAACTTCATACTTATAAGCAGGACACAGAGGTCTAAAATGTTATGAAAGATCTTTTTTTTTTGAATAGAACTAAATTGGGCTGATTTTACTTTTTCGCAGAAACGGAGACATCCAATTATCTTTTAAAATGAAACATTCCGCATGTTGGTATTACTGTTGTTAGCTATAAATGAGTTTTTTTTTACCTCAAGCGATACGATTTATGACGTCATTAAATTTGTCTGTAGCCATTTCGAGCGTGCTTCATGTTGCTCGTCGCAAGTCGTTCAATACCACTTTTGTAGTTTGTCGTAAGCACTCGCTCTTAGGAACGCGTGCCGCTTGAGCGTGTAAGTCGTGGCCCGGCCGTAATGGGTAATAAATAATCTGACTAACCTGTAATTAAACATGATTGAATTGATAACTAGATGTATTTTAATAGTTCTCAGATAAGTGAACTAGGTGATGACGATGACTGATCTTTATTTGTTACGTCTATGCATAGGTTATTGGAAAAATGACTAGGTAGGTATATCAATTGAACATTTATAAAGGTATCTTTACATGACACAAGTGGATAAGCGATTGACTGCTGAGCCGCGTGTCACGGGTTTGCTTCACGGATGGAAGAAATATTTTTATAGTCTATGATTAGTTGTTTGGGGTCCAGCTGTGTATGATTTTTTGATAGTTTAGTAGTGTTTCTAACGCACAAACGGTACAGGAGATATTCTTCGTGTGGGGCAAAGTATTTTTAAAAATATACATGCAATGTGTAATTGTGTATTGGGTACTAAAACTTTTGCTAGACCAACTTGTCATCTTATTTGTTTTTAAAACTGATAATCGATAAGTTCCGAAGTATTGCTAGAAGAGGACATTGGGAAGAAACGTACCGACCGACCAGTGCCGGATTAGCCATATAGCAGGAGGCAGCAAATGCTACGGGCCCCGCGCCATGTGGGGCCCCGCCTCTGTGCCCAATAAAAAATCAGAATTAAGTAATACACCTTGGCTTAAAGTGAGAGATTGGCCACACTGTCACTACTAACGCCTCGTTACAGTCGTCTCCTCAAGACCTTAATACAGGATACGCTCTGTATAAAAACATTTCATGACTATATCGAAGCAATACCATCCACATTGAGGCATTTCGTATTAGGGGCCCCCTCTAGAGGGCCAAACGTGCGGGGGTCGCGAAACTTATCTCATTACCGTGACCCCGGAACGTAAAGAGCTATTGAAGGACACCGTGGATCTACCGCTAAAAAAAGAGGCAATGTAACTCTAGGGCCCAATGGTTCCATTTGCTACGGGCCCCGCACCGGCTTTATCCGGCACTGCGACCGACCCTGCAACAGATTTGAAACACCGGTAGAAACAATATTTTTAAAAATTGGTGATATTTGTCTCTTTTTGATCCTATTTACAACTGAACTGCCGTCTTACTACAAAAAGTTACATCTGTTGAACACTAAACTTGTCTAAAAAACTGTCAACGTCAACGAAACGACGTTTCTCATTGATATAAGAGTCGTTTTGCAGTTACCGACACTTTTTTTAGACAAGTGTTTAACCGATGATGTTTATCTTTTTTTGTAGTAAGACGGATAATGTTACCTAGATGTCGCATTGCTGTAGTTTAAAAGTAAAAGAAATACGAAACTTCTCCGAGAAGTTCTTAACAATGTTTTTGTTAAACTAAAAATTTTGTTACGACTTGTAACATGTTTACGTAACAAAAGTTGTAACATGGTTTCGTTCCGTGACGACTAACAATGGAGAACGTTGCTACTGTCTTACAATTTTGTTTACTTGCAACAACAAAGTTTAAAAATTCTCTTGATGTTATCAACTAGTCTCTGACACGTGTCTAAGACAAGTCTAGACTTTTTACTATAAGGGAACATTCTAAGGAAAAAAGATATGGTAGGCCTACGCGCTGTACGCATTTACTGTTGACCTCACACAGTAAACAGAGTACCTACGTAAATGTTAGGTACCTATTACCAGAACTTTGATAGTTTCTTACTTTTTTGACACCATTGCTGATGTGAATCAAAGGTCCGTACGCACCATAGTATATGACGTTATTAAACATTTCCTTAAATATTCGAATGCAGTGGCCAAGCGTGAAGCAAGCGATGGCGTAAGGTTCTCGAATGGAGACCATACACCGGCAAGCGTAGAGCAAGGTGGACAGACATCACATTATCACAATCATAGGATAGCGCTGGATGCAAGCCGCTTTCAATCGGTCCTTTTGTAAATTTATGGGAGAGGTCTATTATCAGCAGTAGACGTTCTACGGCTGATTTTATGATGAAGATGAAATGCGGTGCGTACGGTGCAGGTGAAATGTTAGAGACTTCACATGCTTTCATACGAGGAATTGCATTTACATTCGTTCACTGCATTTACAGGACAACTAATAATTGTAATATGCGGCGCGTACGATGCGTGTGGTGCGTAAGTGAGGCGTACGGTGTGTACGTAAACTACATAACTCATATACAATCTCAAAAGTAATCTTTTTAAATATTAAACACTCTTAGCCAGTCATCCAAGTCAGTTTATCTGGTTGTGAAAAAAATAATAGGTCTGTATTATGTTTTACGTACAAATTCTTTCCACGTGACAGTTTATTTCAGCTTTACTGAAATCGAAATGTTAATATTTAAAAAGGAAGTGCTTATTGTCTCTGACAGCCCGAGCGACATGAATAAAGATGTGAATTTGAGATGAAATGGACTGAAATTAGCAAGTCATGGTGCAATCAAATTAAAAAACGCAATTAAATATTTTGTGTTTGCTATTACGAAAATATTTGAGACCAGCTGATGCCCGCGACATTCGTATAGCACCAAAAAATCCATGCAGTACTTTTTACATAGGTACAGACAAAAATTCTAAAAACTAAATTTTTGGCTTCGGTATCGATTGTAGATCACACTCCAAATATACACTGTATTTATGTGTAGATTATAATTTCGGAAGTAGTTCTAAGTCTGTCCTTATCTGTATTACCTGTCAAGCCGTAAAAGCTGAACGTATTTCGATGAAATTTGACACATCTAGGTTCGAACCGTGGCACGTGATTTCAAAATTCCGCTTTTGCAAGCGAAATTTTACCGTTACATATACAAGTGAAATATTATAAGTAACAGCTATCGTAAGTCCAACAGAACATACTGCGACATCACACTACTTCAACAGTCGAACTAATTTAATGTGTGTATGCTGGGTGTTTTTCACCCCGCAAATGATCATTAATGAACCCTTTCGGTGCTCAGCGAAATTTTTTTGTTGCAATGTTTTTTTCTTTTTCATTAACGTCTTTTTTCTTTTAACATTATATTTAATTATATTATTGTTGTGCAAGAATTAATTTTTCTAATTTATTGTATTTCTAACCCTTCTTCGTTATTTGTTTTATAAACCTTATAGATGAGAATTTTCGAAAATCTTTGAATGCAGTTTGCTTTCTATTCAAAAATAAAGGAATGTTTGTGTTTTTTGGGACAAACCCACCACACTATTCCCAAACCACTGCAACTCCTGAAATCCAGAATCAACAGTGGCAACCACCAGAAAAGCGCCGAGACAATGAAGCCTCGACGTGTCCCGGAGAATGAATTTACCTGTCTTGGATCCTGCACGAAATTAATCAGAAAAGAATAGTGGAGGAGTAGGAAAAATATGTTTCCACTTCAGACAGAACAGACAGAACAAAACAAGGCCAATAGGCACAAAGGGGGCATTACAACTGGGAGAAGCCCAGTTGCCTAGCACCACGGGTAAAAATGACTACTAATATTAATGGGTCCTAAGTTGTGAGCTGCTATATTTGATTTCAATAATAGGTATGGCAAAAACGCTTGAACGCACGGAAGTTTGTTCGAGTTTCGACAAGGTCCATATAATAAATGACTCCAGATGTAGTCTGAACAGCATCCAACATAATATTGCGTTCGTTTTGCCAAAGAATACACTCCCAAAGAATATGATGTGCTGATTGTTCATATTCACAGTCAGGTGTCGAACATTGACAAAAAGGCGAGGGAACAAGCTTGAAGGAAAACAATTTACTTTTAAAGTTACCATGTCCGGTGAGAAATTGGGCAACACAGTGATCCACCTCCAGCCACGTCCTAGCCAGCCGCTCACGAACGGATGGAAAGAACTGGTACAGGTGCCGTCCCTTGATAGAATTATCCCACCTATTTTGCCATTCGGATAAAAGATCCTCCCAGACGTCGCTCTGGGGTTTGAATAATCGAGATATCTTATCACGGTCACGTTGCGGTAGAAAATCAGCGTCAGTGGTCTCCCGTGCGGAAAAGTTCATAGCAGCGCGTCGTTGCACTTCAAGATCTACTGGTAAAACACCAGCAAGTACCGGCAAAGCTTCAGTACTGACGGTCCTATACGCTTTACTTAAGAATAACAAAGCCAAGCGCTGACTTTGAAGCAATTTACGTCGTGCCGCACCTATGGTGGCTCTATCGGCCCAAACTGGTGCTCCGTAGCACACACAGCCCAAGTAAGTAGCCCCATAAATAGATTTTAAGGTTAAAAATGACAAACCCCAAGTAGATTTAGATATTCTCGTTAGGGCATAAAAGTTATTTTTAGCTTTTTCACCAACCGTTTTTAATGTTCTATAAATGTGAAATTCCTCTCTAAGACTAAACCAAGATAGCACACCGATTGTTTTCTCTTAACGGGAACATTATTGAATTTAATACTAGGCCACGATTTAAGGTCACCCTTTAAAATGAGTTGATAGGTTTTTTGTGGTGCAAAGGTCAAGCGGTTTCGATCGCCCCACTGAGATATTAATCGTAGGCAAGTGTCAGCCAAATTCTCGAGTCCAGCACGAGTACTTGACTGAATGAGCAGAAGGCCATCGTCCGCATAACCAGTTAAAGAACAACCACTTGGAAGAGGAATCGCGAGGAAATCATCGAAGCGTAGATTCCATAAATGAGGACCGATAACCGAACCTTGAGGACAGCCCATAGTAAGAGGTTTCGATACGGAATGATGTCCGAGCTTAAGTTTAGCGTATCCGTTAGAAAAGTACGAATAAAGAAGATTAAATATATTTTTATAGCAACCACGAGCTTTAATCTTAAGTAGTAGCATTGGCCACCATGCGTTATCAAAAGCCCCGGAAATGTCTAGAAAGATACCTACTACGTACTTGTGCTCGGAGGTATTAACCATTTTTCTAACAGAAAGTGCCGCGTCAACGGTTGATTTGCCGACAGTAAAACCGAATTGATTTTTATGGAATTTGGGTCCGTCCGGTAACAATCGAGGGACGATAAGACGCTCCAAGAGCTTTCCCAAAGATGGTAATAATGTTATGGGCCGGTAAGACTTAGGGTCATCTGGTGGCTTGTCGCCGCTTTTAGGTATTATTCGAATAAAGCCATGTCTCCATATACGAGGAAAAACACCTTCAGCAATACACCGGTTGTAAACAGTTAATATCGCGTCGGCCGCTGTTTTACACGCTTCTTTTATCATACGATTGGATATTTTATCTTCACCTGATGATTTGTAAAGGGGCAGCCTCCTGACAACATTAATGAATTCGTCAGTGGATGGAAAGTCTGACGCTGGTGATTCAGGCGGGACTGTAGCCCAGGCTCTAATCTGTTGATGGTAGTCAGTATCATTAACAGGTGAATCATCAGGGATAAGAGTATTTAATAAAACTTCCGTTGTTTCTTCAATACCGGTGGTGTGTTTATTATTTACTTTAATATTCTGAACATACGCGAGGTCGACCGATCGATTGGCTTTAAACTCATGATATAAAGAAGACCACGGACCTTCCTTTTCTAATTTATCCACTACTTTGCGCAACAATTTACCTTTAGACTTTTCAACCGATGCTCTGTAACGGGACCTGGCAACTCTAAATGTATTTAAAGCAGAGGTTAGTGAGTCTCCGGTGACTTGACGTTTTTTAAGCTTATTGAGGTGTTTACGCGCTCGACGATAAGTTTTACGCTGTTCGGTTAGGTAGTCACACCACCAATCACATCTACGTACATTGGTCATAGGTCCGCGACCAATAGCAATGTCAGCACAGTAAGTGAAGGTGTCCGACATAATTTCAGCACTTTCTTCAGCTGACAGCCCATCACGAGTGAAATCTTTGGCATGACACGCAAAAAGCGATCTAAAGAATTCCCAATTAGCACCCTTACTTTTATACCTAAAGTTACCAATTACATGTGAAGAACCATGAGTAGAAACCGGAACAAACTCGTACACAATCAAGCGATGATCACTGCAAGACGCGTCCGGTAGGACACGCCACCTATCCAAGCGTACGTCGGCACTAGAAAGTGTGACGTCAATACAAGATTCGCCCATTGGGCTGCAAAAAGTAGGTGGTGCATCGGGGGTGTTATGGATACTTAGGTTCATCTCAGCAATGAAATCTTCAACAGCGCAACGGCGTTCGTAATCCGTGGACCGAACTTTGCCATACCACAGGGACGATGACGCATTTACATCAGCGCCAACGATGACTTTGCAGCCCGCGAGTGACCGCAAGACGTGACGGAGGTTATGTATGTGAGGAGCAACAGGGTCTGAATATTGAAAGTAGCAGCTCACAACGTAAACTTTGAAAGCAGCGGATGAGACTTCCGCAACTGCACAGTGGGGCGTCATGAGGTTACGCAAAGACGTTACTGTAAAGTTAGCAGAACGCGACACGTAAATGCCGACTCGTGCCTTGTTATCCAACTGAACTACTTTGTGGCGCAAGCGCGTGTTTTGGTATTGTTCTTGAACCAGTACAATGTCTAATTTGTAATCGATAATTAATTTGTCCAATTCAGAAGTCGCCACCCTATCATTGTGAAGGTTTAGTTGTCCTATTATTAAACTATCCATTTTATTAATAATTAGTGTTGCGTATTAACTGTTCGAGCCTAACTTTATAGGTGGTACACTGCTGAGAGCCGCACCGATGGTCGGACGGTTTTTTAGTACGTTTGCACGCCAAACATACCGGTGTAAAATTTAAATTATCCTTATGCGGGCATTCTTTTGTTTCATGTGCTTCTGAGCAATTAGCACAGGTAGGCAATTTATTAACGCAGTATTTTTTCACGTGACCGAATTGCTGGCAATGTAAACAACGAACTACATCGATATCATCAAAAAATCGGCAAGTCGCGAAGTCAATAAAAAGCTTCTCTTTGGTATTAATTAAATGCTTTCGTATGGCGTTGTCGATTTCAATGCCTACCCACTTCCGACCATTATCTAATACGCGTCTACGTATAATTTTTGTCGACTTAATAAATTCATCTTCACTAATTGCCAATTCGTCTTTTATATTTTGACGGAACAACGCATGCAAAAAAGGTTTGTCTTCCATTGAGGATGGGACGTCTTTAATTAATAAACGTGGCTTGCGGCCTTTCGGTTTTTCAAGTCTTAACCCGGCGGTCTTAATAGCATCAACCGATTGAAGTTTATTTAATTGATTGTCGTTAGCGACACGTAATACAACGCCCGATTTCGCGATTTTTTTCATGCCTACAATTTGGAAACCGTCGTCCGTTGGGTTAATCGCTTTTTTAAGAGCTTCTTTAGTGGCTGAGGAAGTTGCGAATTCAGCTGACCTTTCGTTGGAGGGATAAGCAATTAAACACGGTAGCGGTGGTCTCGACTCCATCGCTGGAGCGACCTTCGGCAGACGGAGTTTCAGAGAATCGGAATAAGATAATTTATTGGAATCGGTTTTTACAATGCTGACATTATTATTTAATTTAACTTTGTCCAATTCGCGCTCAACATTGGCTAACTTCGTTTCATTAGAAGAAGACCGTATGGCTAACAAAGAAACAATGGACGTAATCCGCTGTGTCATGTCCATAATCGCGGATTTATTGGCTACATTAATACGAGAACCCTGATCATTCACAAGGTCGTTTATTTTCGATAAGTATGCAGACGCCTGATTAACTAAATCGTAGTAATCTTCGTTCGAGTTACTGATATTCACTGTTACCGGCGGAGATTTTTCGACAGAATCGGTTAAATGTTGTCTCTTAGGTCTTTCTTCGGGTGTTAAGTATGACGGAGACATTTCAGTAAACAAACGTTTAGAGTAAGCGGAGGTCGGTGACCTGTGTGGTTTATTTGTTCGACGCGATGTTTCTCCTGGTATCGGATCAGGTGGTTCATCACTGGACAACATGTTAAATTAAAACAATAAATAGATTTAAAAAACGAACGTAAAAAGAAAAAATAACGAAGGAAAAATTTTATCGCGGTACCCCCACACCCAAAAAATAAAAAGTACTCACCGAGCGCTGAGCATGAACTAATTTAAAACTATATTTACCAATAAAATGCGCGTAAAACACTTAAAAAACGTACAATACCACCACTAAGCACAAAAGCACACAGCTAGGATCAATTCACGAGCCGGTAATTGACGATGAAACACTTAAAAATTAATTATTATCGGCAGCGAAACAAATCACTTCTGCACTGTGCGGTTGCACGAAAGGAAGTGAAAAATAAAGGAATGTTTCCTTTGAGTAAAATTTTCTATTTGCAGTATTAAGAGTACTTTCCCTCCAGGTGGCATTACAAAATTCCACCCAGTATGGTCCGGTTAGTGCCTCTGCAGTACTAATATCTCTCTCGCTATCAAAGGCCGGTCGTAAAATCTAGTCTATTGTCATGCACCAAGGCGCTTTATGAAGTCTTGGCAAGACTATTATAATCTTGCAAGACTGTCATCTAGGTCTATAACAATATGAATCTTTTTATATACACTTCTCATCAAAAAAATCGAAACACCTCGCAGTTTATGATTTGATAAGGATTATCAGAAAAATGTGTATATTTAGGAATAAATGTAAAATGTCATTTAATAGTGAGTAGTATGAGGTTTTTAAATCCTAATGTTAATGTTCTAAATTCAAATTAAGTCTTCATAGGTTTCGTATTTTGTATAATGAGTAATTTTTACCCTGTATGGAATATGAAGGAAATGGGTAAAACAACACGCGTAAATGAAAAAAAAAATGTAAGAAACGTTTATTTAATAACTTGTATTCCCTCCGCGAGCTCTTATTACTGCTTCCATACGGTTCTTCATCGATCGGATGAGAGTCACGATCACATGTTGTGGTATATTATTCCATTCCTCTTGGATTGCATTTTGCAGCTGGCTAAGTGTTTCTGGGGCTGGATCTCTTGCTCGAATTCGTCTCTTTAATTCATCCCATAGATGTTCAATGGGATTCATGTCCGGGCTTCTTGCTGGCCATACCATAATGGAGATACCGACTTCGGTAAGATAATCTCGTACGACGCCCGCGGTGTGAGCTCTAGCATTGTCGTGCATGAATATGAAGTCGTTGCCAATAAAATGTGCATAGGGCATCACATGAGGTTCAAGACACTGTTCGATGTACCGATGAGAATTTAGTGCAGGCAGCCGTGGCCCAGACACAAAGGCAAGTTCTGTCTTACCGTCGGCGCTGATTCCTCCCCAAACCGTCCACGAACCGCCACCATAGCTGACCTTTTCTTCAATGCAGCATTGTGCAAAGCGTTCTCCATCTCTTCTGTAGACCTTGTTCCTTCCGTCGTTACCATACAGCATAATTTTACACTCATCAGAAAACAGTACTTTGCTCCACTGAAGGTATGACCAAGTTAGGTGCTCGCGTGCAAAGTTAAGGCGCGCTCTTCGATGGTCTGCAGTTAATTTCAGTCCATTCGCTGGCTTATGCGGTGCCAATCCGCGTTCCTTCAACCTTCTTCTTATTGTAGAGTCACTTACAGCTACTCTTCGTACAACGCGAAGCTGCTGCTGCAGTTGAAAAGCGTTAAGGCGTCGATTTCGTAAAGAAGTTGTTACAATAAATCGATCATCTCGCTCAGAAGTGACCCGATTCCTGCCAGATCCTGAACGGCGCGTGAACGAACCAGTCTCCCGATAGCGTTTGTAGACTCTATGAACAGATGATAAGCTTAGATGCAATCTTGCAGCCACAACACGCTGACTAAGTCCAGAATCCAGCAATGCCACCACTTGGGCGGCTTCTGCGGGCGAAGTATCCATATGTTTTAGAAAAAAAAGTTTTTTCAGACGTCCCAAAGTCACAGTAAATGAAATAAGAAACAGAAAGTTTAAAGACAAGCGCTAATTTTTAGTTTTTAAACGAGAAACGTACTCCAACCCTAAATACACATTTGTCTCAAAACAGTGATTAATTTCATTTATAGGATAAACAAATGAAATTAATTCGAATTTTAATTTTTTTCTTCTTACTGTAATGACCAAACTGCCAGCTACACAGTAACGTTTTTTTTTCATGGAATTAATTCTCTTTTGTAAAAAATTAGGACAAAAACAATAAAAACGAAAGTGTTTTGATTTTTTTGATGAGAAGTGTAGATAACAAATTCTTACATAGATAACATTTTTTTTGATGGACATGTTTGGAGCGCGCCTAATTGACATGGGCAAGGCATTTCATAGTCGTACTGCTTCGTCAGAAACAGATTTGCCGTAAAAGTTGCTAGAGTGCATTGGCATTTCCTGTTTCAGGTTTTCCGATGACCTTAGGTATGTGTGTCATGAAGGAACTTGAAACGTTATTGTGCTATTTTTTACAAAGCTTAAAAAATAACCGGATTTTTTTTTATGTATTATACTCGTACTTTCTGGTCATAGTTCTTTATCTAAAGAAACTCGTATGTAAAGCAGAAAAACATCATCATGGCTGTTTTCCTAATTTTTTCTTAGAAAACGTTTCCTCGCACTAGAAATGTTTTCTGTGTCATGGGAACGTTTACAAAAATGAAAACACAAATATCAAACCTAAAACAACTACTTGTTGACCACACAAATATTTTATTCTGTGCGGGGATCGAATCTGTCACACGATGCGCAGCAGTCGATCGCTCAACCAATGCGCCAACCGTGCCGTCATTTAACTAAGTAATTGTATATCCTATACAGCTTGGCCAGAACGGATTGAAACGGAACTATATTTTTGTTTCTGACAACGTTTTAAAATCTTTGATATTTGATGTAAACAAAGACCGCAGGTTTGTTAGATTTATCATTGTGCCATAAAACTAACGTAATAAGTGAAAAAAATAAAAATGAAATCGTTCAAAGTGCTGGTAGCGAGAAGACAGTGGCGACTTCCGGTTTTCTACAGTTTTTTGCCAAGCTGTAAATTATTTTACAAAAGGTTAAAAACATTGGATTTTAACAAATATTTTGCTTGATTAATGATCAACAATCAGCCAGTTCAACTACACATCAAATGAGCTTTTGTCGAATAAACAGTGTGTGAAAGTAACAAATGGTTAGAGTTCGCATTGATTACTAAAATTATCAACGTGGAGTTTAATATAATTTCTAAATCCATTCGTAATTAACAGTAGCAATATATTCGAAAATATTATTAATTAAAACCAATACCATGTGCGAGACCACTGTGTATACACCCACCACCCATTGCCCGCCATATTTGATGAATGACGAATGCTCTTTGTGTTTAATTTAAACATGCGTCACGTTATTATGGTACCAAATACTGCACAATTAGTACAGGAATAATTAGCTATTTTATGGTAATAGCAGTTCTCAATACTGATTATTATTATTAGTAGTTGTAGCAGTTACTCCAAGCGCGAGTACAGAACTTCACAGCATCGATCTTGTTTTTGCGAGAGGTGAAGAACTGACGCATACCGAACCGATCGGGTTTGTAACTTGCATTTATTAAAACAACACTGTGCACCTATTTATTATTTGAGAGCGGTGGTAGCCCAGTGGTATCATCCTCAACTTATGAGTTGTAAGTCGTGGGGAAGCACAGCCAGTAATTTACTTAGATCACCACTACTCTCAAAACGGCGTAGGAAACCATCGTGAGGGAACCGGCCTGTCGTATAACCTAAAATTCGAACACATGTAATATCTACCAACCCGCACTGAACCCGCATAGTAGACCTCTCTTTGAGAGTGAGCTAATAATGATAATATGTGATAATGGTCTGTGTCCCAGCAGTAGGAATATTTATAGGTTGATGATGATGAATGATCATTCGTGGGTCACCCAGCGCAGCCCACTTCCGGGCACCAATCTTCTGGCGATGTCCGTGTCAAAACATTATCACAAAAGAAGAAGATTCGTTTGTGTGTATTGTACAACATAAATATCCCATCTCATGTTAGATCATAGCGTTAGTGACGAAGTCAATTTGAAACTTATAACATCTTACCACAAGAAAGAGAAACATCTGATGAACACTTACTTGTCTAAAAAAACTGTCAACTGTCAAAACGACATTTCACATTGATATAAGGGTCATTTTGCAGTTACACTTTTTTTGGACAAGCGTTTAACAAATGTTTATAATTTTCTGGTAGGAAAAATATCGTAAGAATTTGTGTTGAACATAGTAAGTTATTATCCTTGATTTTAGTATTCGACCCAACGGTAAAGTTCGATCAACCTTGTTGTAAGATGGATGATTCAAACTAGGCAAGTCGGAAATGAATTGAAAGCGGGCACGGATCCAGAATAATCCCAGCTTTTGTCACGGGACAAAACCCGTCCCAATCGGAAAAACTGGTGAATGGAGGAGAAAGCGAAAACCTCCTCGTTTTCGGGTCATTTCACTTCTTCGCACTTTGGCCTGGCCTTACATTGTACACATACAAAAATGGTTGGTATATCATCATACACGTACACTCATAATGGAGATATGAATGAGTACAGTTGATGCGCTCACATTGTGGACACCAGCTTTTTAATGGAGACCAAAACCCGACCAAATTATATAATTTGTTCATTAATCTTGATTAAAATACGAGTAATAATACATTAACACATCGTATTCCAAATTACGACCAAAACACGACTAATTAGAGTCCTATTACAACAGTGGTCGTTGGATGTCGACGTGAGTTCCGCTCACTGGATATCAAACGTTTGTGTTATATGAGTATTTGTGAATAAGTTTGCATATACGGACTTGCGTTGCGTTGGTTTAATTCGCAGTTTCATAGTTATTATTGAAAATGGTTGCTGTTCAGTTGCTACTAAGTAAATCTATCAAAATGACTTTTCCGCCGTGAAAAGTATGTTGTGCGATTTGTCTCGGCCATTTCTATATTTTTTTCACACTCGTTACAGGTAACCAATAGCACAAAAGTCTAACGAGTTCTCTCCCTAGGGATACCGTATTATCCAGAACTTACTTGTAAGTTAAGGTCTGTTCAGAGGCCTTACCACGAGCTCTTCAGGCGATACAATTTAGGCTGTGGGAAAGAGACAGAGCTTTAATAGTCGTCTAGCGCCATCTCTTTCTTACAGCATAAACTGGATCGCGTTAAGAGCTCGTGGTAAGGCCTCAGTTCAGGTTGAATCCGGTTAGACTTGAAGCCGACCCAAACGTAGTTGGGAAAAGGGGTCTAGATTTGTGCGATAGTTTTCGTTAGTATTCTTCTTGACTATACTCATTGACTATACTTGATAATTTCCGCTACAGGTCCCCTTGCCAATTTCTTCTATTTTGTAAAGCTAAACCAACACTAGGTTTCTAATGAAGTAAGCAAGCATGCTCGTTGAGCGGACTCCAAACATTTGTGCAAGCAGTATGAGCGAGCTTGCTTCGTTTGCATAACAATAACACGGCATGTGCAGTAATAATTATCTGTAAATGTTGTTTTATGGCTCGTCTCCCACACAGAGACTCAAGTAAATTAAGTTATTTCGCTTTGTACTGGATGTTTATTTACCTAACAAGTTCAAAAGTGTTACTTCGTTGTCATTGAAGTTCACGAGCAAAGGGCACAAAGAATTTTGATAATTTTGTCTTAGTTTTTGGAAACATCTAATTAGTTTGGATTATAAAATTAAAAGTTTTGACCTGTATTTTTCCTTTCTTTTGTTACCTACGTAAACTAAAATCAGTGAAGATACGAAACTTTTTATATCCACATGCAATCTGATGATTAAAAAAAACCGGCCAAGTGCGTGTCGGGCCACGCACAGTGTAGGGTTCCGTAGTTGCCCATCAAAATACTTATGCGAACTAACTAAACTGATTCGCTGAATTTAATTTTAAAAAGAAGAATTTTCAAAATCGGTCCAGAAGTCTTTGAGAAATCGGGGAAAATACATAAGAAAAAAGATTACAACGAATTTAGAACCTCCTCCTTTTTTTGAATTTAGTTAAAAATAGTTGACGATAAAAACCTACCTATCCCCAAAAAACATACCTATAAAAGCTGTAAAAATAAAGTTGACCAACTTACATTTGCAGTTGTCTCCGATACATTTTGTTAAAGAAAATATGATATCAAGTACATTTTATAAGTTGGTCGACTATTACTCGTAAAGTTGTAAAGCCTACTTAGTCATGATAATTTTCTTTTAAACTTCGTTATATGTACTACTATTGTGAATTTTTTCACACCCCCAAATATAACCGTTTAGCTGGTAGAGGGGGGGGACACTCGAATCGAGCAAAATTTAGCACTTTAAAGCTTAATATTTCACAAACGAATTTTTTTATCAAAAAACTGTTAATGGAAACTATCATTATTTTTTAAAGGCCTATTTAATGATACCCCACACTAAGGGGTACGCGAGAAAAAAAAAATCCTCACTTTACGTGTAAGTACTGGAGGTACCCTAAAAAAAAATATTTTACGAGATTTTATTTTACCACTTTTTCGGCACATAAAATCCGTATATTTACACCAAATTACAGCTCTCTAGTACTGTGCGTCTCTGAGCTAAACTGCGGACAGACGGACGGACGGACGGACGGACGGACGGACGGACGGACGGACGGACGGACGGACGGACGGACGGACATGGCGAAACTATAAGGGTTCCTTGTTGACTACGGAACCCTAAAAAAGGGAACTATATTTTTTGTCACCAAAATTTATATTTGTCATCAAGTTGTATCACCTAATAAATAGATCTATCGCCACGAAATATTTTCGTTCTCAGATAAACAAAGAGTGTTCCCAGGTATGAATTACCAAATTATTGTTAATATAATGTGTAAAATATGAGATGGATTACCAATAAAATTGTAGTGCATTACATGAATATAAACTTCGTTCTTATAATAATAGTTTTATTACTTAAACTAGTGTTTGCCCGCGGCTTCGCTTGCGTTATTTTAGAATTTGAGAAACAATACGGATCGTGTGGCGCCATCTGGAATATGAACGTAATTGTTTTCTCGGCAACAGCTCTCTTCTGTTATTCGGGATGTAAGATAGACCTTATATCCGTGTCTATACTCCTGGTCCTGACAACGTATATGCTAAATTTTGGGACGATCAATTCAGTAGGTAGTAATGCGTGAAAAGGTAAAAAACAAACATACTTGCATTTTTATTATTAGTTTAGATCAATAATATTATATCTAGGTACATAGTTTGCATAGGAAACGTCCTTATTTGAGCGACATTAATTTCAAAGAACCGTGTTTATTTTAAACATTAGACTATCATTTTTGGGTTGATTTACAGTATCGCTGCAAATTGAACGGACGATAGCATTGCTCTTCTCCCTTGCATTCCGCGTGATACCTACAAAATAACTAATTATCTGACTCGATTGACTCAACTTGTCGTCGTTTAAAACAGAATCTATGCACTGGTTTGAACACTAATTCAAAACATAAATAAACACAATTTTTTCTAATCTTTAAAATTCCACACCTCGAAACAATTACAATTTAAAAAAATATCCAACTTACTACCTACAATTTAAATCAGTGTAGATTTATATCCTAGAAAACTATTGAAAAAAAAATAGTAATAATTTAAAATCGCGAATAATATTGAAATAAAAGTATACACATTTTTTTTTATTATTTGAAACTCTCAGGACAAATATAAGAAAACTCAAAAAGTGAAAAAGGAAACAGCGAGATTTGATCCAGAGACCCCTTGCACGAAAGTCAAGCAGGATACCAACCAGACTGGCTAGTACGCTGACAGTGTTTTCAAATAGCGGTTCTTATACAAATGTCAACAATGACTGAAAATCAACATATTATAAAATTGCTAATCCCCCAAAGGGAATAGCGTAATTATACATATCCTTTTAATAGAAGAGCAGTTTAAGGAATATTTGGGGAAAAATTGACTAAATAATATCCAGTGGTTTAGCTTCCAACTAAAAACAAACAGATAAAAACAACAAAATTTTAAATTGCTTATCTCCCAGGAAAAATAGCGTAATGATACATAGCCTATCAACAGAAGCATTTTATTAGGAATATTTGAGGAAAATTTGATCGACAACTTTACAGTAGTTTAAGAGATAGATCAAATCAAAAAAACATAAAAAATTTCGAAAGAAAAAAAAAGTTGATTTGGCATCAGAATCGATCCCTTATCTCGAAAAAAATACAAAAAGAAAAAAATATTCAATGTACAGGAATGACAGCTCTACGATTTTATTATATGTAAAGATAATAGCTTGGTGCTCAAAATGGTAGATCTGTCACCAAAAGGTGGTAGTCAACAAATGGACCAATGATGTAAGAGCGAGCGAAGCGAGCTCGGGACTGGGGACACCCCGAAACGGATAGGTTAGGTTCGAAGGGGATGGCGGGGTCTGAAAGACCCCGCCATCCCCTTCGTGTTAGGTTACTTTAAACCTTTCTCACAGAAATAGGAGCCCCGCGAAGCGGGGCTCCGTCGACCTACCTTTGCTTAAATACTATTAGGACAAACCTATTATAATACATACAAAACCATTTATTTGGTACTTGACCCCATATCTCCATGATTTTCGGTAATTTATTGTGGAATTGATTTTATATTGGAAGATCGAATTATAATTTCGGATTAATGTGCAAATCTAATATTAATGGCTTGGAAAACCTGATCATGAAAGTGTTATCATTGCACTAATCTGACTGGTGGAAATGGAAAGCGATGGATAACATCTATTAAGAACGTATCCAAAATTATAGAAAAGAGGTATTGACGAAGTCAGTGATTGACGGGTTAAATGTAATAGGCAACATAGACTTCATACTCAGACGATAGAAATGTATTTTCCCCCGTTAACAGTATAAAAACATTTGCATTTTCTTTGAAAAGACACGTCTAAACTCCTCGGTACCTTTCAACTCCAGATCCAATACTGCTAAGCTATTGGGGCGCGCCCTATTCAAATCTGTTACATTACTTGCGCACAATTCTTTGCACGTAACGTCCCTTCAAGGGGGAAAGTGATCAATATTCAGAGGGTAACTATTCTTATTTTTTATTTACATTATACGAAGGTAAGTAAGTGTATTTTGTGATAGATGGTTGCTATTTGTTGGGCAACATGTTGTGTAGGTGCGTGCATTATTTGTAACCGTATGTATGACCCGACGGACATTTTCAACAAATGTTTGTTGAAAATGTCCGTCGGGTCATACATCACAGGTCTAGCTGTTTGTTCTGTTGTACCTATGTGATTTGAAATGTTCGTTAGCTCACCAACGAAACAGTAGAAATCTTCTCAGTAGAATTCTTCTATCTCAGTAGAATTCTTTACAGTATTTAAGTACAGCGTTTCTTATAGGGAAAAATGGAACAGCGCCTCTGGTGTGCGAAGCAGGAACTAAATTTTTTTTCTTAAAAATTGTTCATTTGAAATTGTCAAAGTTCCAGTTTACTTTACGTCTCAAATACTAAAAATTCGTGCTAAGGGTACAGATCTGAAACTGGATTGATGTTCAGAATGATACAAAATTTGCTTTTTTTATCAGCCTTCACTGTACCACTCCTTGGCAAAGGCTTTCCCCAAGTCTTTCCAAATGTTCTTGTACAGCGCCACTTTATTTACAAATAGATAATTTATCCACTCGATTCTTAGGAGGTGTCTACAAGCAATAAAAGTAAAATAAAAACAAACAGAGAACTTTCCTAAGAAAGTCGGATAAAAGACAAGAAAACCCGAGAATAAACAATAAGATTAATAACACCTGTAATATAGAAAGTTCGCGACACCGAGGCGGGTACGACACGATCTATCACCAGCGACCCACAGGGCCACGCTCCGAGGATCTCGACTGTCACCCTGATACAGGGTGCCGGAAACGTGAGAAAGTATCGATACTTTTTTGCACTTCCTTCGTATCGATATTTTATAAAATATAATTTTCTATCAAAATTATCTAAACAGTGTGTCCATTTTTATTTTATAGGGGACAGCCTTTTGGATTATTGCAATAAAATTTAGTTTTCAGTTTTAACATTTTTGCTCACTTGTTTTTATATCTTTTGATCACGTTTTGAAAATGCAGTCATGTTTTAATGGCATTTTTACAAATAAAAATGAAGTTATAAATTCAACAAGTAGCAAGTTTACAAAATAGAATCAGTTTTGTTCGACATTTATATACGACATCTATCCAAAATGATATTATGCAACCTGGATCAAGAAAAGATCAATATATTTTATCGATAAAGATCGTAATATCTATAGTTTTCTACAAACCTGAAGCTGTGATGATCATCCTTAATGTTTCCTTGTAATATTCGTCACATCAACGCAGAGGTTTAATTAATGTTTGTTTTACACGTCACACAAAATGACCTTGTAACGTTATATTGTAAGGACCGTGAACTTTATCCCTTTAGATTTGCCAGTCCTTTGTGTGTATGAAAGGTTGAGGGTTTTATGATATTAAACATTAATCCATATCCCGAAGTCGACACTCTTTTAATTATATTATTATAAATGAATTACTTGTTAAAAAATCAACATGGGTAGGTAAGGTACTTGGATAACTCTCCTGCGAAGCGCTTATGGTGGGTTTTCCTGTCACGCTGACCGCTTGCGGTAGGTCAGCGCTGATGGGTCATCTTTAGTGCCAGCAAGCATGAGAATCGGTTAGCCACTACTGCACGAGTGCACGTATGTATAATTATGCTACGTACTACGTAGTAAGCGGCCGTCAGCGCTGAGCGGTCGGCATTACTCAGAAATGCGCCATCCGCGTGCGGTCAGCGTGACAGGAGGAGGCGAAACGCGTGACGTAGAGGACAACCTCGACCTTGTTGCGAGGTGATTTCCATTCACCGTAGTCTCTTTTTATGTGTAGATTTAAATCTATACAAAATGACTCTCTTTTGTGTCGCAGTCGGGTAAAAAGAGATAGTCCAAATTAGAATTGAAGTCATCCTTGAGTCAACTACCTAAATACAAAAGTGACAATTGACCATAAAAATATTTACCTTCCGTGAAAACAAAAGCCTATTTTCTAATTCAGAATATTTTAATTACTAACAAAAAAGGGACATAGCTGAAACAGCTTTGGTATCGAACTAGTATCAAAGTGTTTTGATTAAACTGTCAGTTACAACCCCAGCACAGTGTTAGTTTGATTAGCCAGATTTTATTTGTGACTGATAGCTTTGTGACCTTGTGTTTGTGTTGATGTGCTTGATTGACGTGTGAATTCGCCGTTTTTAATTTTGCCGAACTGAACAACAAACAAGCATGGATTCAAACAATAGCTACGAACATTTTCACGATCTTAGATTATTAATAGAAAATTCAGATTCCTAGCAAGCCAGCAATGAGAATTCATGCCAAAAAAATGGTGGAAATACTAAGCCGTCGTTAGATTATTTCGTAAAATAAGTAAATATTATTATGTTAGAAAAACATTTAAATGTCTGTGGCGCTCATTCACACATTTACCTATAAAAAGTGGAACACGTAATCTACACATTTTTTATTCTAAGTTCACGGCGGGCGGCGGCGGTCTCCTTTTATTTTTCAGTAAATTTAACATTCGCAAGAAACACCTTTACAAGTGAATGCTCAAGTTTATCAGCATCCTTTAACAAATTGATGTTTGACTGCCATGCCCCGGACAATGATTTGGCCATATTATTTTGTCTTTTTGAAGTTCTTTCGAAAATAACATTTTTTTTTTTTTTTTTTTTAGGTGGTAAAATCATCAAATGAGTCCTCCCGCCCTGGGTGGGGCGGAAGGGACTGTCAGACTCTTACTGACTAAAATCCACCCGTGTTCCTGCCCTTTATGTTCCGGGGCCACGGTAACCTGGGTTAAGAAAAAACCCGCGACCCCAGCAGGCATTTGGCGCGAAACACGACGCGCCACCGACCCGGGCTTGGTCCTTGGTCGGACGGCGAGCTACCCATCACTCACCGTCCGCAAGCCCGCTCCGCCGCTGTGCCCTCTGCTGATCAGAGGGACACGCGTTGGAGCATCCACACGACAGGCTATTTGCATACGGGCAAAGAGACCACTTGGGCACACAGTGCCCAAGGAAGAGTTTTTGCCCGCATCCCAGGGTGCACCGGCCCGAAAAACTGGTCTTCCCCCTGGACGTATCCGAGAGGGAACTCCAGTCCACGGGCGCACGTGGAGGTTTCCTGTCATAGCACCCCTTCGAAAATAACATAATGAGTAAACAATCAGCCTTTAATTTTTTCTTGACTTTCCCCAACTATGTTTGGGGTCAATAAATATTGATATATTTTTTTTATTTTCAACCTTATCTACATAAAACCGGTAATTTTCTCTATCTTAGGCCGTGCGCTGCGTTAGGCGGGCGCCCGCGTGTGGCCTAACTGTTTCATGTAATCTCATAGACCAGCGCTGCGTGCAGCGGGTCCAGGCGCGGTATCTTCATAGAGGCATTTAGGCACAGCCTACCTTGCCAAAACTATGCACAAATAAAACAAATCCATTTATTGGAACAATGTAATAAAATAAAACAAAAACATTAATAAAGTGAAAACTCCTTATAAAAAGATAATAGCAACTTTCCGCGCCGCCCGTGTGACGTCACGTTCACTTCACTGTACTACGAGAAGCGAAAGGCCGACGATTCTCTTGCCTTTAAAATAGTAAATTTCATTCAAGAACGTATGATTTTTTTGTTTCATTTTGTCGTGTGTATGAACGAGACAGATAGATAAAAAATGGGCGGTCCCAGGCACGCTGTAGCTGGAGTTAACCAATCGGCAATGACCAGCGTTTTAAATGAATGAAAACCTTTTTTTTTATTTGAAATGTTTTGGCATGGCTTCGAGGCCTTTACGCCAAATTGAAAACCTTAGTGGGAACGCTCTGAACGGGGTTGCCAGTTCAAGAAATAAATTTCACACAGAAACGATATTAATAGAAAGAATTTTAAAAAAATGGGGTAGTAATGTCAAATCTATACATTCCAAAAGAAATGTATAATTTTAAAGAATAGCAACAGCCCTTTTGTAATAATTATAAACTAGAAATTTATTTTTTCTTCTCTTTGAGAATCTGGTTTTTGGGAACTTAGGAAAATAAGGCAACCCCGTGTGTTACTGTCAGTTTCAGACGTTTCAGTTTATTACGTCAAAAGTGTCAAAACTTTGTTATTGTTTTGTACTTTTGTTTTTAGTAAATCATAATTAATATTTAGCTTTAAATAATACGTTTTGAAACAAAAAGTTGTGTAAATATTAAAGAATATTCGTTTGTTTACTTAAAATGGTTCGAGTTTGTGTGATTTGTGCTGACAATGTGTGTTTATTAATGAATCTGATGACGCTTGTTGTGAAAACTTACTTTTCACAACTATCTTTTAAAGAACTACTAATATTATCGTAGGAGATTCAAGTTGTGTCTAAAAATTACGTGAATTAACCCAGAAACATGATAATTCATCTCATAATCGTCATTTCAATCTTCGAGAGAACTTATTCTTAGTGATGTGTTTTGTTACTATCATGGAGCAGTAATTATTTGTGGTGCCCGAATCTTCTATTTGAATCGTTAGAATATCGTGATTATTAATCTTACGTGATAATGTGAAGCAGTGGTGAGTGTTTTAAATTAAAAGTTGTGAAGTGGGCCGAAACTTTCTTCTATTTGCATTGTCAGTATCGAGTAATGTAGTTCGTTTTTTTTTATCTTTGGCTTGCCTAGCCTGGCTCAGGCACCAGGGCACGCCACTGAGCGGGTCGTCCTTCGATGAGATTACATGAAAACAGCACGCCACGCGGGCGCCCGCGGAATTTACAGTTAAGCAGACGCGTTGGTACCATAAATTCAATGAAAAAGTTTGAAATGAAAGAAAGTTTTCATCAGATTTTCAGACAAAATCAGACTATGCGTCTGATTCCATAAATTCAGTCACATAGGTGAAGTTTGAGTTGTAAAGGAAGTTTCTCTCTACCTAGTTCATTATTCCCTTAGCTAAGTAAGTTAAATTATTGCCCGAACGAAAACTTCAAGTAAAAAACCAATTTATTACAGGTACACAAAAACTTTGCAAAAGCTATAAAATTTTAATCTTAATCTAGCAACTCTCTAGCATTCAATATTTTCTTAAGAGTTCGAAAGCTAATTCCAATACAAAAGTTTTGAAGTTGTATGCAAACTGTGAGTTCTTTATAAACGTTGGTGTTAGATAAATAATAAGTTTTTGTATCGAGAGGTACCTACCTACTTCAGAGGGGATTACTAAGACAAGATACGAGTATTGAGAGTATCAAACTTTTGGATGGTTCGCTAAAACTCGAGAACGGCTGGACCTATTTGGCTAATTTTGTTTTTGAATTATTTTAATTATTATAAAACATTTTTGTTCTAAGATTTTTGGAAATTCACACAAAAAAAAAACGTTTTTGCCGTTTCCAAAAGTCTTAGAACAAAATCTGTTCAGCTGGGCTGAGTTACCCCATGAGAGGTTTTGAGCTTTTGGCGTTACGCGTTGTATACAGAATTATACATAATGTAGAATTATTAAAATTCATTAAATATGATAAAAAAAACTGAAGCGGTACGAAGTTCCGGGTCAGATTTTTTTTAATATGAATGTGTTAGACCAGTATAGATACATCTAGAAAAACCTGTAGAGCTTAAGTACACAGTGAGAAAGTCTAAATTGATTGCCCAATAAATCTAAAGGGACGTAAATTATAGTTTCACTTTAATAACTCACTCTATAAACGTCTTAGAAATATTATGAAATGTGCTGAGCACACATGGTTGCCAGATGTGGAGAGTCCACTTGCATTTTACAGCGATTGTTATGTAAGAGGTAAGTTTTTGTTCTTTAAATATAGCTGTTATAAAAAATGCTGATAAAATTGGGTTAGAAGCATTCAGAAATTATCTCTAAGGCGCGGGCCACACAAAAGAGACGTAAGAAGAGGACGCGTCGCGGATGTGCGAAAATGTATGAGAGTCGCGCCCGCAACGCGTCTCTTCTGTATGTTTTACGTCGCGACGCTTCTATACATTTTGTATGAAAGAGGCACCGAAGAGACATAATGACACCGCCCCGTCTAGCGTCTGCGTCTTACGTCTTCTCTATGTGGCCCGGGCCAAAGAGTACTATCACATTGTATAGGTAGGTACTTACAAAAGCAAATACATGAAAGTCCACTAAGTAAAACGTTACTGATTCTCATTAAGTCTCTTTCTGACAATTTCACAAAAGGCTTTTTCATAACTCAAAACAATATTTTTCCTCATTTATTTGTGGCCAGTTAATTAAAGCTAACATGATGAACATTTTACTTGCAAACGTTTCTATTAAACATTCAAAACTAAACCTTTCCACGTCTTGATAGGGTTCATTTGTTATTTATTTAACGTTCTCCGTTTAGTGTTGTGAATCACTTTCGAAGGCAATTTTGGTCCACCCTTGTATCCTGTATTGTGAGAAACGGCGTCTACTAAGTCTTATAACATTGTTATAAAAATAAAACTCAATCAAATCTCAACCTTATCGTTTCCCTTATAAGTCTCCAAAATATTCTAGCAAAAGTTTGAGCAGTTTATCGCGAAAATTAATGGTTTTATTTCAAAACAATTTGCGTAAATGTTGGTACATTTATTACTACGAAATATTATGTGCGAACTTTTTAACGCAATTTTTATAGAATTTTGATATTATAAAAAAAATCAAGGATTACTTAGCTATTGGTAACTAAATCACTCTCTACTCTCTATTTTGTTTTGTTTTTTTCTTACGTCAATTTGATTTCGGTTAACTACGACTATTATCAACAGCCAAGTATTTTAGAAGAATTTCTTGTCACAAACTGAATGTGTTTAATAATCATTCAAAGAAAAAAAAACAAATATGAAGGTGTTTCCAGAGTTTTATAAGTAAAAAATCCTGTAAACAGGTTTTCTCAAATAATTGAAAACTTGGCGCGTGCCTTCGAGCAGAACTGTTCCCGCCATCTTGTTTTTCAGAACAATATCTACAACAGTGTTATCTAAACAATGTCAATTCAGCATTATAACAACAAATCTGAACCAAAAATACAATTGCCATTATCAGAATAATAAACAACAACTGAACTAAACTCAGCTTGCAAATACACGTCTCGTATAAATACAATATTAATTAATAATCTAAAAGCTTAGCCCAAAAACAGTTAGTACATAAAGCGACACGTGACTCCGTTCAAATGAAGCCATATTGTTTCGCGTTCGAATTTGGAACGAACACGTTTCGAGCGGTTTATGAATGCGGCGCGGTACAATGAACGTAAATTGACAATCTGTTGCGATGAATTGTTGTTTATGTTGTTGAGAGTAACAAGGTTGGGTAGTTTGGGTGAGTGTACCTACTGGATATGATGATATCAAATAGCGATAGGTATGGGTAGGCTGAGGCTATAGGTGTTGATAAACTTGACCAATCACTTGGCAAGCGCAGCGTGTCACGTGCACTTGAAAGGTGGTCACACGATCTCATGAAAATTACTGGATTGCGCCGGATGCAAGCCGCTTTCAACGGTCCTGTTGGAAATCAATGTGGGAGGCCTGTGTTCATCAGTGGACGTTCTAGGCTGATAAGATGATGATGAGCATTCTTACGTATGTTACGTGATGTTAAGAAAACAAATGAGAGCGTTTTAGTGAGAATTATTTCAATGAACGTTTCAGCGAGCTGTCAAGCCTGACATCATTTTTTCTTGAAGAAAAAAAAATAGATGACTATCGACGAGCGTTCGCTAGAAAGATCTCAGAAAATGTTCGTAGTGATGTTTGGCTCAATGCTCGGCTCTGTTCGTTGTTCAGGACCCCTTAACGCGATCCAGTTTAGGCTGTGGGAAAGAGACAGAGCTATAATACAAGTCGTCTAGCGCCATCTCTTTCCCACAGCCTAAACTAGATCGCGTTAAGAGTTTATGGTAGGCCACCAGTTCACCAAAATTAAAAACGTACAAACACATTTTAGTGAAGTCACTTTTTTACAAATGTGTGAGTTTGTAATGCGATAGTCGCTTGGATACTAAAGTCGCAAGCTAACGGAGACTTGCGTCGTATTGTGGACGAAGGGGCTTATTGACTTATTGTATCTTACTAAACAATGCATTATCAGCATCTTTAACTGGCAGAAATTAATTAAGAATGAGACAAAACTACAGAGCCTTCCTTCTCTCTCTATCATTCCATCTCTACCCCATTGTCCACCGTCTTTGATTACAACCCGACCTATTTCTACCATCAATTGTTACGTACTTCACTCAGAAGTATAACAGTCGCTCTATAAGGGTATGAATAGGCCCGACCCATTCTCGTCTTCAAGTGTTTTCACCTCTCGTAGTGACGTCAGCACCATTGTTTGGTCCCTAACGCTGTTGTAGACCTGTCTTTATTAAGAGCGTTGAATACAGATCAATGACAGACAGTGAACCAATTTGTTAGAGACAAAACATTGTGTGACAAGGGTGAGTGAAGTGAGTACCTTGCGTATAAATGATGCTCACTTCACTCACCTTAAATCCTGATTCGTTTACATAGAGTTATTATAATGATTTTGTTTCAAATGTGATAGAGAAAAACTTGAATCCCACCAAAAACATTTCATGTAAAATGTTGCCAATACGAGCATGTAAGGTTTGCCCTGTGAAAAAGATATCAGATCTCATGTAGAACAAAGTTTCTGAATCTACACGGCCTAACTCTACCGACCCTAACTTCACAAATTCTACACATCAGTTAAAATGTATGGCTTCACCGTTTCGCTACCGTCGTGGAGATGATGCTAATATTAAGTTTCTGAAGTATGTAACGAAACAGCCAAGCCATAAATTTTAACTGATGTGTAGAATTTGTGAAGTTAGGGTCGGTAGAGTTAGGCCGTGTAGATTCAGAAACTTTGTTCTACATGAGATCTGATATCTTTTTCACAGGGCAAACCTTACATGCTCGTATTGGCAACATTTTACATGAAATGTTTTTGGTGGGATTTCAGTTCTTTTTGAAGTTGCTAGCATCTTGGATTTATAATGACGTCACATTATTCATCGAGTTGCTCTCCTTTAATTTGATACCCATATTGCAGAAGTGCATTAAAAATAACTATTCCGCCATATTGGATTTAGAATGACGTCACATTATTCATCGAGTTGCTCACATCGAGCCCTTTCATTTGACATCCATATTGTAGAAGCACATTAAAAATAACCTTTCCGCCATCTTGAATTTAGAATGACGTCACATTATTTATCGAGTTGCTCTTAACGAGCCCTTTCATTTGGTATCCATATTGTAGAAGGACATTAAAAATAACTATTCCGCCATCTTGGATTTAGAATGACGTCACATTATTCTCCTAGTTGCTCTCAACAAGCCCTTTCATTTGATACCCATATTGTAGAAGTGCATTGGAAATAACTACTACCCCTCCCCCCCCGCCCCATATTAGGGGATGGGGGGATGGGGGATGTTTTTTGTATACTGAACTTTGTTTACATACCGAATTTCGGCTTTCTAGCACTTCAGGAAGTACCCTAACATTTTAAGGTCTCATACCAACTTCTACCCCCCATTTTAGTGGGATCGGGGCCGAAAGTTATAAGTTTATGAATTTTTTTGTTGGTTGTATACCAAACTTAAATTACATACCGAATTTCAGCTCTCTAGCACTTCAGGAAGTAGCCAAACATTTTGATGATCATCAGTGTGTCAGTGTATCAGTGAATCAGTGAATCAGTGACGAAATCCGTGTATTTTAGATATCAATAAAATCTAAAGTATTATAGCTATTCTATTGATACTTTGTATGCCTAATAAGTCTATTAATGGCATCATATCCTGCGAATATGAACTTTCTGGTACATCGGAAATCAATACTATGAGGGTTCAAAAAAACGACGAAACACTTCGAGAAAAGGTAGGTAGTGCCCTTGCGCTTCGCTTGGCTCGTCTTGGCGGGGGCACTACCGTGCCCCCAGATTTGATTTTTTAATTTTTACGCTTTTATGCCTAAATCGCTGGTCCGATTTAGGCGTAGAAGAATTTTCTTGAAATGATATTTACGTGGGAACATGGAGATGGTAACATGCTTCTATTTTGCATAAAACTTAGAAATGGCGGGAAGGCTAGGCGAAAGCTTGTAACATTGTAAAAAAATACTAATATACTATTACCGCTTACCATCAGACGAGATAGCGTTTAAACGAGAACCTTGCACTAAATTTAAAAAATCAAACATCCAATAAAGGTCATGACTAAAATGATGCAAGAGTCGATCTTTAAAGCTGATTCGTGTTTGAATCGGCGGATCCGTGGACTAGAGATCATTAATTACTTTCTGCGAGTTTTCTTTGTGCCTCGGAAAGCACAATAAGCTGTTGACACCGGCTGTCATTTACAGATCTTTGATAATACTAAATATCTGATTGACCGAGCTTCGCTCGGTTTTTAAAATGTATATATCTTGGAAACCGAGCTTTCCTCGAACCTGAGACCTCGATAAATCAATTTCTTGAGCCTAAAAACCCTTACTCTGTAACTTTCATGAAAATCCTTGGAGCCGCTTCCGAGATCCTGATTATATATAAATAAATATACAAGAATTGCTCGTTTAAAGATATAAGATAGATATTTAGATGTACCCGATTAAATTGGATGCTGATGAATGATAATTTGATGCTGCAACATAGTGAAAATGCTAATATTTGAAAGCTACGATTTCAAAGGCGAGTGCAACTACAAATCACAGCGGCAAAGCTCAATAGTCAATCCCCATCGTAATCACTGTTTTGTGTCACTCTATGAAAACGTCAACAGGTGACAATATATGGCCATCTATAAGTATTTCATGAAAGAATTTTCGTACTCAAAAAAGAATAAAGGACCAATCAACCAATATTTCGTAAATCATACTAAGAATCTCAGTGCAAAAAATATAACTGAGAAACGTCTTCTTTAATGGTAGCGTAAAACTAAGTAATACGACTAAGGTGGCAAAACGCCCTATCACTCCAGCAATCGAACTTACTGCTCGGAGCTACATGCGAGTGTGGCAACTGTTTGTGCATAATATGGCTGAGGGCGAAGGCCATGAACACCAACAGCAGTCACCCTGGCATGTGGTTATGAGCAGGAAGTTTGAATACTAGAATAAACGGGCGTTTTGAAAATTATCGCTTTTTACCTAGTTCAATCTATACTTACATACTCTTAAATAAGATCCAAATAGAAAATGTACTCGTATGGCGCTAATTCAAAATTCAAACAAAATTTCGTTAATCTTAACTAAAATGTTGTCCATTTGATTTTAGTATCTCAAATAAACCAAACAGACCACATTGAAAATCGTAATCCCAGACATTACAAATAAAATGACCTCAATCCACAATACATTATGTTTTGTGTGGTCATCCCACATTACGGTTCAATGGAGGCTCCCAGTCTGTGTGTAAAACCCTCATAAATACAGATAGTTTGGTGGTTTTAAACTGGATTTAACACAAAACTTTATGGCTATCTATTTGTTTTTGGATTTGGTTTGGAGTAACATAATAGTACCAGTGTGTAGAACTTTAGCTTGGCACTAAGGAGATCCCGCATAAAGAGAATAGAACTGCTCTACTTGTATATTATTTGACTTCAAAAAAAGAATGCGACTTATGCCACCGGCCCTACTTATTTCCTTCTGTAAAGCCTACTCTTCACAATCGGCCATGATGGCCGTGTTTGCCGAACAGAAGGAGACGGCGCTATACCAGAAAGCAAGATGCAAATAATTCTATCTCGATTCTTAGTATAGCGCCGTCTCCTTCTTTTCGGCAAACACGACCATCATGGCCGATTGTGAAGAGGAGGCTTAAGAGGATAGAATAGCTGCTGCCATTTCAAGAAATAGGTATTTAGAAAAACTCGTACTGTCCCTCTCACGCGTTGACAAAACCCCGAGCGATAGAGAGCGTTGAAAATCGCGGGAGAAAACGTTTTTTACATACTAAATCACGACCAATCTCTTAGATTCTGGTGTCAATCGTTTCAGCATATTATATTCTAGGTTTGTAGGTTTTGTGTTTTTTCTTAAACTTCTTTGTTTTTTAAATACAAAGGTTTTACTTCAATGAAGATTTTGTCATAAAAATAGTAACTTTTAGGCGCCTGTAACTTTCAAACTATTATAAATTTTGAAAAAAAGGAAACCTATAAACCTAGTTTTTTACTGTGTCAGATGCATTGTAAAAAATCATTGAGATAGGATAACATTTAGGGGGAGGAAAACGTTTTCTCTTTTTGTATGGACGAAAGCTCGGTAGACGATAGTCTTAACACCTATGTACACATGTATGCAGAATTTGAGTTTGAATTCTATAAGTTAAGCGCCTTCAGAAGCTTCTGTCAGCTTCTGGGCGTCTACTTTCTAACTCCGTTAAAGATGGCACAGGTTCGGATACGTATGAAAGAACGTAACTAACGAAAAAATCTTTGCGTACGGATAATACAGCCACGAAGTCTTTTTGACGCAACGCTAATGCCCGTGTCATTCCATCAAATTACATTAAAAAATCTAGTAGGTACACGAATGTATGTACCAGGAATTTTCCGCAAGTCATGAGTGATGGCGCGGACGCTAAGGAGTTATCCGTCAAATTGTAATATGATTAATTTTTAGTTCGCGCTCGTTGTCCAAACGTTCGTAACTAAAGCCCAACCACGGGTTTGCTGCTAAGAGATTAGGGGGGTCTAAACTGAACTTATTTAAGACACCGAAAAGCATAACTTTATGCTTTCGTCGCTAAAAGAAAAGACACTTCAAAAGAGAGTTTTATTTGCTTATTTGCACTGGTTTTTCTTGATGTTTTGGTTGGTGTTATTCATTGGATCATAAAATGGACATTTTTCTGTACAACAAGATCGACATAAATCTGTCTTTGACTGTTTCGATTCCACATAGAAATGGAATTCACAAACAAAAGAAATAATCTTGCAAAAAAACTTAAGTATTGAGAAAGGCCAATTAATTAGAAAGATTTTATTAGTCCATTTTCATGAGAAGTTAACAAGAATGGAATGGAGGATGAAATTAACAAGAATATGGATAAATGTCGTTGTAGGTGTTTAAGATTTCTAAGTAAAATTAAAAGGCTGCAAGTAATGGGCAACTCGCCGACCATGGACGCCCGCATGCAGCATGCCCGGGTCGGGAGGACTCATTTGATGATTTTACCACGCAAAAAAAAAGGTATAATTACGTTATGGTTGGGTTCCAATGTCCTAGACATATTGAACAATCGGGACACCTTATTAAAAAGATTTGAGCTGGTCTATAATTCTAATGATCTAAACTGTTATTTTCTTTTCCACTGGAAATTGTCTTTATTTTCAGTAGGTATTTATTTTATGGTCGTTTTTTAAGCAGTCAGTTTTCATTGATTTAAAAACAACTTTTGCATTCATTTAGATTTGATCAATATTTGCCAGTCGTTTTATCAATAGTTAAACTGACTTTAGTACTAAAACCAACTCACTAACATCTTTGTTATAATTTTGTTGGTAAACTTCGTGTTTGGATGTTTGTTACTCTTTCCGTAAAAACCACTGTTCGGATTTCGAAAACGAAATTTGGTACACATATAGTTTATCACCTGGATTAACACATAGGAGTTTTTATCCCGATTTTATGTTCCCGTGGAAACATTTTTATTATGTCGTGGGCGGAGCCGCTGGCAACAGCTAGTGTAACAAGTACTACATATCTATATCCAGTCAGCTATTTCAAAAAGTACATTCAGTTTCGCTTTAGTATAGATTCGGACAATGTAACAGAACCACAAAAGGATCAAACGTCCACAACTTTCCTGTCTACAAGTTTCTTAATAATGCCCCACGGACACCGCTGACCTTTAAGGTGGGCTCTCGTGAACATGAAATTGAACTTTAATGTTAGTAATTTTAGAGTAGGTATTTCTTTTTTGCCCGAAGCCTTGTTATTTCTAGTTTTTTTAAGAGGGCTGTGTTTTAATTAAAGACCACTGTGTTTCAGATTTTCTGAAATTCTTTAGTATCTAAGTAGATATAGATAGAAGGAGCAATTTTGCTCAGCAACACAAAAAATACTTGAAAATGCCTTACATAAGCACATAGCCACAGATGGCAAAACATTTATCAACTCACGACTTTCAGTAATGGTGCCGTACCATTACTATGCGCATACGCAAATGGAAAATTAATACAAAACTTTCCTATAGGTAAAACTACACATAATATTCCCTAAGGTTTTCCAAAACGGTACCATGCTATCCTTCATATGAAATAAGTAGTATTAAATGTTTTGAATCTGTTTGCAAATTATAGTTTCTATGTCATGTTCATGGCAAAAAACTGTCACAATATTACATCCAGTACGTTATAACAACAACATCTGTAAAGATAAAATCAGCTGCGAGTAGGATTTAAACTCGCATCTTCTGAATAAGTACTCCAGTTCGCTGCTGACTTATTTATTCTTTCCCCAAAATATATTTACGATACTCGACACATGCTTACAATTGTAAGCATGTGTCGAGCTTAAGCTTTTAATTATTTAAATAATTAAAACTTTAAGCTCAGTTAATTTTACAGACGGTTCGATTACTTACAAAAGAAAAAGGAACTTTTAAGCAATGTTGTTTCTCCTACTCATACAAGCTGTTTTCCTTTCCCAGCGAGAACCATTAAGTTTCAACAACTTTAAAGATCTTAATCGGTGAGAATTCACGACTTGCAATAAACGTACCTATTTTATTTGAACACGACACTAAACTCGGTGGTGTTATTACCTCGGTCGCAATCGACTGCTCGACAAATAGTCGTCTGGTCGTAATTTTCAGAATCCACCCTTAATTTGTTGATGTCACATTGTTTGATTCTTTTAAAAGAGTAAAGTTTTAATTGAGTTTTTTGTTACAGGCCTGAAAGGAATTGGTGAAAACATTTGGGAGGAATAAAACCTTATTATTAACAAAAAAGAAGATTGAAGAAACATCGAACTGAAAAGCAAAAAAAATTGAGGCGGCGCTAAAAATAATAATTATTATTACTGCTTTTATTTACAAGCAAGCGTGTAAATTAATTATTAGAAGCCAAAAATCATTGTAAGTTGAAATCGGACCATTTGCTAGGACAAAAAAAAATGGGATAAATTATTGATTGACAAGCGACCAAAGTCACCGGAAACAATTAGTATATGTAACAGAAAAAAAATAGTAGATTATTAACCAAGGGGATAACGCAGTGTCTTCTGTCGCGGGTGACGATTTAAATCGCGAGCATAACGAAGGACTCGAGGCTTACTCCCGAGCGTAGCGAGGGTGTTAGAAACTTAAATCACGAGCGAAGCGAGGGATTTAAGACGAGTCCTGAGTGTAGCGAGGGATTTAAGTTCACCCAAGACTAAGACAGCTTTATCACCGAGGAAAATACTCTACTTTTCGTACCACTTGCGAAAAAATTAACGTTATAATAATATATATGAGATAAGCGAGGAGATCGTGGCTAAATAATTACAGCCGCACAGACCAATCTTCCGGGTTAAGCCGCGCTTGCAAAGGTTGGTCTGTGGATGGGTGACCATCTGTCATAGCGAGTTTCCTCCGTGCCTCGGAAAGCACGTAAAGCCGTTGGTCCCGGCTGTCATTTGTAGATCTTTGACAGTCGTTAATGTTAGTCAGAAGCTCTAAAGTCTGACAACCAGTCTTACCATGGGGTATCGTTTATCCAGTTTGTGGGTTGTGGAGGTCCGACAGGCAGTCGCTCCATGTAAAATACTGATATCCAGCTGAATCTGGTTTGACTGGAAGCCGACCCCAATACAGTTGGGAAAAGGCTAGGCAGATGATGAATATATTATGAGATAAGAATTAATTAAACATTTAAATTTAACAATAACTTATTTAAAACAATAAATTAAAATAAACTCAACGTTTATTTATTTGAAGAAAACAAATAAACGCGGCAAATTCCTAGATTATATTGTATTCTCGGAAAAGCAAAGGCATCAAGATCATACGGCCTCTTCGGTTTTCGTAATGTTATTAACTGCATAATAAATGCGTATTCCTTTTTCAAAAAGTTGTATAATGCTTTACATACAAACTCAATGGTGTAAAGACAGACTGATGTAGTTCACTATCGGTAAGTATTCGAAATTCAAATCACATTCTCTCCCTAGAGGATGAACGAAATTCAGTACAACTTTCTTTCCCTAGGGAAAGCTGTTTTTAACAGATTAATAATGACTATTGTTATGTACGCTTTTTGTGGCATAGAATGTCACTTTTTTGAGCAAGTGGTACGAAAAATTATATATTTTACAAATAAAGGGATGACAACATTGATGAAGCCAGCATAAATACATAAAAAATAAAACGTATAATGTATTTTTTTCGCTTAACAGCAATTTAAATTATCTGTGCGAAGCGTAAACGATTTTCATTTTCGCGTAAATAATATTCCCTAGGGATAGAATCAAGAATACGGCTCTGTAGCACTCGTTTTAATATTAATGTCATGTCACATCAGGATCGGTGATGGATTAGCTCAGTAAAATAACGTAAGTATTACAATGTCAGCGATATGTTGATTTTTTATCGAAAACTCTGAGAATCGCTTTGTTGTTCCAATGTCACGAAAGAATTCGATTTATGTAGAACATATTTGCAGAGGTATATTTTTTCAGTTTCAGTAGCTTCTAGGAAAGTTGGTTCTAACACAATTGACTCCAAGTTAGTACAGATTATAGAAAATATCAAATTCAGCTTGTAAATTATATCGTTCTGGATGTTGTTTCTAGATCTTCTATAGTTTTTAATCAGTACAAAGAAGTCAGTCTTTGGAACGAAAGACGTCATACTTTGGACGGGAAGGACCTGTCAAGTCCTTCCCGTCCCGCCTTGGGTGGGAGGATTCATTTGATGATAAAACTGCGATAAAAAAAACACTTGTCCCTGTCAGTTTCTGGAAAGTTAAGATAGGCCATGGAAGAAGATAATCGAAAACATTTCCTGCCTCTGCCAAATAGATAAATAAAATGTCGGCTTGAATCCGAGCCCAAATTGATTATCCCAATATCATATTATTACGGAGGAAATGAAACGGTAGCAACAACGATCGGTCGGTAGGTCTCACGACCCCTCATCAAAACGTGGGTCTAGCACGAACACGCAGAATACCTAAATGTAATTCATAGTGCGTAAAAATCACGATTGTTTTTTCCCAAATGGTTAGACAGAGGTCTAGTTAAAAGTTCGCTCTTTTTTCCAGGGCGAGACGGGATGATCTATGGACTTGTACTGACTAGAATCCACGGTGATCCTTCAATAGCCCTTTCCGTTCCAGGACCACGTTTACCTGATTAGACAGTCAGTGAACAAGACGCGACAACGACCTGGACATAGTCCATGATCGGACGGCGAGTCCTCATGGCCCTACCTGCCGCATGGCCCTACGTGCCGCATGGCCCTACCTGCCGCGTGGCTCATTCCAGCATCCTAAAGTTTACTAAAGACAGATTTTTTTTTTTTTTTTTTTTAGCGTGGTAAAATCATCAAATGAGTCCTCCAACCCCGGGCAGGGCGGGAGGGACTGTCAGACTTCTACTGACTAAAATCCACGGTGTCCTTCATAGCCTGTTACGTTCCGGGGTTACGGTTAGGGAATAATCCCGCGACCCCGGCAGGCTTTGGCCCTCTGAGAGGGGGGCCCCGTCATTATGCTGACGCTCTTTGAGGCGCGCGTGGGACACAACGCGCCGTCGACCCGGGCATGGTCCTTGGTCGGGCAGCGAGTTGCCCTTTACTCGCTGCCCGCATGCCCGCGCCTACGGTGGCCGGAGATCATCTTGCGACGTCCGTCGCCGTGGGCGCCTACCACTGCGGCTGGGGCGGAGGGAGGACGCTGTCCTCTCTCGCTCGCGGCCTGCCTCCTCCTTGACGAGCATTACTGCCTCGCAGAAGGAGCTGACCGCTTCCCACTCCGTCTCGCCCCGCAGCATGGCCGCAACCAATGCCGGGCGCGAGAGGTCTCCGCCTATCGCAGCCGTGAGGACACGTCGGTGCTCCGCCCAAGCTGGGCAGTCTTGCACCGTATGCTCCACCGTGTCCTCCGACTAAAGACAGATTGAGTATTTATAACTGAAATTAGTAATTAACTAATTTTTGACATGAATGATGATGATGATTGCATGTCACTATGAAACGTAGCACTTATCTACGCTATGTCGTCGCATGTTCATACTAGGACCTACTATTGGTCGTACTCGTAACTAACGTGACCTCCCGTCGTCTGAGTTACGACGTGTTAGGAGTGAGTGATCATGACGTATTCTTTTATGAGCGATACGTCAGGCTGCGATGACGTGATGGCAATAAAATAAACAAGAAAGAGAGGTGTGGAATGAACATGAATGAATTATTTTGAAAGCTCATAAATCTATGTCTGTCGGCAGGTTTTAAAAAACCCGAAAATCGGGTCGCCCCTTTCATCAACCGTCTTCACCTCATTCGTGATTATGTCTGCTCTTAGAAGTATAGTTAACCTTATGCCTTTTAACATGCCCTACATTAATGTACACTTCTACATCTCCTACATACACTAATATTATAAAGAGGAAAAATGTGTTTGTTTGTAATGGATAAACTCAAAAACTACGGGACCGATTTTAAAAATTCTTTCACCGTTAGAAAGCTACATTATCTGCAAGTAACATAGGCTTTGTTTTAATACAGTAGGACGAAGTCGCGGGCGAATTGCTAGTAAATAATAAAACGTAATAACGCATGCAACGCGCATCGCAAAGATATATTTGAGGAAAGAAAAATTCAGCTGCGAGTTGGATCTGAATCCGCGTCTTCCACCCACGACACCCAGTCGCTTCCTCCTTCCCCATTCGACACAGGTTGCTCCCGAAACTTCCGAGACCTGCGTCAGGCCATAGGTCAGGACACCGTGACGGCATGACGCCTGGTGTCCATCTACATGGCAGGTTGGTTTAACAACTGAACCAAACCTTGGAATGAAAATAAAACATACATAACTAAAATCCAGGTGATATCATCTCTGTATATCCATTTTTATCAGCCAATTCACATTAGCACGCTGGTTTATTGATATGTCTTTTATTTTTACTACTGCGAAGACGAATACGAGATAGTGTTGTTTAATGTTCTTGCAATGCAACAAAGTGTTTCTATGTTATATACCTTAAAAACTTTTATTTCCCTACAGCATTAGCTTTCAAATGCTCTTTTTTTTAACTGTTCTATTTTTTTCAGTTTTGTATTTATCGGGAATGGAGTAAATAAGAAATCTCTAAGCGTTAGTTTGTAAAATGTCATTAACGATAATATGTATTATTGAATTGTCATAAATTAGAAAATGTCGGTCTAACGAACTGTCAACCTTTTTTATGACAAGCGTTTAACAGATATTTATCTTTTTGTGTTAAGCCGGGTACAGTCTCTAAGTTAGTGAGTTTTTTACTGCTGAAACGATTTAGTAAATTCCTTAATCAGTAGAAAACTACATTATTCTTGACTAACATGAGCTTTTAATTTATTTTCAAATAACGCCTGTGCGAAGCCAGAGCGGGACGCTAGTGTTATAATTTTAAAAGCATGGATATTTTAATTTAGTCGCATTTTTGCTTCAAATTCCTAAATTATCAAAACATTCGTTCCATCAGCTCTCACATAGAAAAGTCGTTAAAATGTCCGAAATCTAACTTACATGCACCTTTTCTAAGTGAGAGCTGATGGAGCGAATGTTTTGATATTTTTTATATTTAAAATTATACTTGTTATTACCGCAATTCATATTTTGATAAAGTTACAACATGTCACTGGCCTGCAAATTGCAAAAAACGTAAGAAAATTTGAATTTCGCGGACTACATCGACGCAATCAACTTACATAAGATTTTTAAAAGTTCTCAACTTGCTATTTTCATTGGAACCAGGAAAAAAATCTACCTAAATGAATTCCCAGGTATCAATTACAGTTGCATTTGCCAGCGCAGCCAGATTATCTTACTGAGCGTTGATTAAACTATCGGTAGGTACCTGGTATCGGTAACTGGTATCGGTATCGGTATCGATAGTCACAGCCTCACAGGTAACCGATACGCTATCAGCCCGGATTGCATCGCAGATGCTCAATTTGGGGCTTGATTGCGAACGTAATTGATTTCAAATTGAGATTGGGTGATTGATAACTGTACTTACGGGTTGAGTGGGACCGGTGGGTCTGACACGTCAATCGATTGTAAAGTATCATGGCGCACATAACATAACCTATCTCAATATTTTAAAATTAAAATATTATCATACCAGCTTGTCGACCAAGCTCTGCTCAGGTGCAAATAGACAAAAACTCAAGAAAAAGAAAATGGAAGAAACTATAAGCTTTGTACTTTTTTCCCACATAATATTCACTGAATATTTATTTATATCCGTGAGGGATACAAACTATAATTTTCGCTACTGCAAAAAGCTACTACTGTAAAAATAGGCGTATTTATTTTACATTTACATCATGTGCATATGTTTTGTGAATTTCCTAAAGTCTTAGAACAAACATTGTTCAGTAACATGGGCTGAGTTACCCCACGAGAGGTTTTGCGCATTTAACGTTACACGTTGTATACTCCACTTACGGCTCCTATCAAAAAATTCCGCAGGTGCTAGGCTCCGAATGTGGAATACCTCTAATTGTGCTAGGTGCAAACATTTAAACTGCGAATAGTCAACAGAACAGTTTTATTTCCGATTTGACAAATTGGTTGAATTGCCGATATGTTTAATGCAAATTCATACTAGACCAATGAAAGATTCTGATAGACAAAAGACATAATAAAATAGGATATAAAGTGAATAATGGTCACATAGTGGAAAGCTGGAGTAGAGCGATCGATATTGCAGATTAAGCTGCACTTGGGTTCAATTCACTAGATGAATGACCATCCTTTGACATACTGAGAGTCTATAATACCTCTTGTGTGGATAGAACCTTGTTTGAGTTTAGCCAACAAAACGTCCTATCAACGATGTTTTGCAAAAGATAGTATTTACATGAAAAAAAAAATAGTCAAAGAGACCCGTGGATGAAATTTTAACTTTGAGTTGTCAATTAATATAGCTATCTAAAAAAACCAATTATTCGACCGCACTCTGCGTAGGTCAATTTAAAGAAAAATAATTTAAAGAGTATGTATAAAAAAAAGAAAAAAGTGAAAATAAATAATGACGCAAAAAAAAAAAAACATTATCGGTGTCGTGAGCAAAGACCAAAGCTTATACTACTAATCTAGAACCTAGACATCGGGAACCACGGCGAAATTATGAAGCATATTGTGCGGGCGAATCTATGTGCAGACTGATAGCGGTAAGCGGAAAAATGTCAGCTAACTCTATGATTATTTTCAGGCTAGAATCGTTTATGTACGTGTTCTTTTGTAATACGATACGAATTAATGAAAACTGCAAAATGTATTCAAAACGGTAATAAATAAAACCATTAAAGTAGCGGCTACGGGTTCTAAGCAACCGCTTGAAGAGTTAAGCCATTGGTCTTGGTGTCCCGGTTCA
Organism: Agrotis segetum; assembly: GCA_036375495.1. Lineage (NCBI taxonomy): Eukaryota > Metazoa > Arthropoda > Insecta > Lepidoptera > Noctuidae > Agrotis > Agrotis segetum. The sequence continues at coordinate 1,239,798 of JAQSVV010000048.1, read as the reverse complement.
CTACTTTGAAAGCCTTAGTAATCTTGAGAAGAGAACATAACCACTGAATTGCGTTAATCACTATTAATCATAGTCAAAGAGACTGAAGGATGTTACTTAAACGAATCAATCGCTTTTTGATAAATTGTTACAATGTACCACTGCCTTACAGTGTAGCTGTAGAGAAAACGAGTAACTATCGGTGATTTTCTATCTCAAGAAACGCACAATGTATGTACATTCCGTGTAAACGAAAGAGATGCATATATTAATAGTTGCTCTCTCACTGTTCACACTGCCGCCGGCGGGTGACAACTCGCTTTATTAGTTTTGTCGCTGAGCGACGAGCTTTCAAAAATAAACTGTGATGCTCGCTCGGCTCGTTTGATAATTTCTTTACAGAGGACTGAGCGACCGCGGGCGAGTGGCGCGAGTCAAGCCCGACGTCAAAACTACACTCGCTTCCCTCTGATCGTCAACTCTTTTATAATTTCTAGAACAGCTGTTCTACTCGTTACTCGTCGGCGCGGCGGTCAGACTGCCTTAGGCCTCTGCCTCGAATTTTGCGAAGAGCGGGCGGTGGCTGTTTTCGAGGGCATGCAAGTACGTTTTTGACTGCCCTGCTGCCGCACCTCTGATTTCAACGGCAGGACCAAATGATTTTATGCATAAAATCCTGCCGTTCCCGTCCCAACCCACTCGCCGAAAAATTCGAGGCAGAGGTTTTACTGTAATTCTTAGGCCTCGTTGGAATGAGAGCTTTAGAACGTCCAATTTAAAAGCACTGAATAATTACAATTGTTATTTTGAGTACCTATTATTTTATTAGCAAGTCAACCCTTTTTAAATGAAACCTTTATTAATCCAGCTGTTTGATTTTTAATTCTGGTGGTGATGACAAGTATGTTATAATATGTAATCTTCTTGTTCCAATTCAATGCTTTTTCAGAAGTGACAGAGTCGGAAAAGAACGGGATATTGCTGATCAAGGCATGTTGTGTGCAGTGATTGGTATTGGTGGTTGGTGCTGAGCTGTGCTACTACGTGTTGCGGGTTCGATTTACCCACGGGAGATATATTTTTATGATCTACAAGATGTTGTTTTGGATCTGGCTAAGTTTTTAAGTGTTTGTAAACGCTCCCATGATACATTCCTAGAGCGGGGCATTTTTTTATCACAAAAACACAATTTCATCCTAGCCAACTCTTTCTGGGCGGGCCTCCTAAATATAACACTTACCATTAATCAGAATTTGTGATACAAGTTTACCCTGAGCTTATCAGGGGCTAAGATGAGCAAAGTCGATATCCGCTAGCTTAACTATCAGCTAGTGCTGCATTGCAGATGTTCCTAATTGACTCAATTTAGAGTGGAATGAATTTGAGATAAGGGTTTGAATATTAGTTGTGAGTGTCGTGACAGTAATTCAATTAGACTGGTGATCACCTTAAGTAATGCTCAAGTAGAGTTTGACAAGTTTTCAAATTCAATTTCTCACTTTGCTAACTAAATGTAGTGAGTTCCAAAATTACTTCGTATTATTATCGTTATCTTAAATTCTGAATGCGAATTTTATCTTTATTTTATCAAACCTTATTATGTTAACAACTGAACCCATTATCCTGAAATTCTGCATACTTACTATCTTGTCAGTGGAAACGGACATTCGGTACTTTATACCCCGAAGAAAAAGAAAGAACAGTACCCTTAGCACGAATTTTCACTCTTTTACTATACAGCGTCTTTCCAGTTTTTACAGCGTTTTTATATGAAAAAATGGAACAGCGCCTCTGGTGTGCGAAGCAAGAACTAATTTTTTCCTTGTAAATTGTCAATTTGAAATTGTCAAAGTTCCAGTTTACTTTACGTCTCAAACACTGAAATTCGTGCTAAGGGTACTGTTCCCGTGTCATCAGCTTCCCTTCGCCCTAATGCCAGTTTACTTGTGGTCGGCGCAACAGGTTTTTTTTCTTCCATTCTCCTTTATCAGACGTCACAGTATCATTTACTCCTTTTTCTTTCATATCATTCCTTAGACAATCCATCCATCTTTTCTTTGGCCTTCCTCTTCATCTTCATCCATCATACTTATCACTCTCTTATTCAAAGAACTGGTCCCGAGTAAAGCAACCATCACATGTGACATAATCTATATATATAAAAGAACAGGGGTTTTTCTTTTGACAAGACTACAGCCGAAACCGCTTAACGTAGAAACTTGAATTTTGGACAGCATTTGCAGTCTACCATGTAGATTGGCAATAAGACGGGATTTTGCGAAATTCCTCCTCTAAGGGGGTAAAAAGGGGTGAAAACTTTTGTATGAAAAATCTTATTCCTTGGGTTTATAAACTTGAAACTTACAACGAATAAGAACATCAGTAAATGAATAAGATTAGCGCCACAATTTTTTTAAAACTACCCTCCATTGGTAATCTAGGGGTTGTTAAAGTTTGTATGGAAAAATCATAACGCGTGAACTGAAGAATTTGAAAATCAGAAATTATATACTGGATAAGAATTAATCAAACACGTGTTTTTGGATTTTTCGAAAATCACCCCCCAAGTTGGTGAAAAGGGGTATTCAAGTTTTAAGGGGATCATATTAATCCACTAAACTTAGCAATCTGCATTTTGGATATTAGTTGCAATTTATGATGCAGGTGAGCATTAAGAAAGGATTTTGCGAAAATCCACCTCTAAGGGGGTGAAAAGGGGTGAAAACGTTTGTATGAAAAATCATATTCCTTGGGTTTATAAACTTGAAACTTGGTACGAATATGAGTATAGGTAAATAAAAACGATGGGCATTATTACTTTTTTTTAAACTACCCTCTTTTTTTAGGTTTTCCGAAAATCACTCCCTAAATTGGTGAAAAGGGTGGCGGATTTTACTGCTTGCTTCGATAAACTCAAAACTTGACATAAATTATCTCTCAATCGAATAAAGGATGCGTATTTTAATTTATATTTCATAAATCAACCCCTAACGGGGTGAAAATCGGAAAAACAGTTTATTTACTACGATTGATTGTTTGTTTGTATTTTTTAGATTTTCCTTTAAGGAGGGTGAGCGGGAATTAAATTCACTGAGTTTAAAGTTAGAAACACGCGCAGACGAAGTCGCGGGCAAAGTTCTAGTTTAAAAAATAAATAAATCACAAATTCCTAAATTAGCGCAAGCGAGAGGTCTTCTGACGGGGCCCCTCTCTGAGAGGGCCAAAGCCTGCCGGGGTCGCGGGATTATTTCCTTACCGTGACCCCGGAACATAAAGGGCTATTGAAGGACAGCGTGGATTTTAGTCAGTAAAAGTCTGACAGTCCCTCCCGCCCTGCCCGGGGTGGGAGGACTCATTTGATGATGTTACCACTTAAAAAAAAAAAGCGAGAGGTCTTAACAATTTGTTAACTGTTTTATTGTTTTGAGAATTAACAAGCCGGTACTCAACGTAGCGTTATCATATCAACGCACGGTGGTTCCGCCCATAGGTCATTAATCGAAAATTTCATCATCTCCTAACCCCAATTTAATTATCTATAATGATTGACCGATAACCAAGCTACCATAAAATATAAATATGTCACCCATTTTACCTAATTCTCACTTATTTTTCTACCTCCGAAGTCAACAAATCGTAATGTTGCGCGCGCTTTGTTAGTAACTCTTTAGCAGTACTGTTTGTATAACTTTGAATTCTTAGAAATGCATTGTTTTTGAGTGGTATTTTTGACATGAATTTCAAAGATCAAGGTATGTTGTTACTAATTAGTTATATTTTTAAGTTTTTTTTGTACCTATAATGACGTATTTTTAGGTGCTACGCCACACAGTATTTCTACCAAATATGTTCCTTATATTTGACTTCACATAGACCTACAAAAAAAGTCTACCATAATCGACTATTCTCACATATCTTACATTAAAGATTGAACTGTCTATTTTGAAAATATAAAAGGTTTGTCTGCCTCCTGTTGCATCTTTAGTTGCTATATAGCCTCTACGACCGCGTAGGCTCTCTCGTAGCACGGTCTACGAAACAAACGTAAATTTCTTATATTTTGTTTTTCAGGTAATTTGATTAAATTTCCTTTCTCAAGGATGCTTTTCCTTAAGATTTGGTCTGCACTAACTGGAACTGTTCCTCAGAAATATCAACACGTGTCGGAAACTATTCTAGCTTCACTGGATGAGGTCGAAAGTGTAGACATAAGGAACCTAGATAGTATGATACTCAATTTATGTAAAAGTCTTGATAGATTTTGGAAAATTGTCACTAGAGAAGTAAATTATAATTTTTGCATAAGTACTGAGATTGGTTAAATGAAATTGAATGTGTCGAATTAGTAGTAAGGGGTAATGGAAAGTACATTCAAGAAAACGCGAACCAGCCCGTGCCATCTTGCGAACGCGAACGTAAAGGAAAGATTTTTCAGATTAAATAAAGGTTTGATTGAACGTTGTTCCACAATTTTACAAGCCTTATTCTCTTGTTTTAATATTGATTCGAATAAATTTAAAGAATATTCTTTGGAAACCGCTCGCTTTTAATTCAAGAATATCCGTGGTATAACCTAGCTCCCAACTTCCGTTAACAAAGTCCTCATTCATGGAGCTGAAGTAGCACAATATGTTTTATTATCTATCGGAGAATCAACTGAAGAGGCAGCAGGATCTAACAACAAAATTATAAGGCCTTGAAGCGGGGACCACACAAGAAAAATGTCGCGAGTACTTACGAATACGGACTTACTTTTCAGACCTTTACTCAGCTCAGATTACTGGTCTTTGGAAACTTTCCAGAAAGAAAAAGAGGTTTTAGATTTACTAAGAATTTAGTTTATATTGAAATTGGGTTGGTTGTTGTAGTGATTTAAATTAGTTGTGGTTATGAAGATTGTTGTTTTAGTTTTCTTGTCTGTTGTTGTACATAATATGTATAATATATAAAAGAATACATTATTTAATTATAGGCCCTTCGTGGAACAGTGGTGATATTATATTCAGATGTATTTCCGAGCTTGGGAGAAGAAATATCAAATATTGACTAATTATGTTTTTATTAAACAGTACATATTGTACGGTTTATTGTATATAATGTACTAAATTATGTAAATAAAGCATTAATATATATTCGTGAAGTGTCTTTTTATTATCTACCCCTCAGAAAAAAACCCATTTAACAAATTTAATAGCGTAAGGTATTTTTGACCGCTCTTGTTCGGCGCTTGAACCACCGTGCAACGGTATGTAAAATTGAAAAAATGTTGAAGCTTTTTTTTTCAATATTTCAAACAGTAGGTAATATTAATATTCCCTGACACAATGTGTAAAGCCGCGGGCGGAATAGCCTCCGCTGATGTAATAAAAATATATTCCGAATCTGTGTTTTTTTTTATCTTTATTTGATTATGGTTCCGTAACAGAATAGGAAAAATAAAGTTTTTGTTTTTATTTCATTTAGTCTGTCGTTTTTCAGCCGATCTTTAGGTGCTCATGCAACTGTTTTAAATTTGTGTAAAATATTTATCTCCTAAATGTAATAAAATTGATAAAAAGTAAGTTACAAATTACAGAATACACGCAAGAACCATAAATTCGCTATAAGGTCCGTACCACTGATAAAGTAACCGAGTATAGAGCAAGGCGACTGAGTATTGGAACCAGACGAAGGTTAAGATTGAACGCATCTCTAAAATGATGTAGGTGATGGTCATCTCTAGCGGATAATATGGCGATCCCCACACGAGAAAATTGTACGGGCGATTGGGCGGATGCGAAAATTACTGTGTTGGTGTTATATAGTTTGACATCAACGTATTAAAGTATTTATGCAGATGCACATCAAGTTAACCGTAATCTGTCAAACTTTAATAGAATTTTCAATAACTCATCACTAAGGGCGACTTTTACCAACGGTTAAACATGTTTAAAATTTTATTTAAGCACAAAAGTCAATAGAATTTTGCGCTTAAATAAAATTTTAAACATGTTTAACAATTGGTAAAAGTCGCCCTTAATAATTAATTGGGATTTTCTTCAGATTGAGGAAGGTTGACGTGCTAGCGTCTGTATGAAAATCAATATCGTGTGTAAAGTAAACCTTCTATGACTGAACCTTTTGTCCAAATTATAATCTAAATCAAAGAGAAAACTTAAGTACGAGTATGTTTCAATTATTTACTACAAGTGCCACATAAGCTAGAGTACAAAACATTTCTGCAAACCTAAAACAAGTAAGTAGGTATTATTTTTTTCTACTCAAAGATACAACATTGTAACCCCTATTTTCCAAAAGACAAAGAACTAAATGCCTCATCATCGTGCAACCTCATCTATAAGACTTGCAAAACAAACATTAATTACACTGTCTTGTAGTATGTGACTATTATTAACTACTTGGGATAACAGCCGAGGTCTACCGAGCGTGGTTTTGTGGTAAAACTTGGTATCATATTTAACGATACAAACTACCTATATAGAAATGTATTGTGTGGAGTAACGTTTTCTTAGAAGACAAAAAAATTTGGTTGCGTATAGAAAACACGCGCCTACGCGCGTTTTTTTAAGCACTCTTTCATAGCAAGCGGAAATAAAACTCAGTTTATTTCAATTATTATTTTCTTTGACATTTTTGACGCATCAACATAATTATCTCAAATTGCAAGACGCACAAGCGTGCACGCACACTCTTAGCGTGCGCGTGTCGTATGAACGAAGCCTTAAATACAATACATAAAAAAATTATGCGTAATTTATATACCTACATTTTCCTGTAACATACCAAACCGAAAATGTTTTAAAGAGTTTTTTTTTAGTCAGTCTATTAGAATGGTTTATAGTCTTTTTGCCTTATTAAGTCAGATAACTGTCGAGAGATAATTTGTTTTCGTCCCTAAAATGCGGGATACCTAGTTCCTTTGTGCAGAGAAGAACCAACTTTAATTAAATGTCAGCTTTGTTATGAGTTTCGTATATAAATGAAATGATTCTTCACGTTTTATTAAAAGACGTACTAGAACCTAGAAAACCCATTAAAATTTGCAGTAAATCAGGAAACAAATTAAATAAATCTCGTTATAGGTCTTATCACGAGATTTCTATACTCTAATTACAGCGTACTTGAAGTATTTCCTTTTTTACTCGACTGCGTTTTATATCGAAGAATGATTAAGCGTAACGTAAGTGCATCTATAAGTGTACGACGAGGAATTTATATTTTCCTTCAAATTACGTCAAAGTTCCCTTTTTCGTTACAGAAACTGGAAAAGTCATGATAGGCCCTATCATGACTTTTCCAGTCTGGTCCCAATATAATATTATTTTCTTTTTTCTTTTTCATGAATGTAAAAATATATATTATCAAGTAACTCTTCTTAAAAAACAACACATTTCCAAAAAGCCCTCTTCCAAATTTTCAAACAAAGATAGCCGAAAGAAGATTGGTAAAATTTAGCTTTTTCAGCGCTTCTCAATTGAGCACGCCTTCCTCAAAACCTTTCAAGCCTGATTGTGACACGTTCCAAGCTCCTTCCCTCCTCCTTACAATATAAACGGAAGGCTTTGCCGGTACACATAAATGTTCAAGGAAGTAAGGATTTGCCACACCTTCCATTAGGATTTGGCAGATTATTATCGTAAGGGCCCATTCATACGGGATCCGTCAATTTTTCCGTTATGACGGATAGACGTTTACGTTGCATACGGAATTGTATATTTTCATACACCTCCGTGCTTATGGACGGAAATATTTTTTTAAAGACAGATTTTTAGGTTTGGGCTGCGTGTGAACAAAGGCATTAGAAAAACACTGTCTTCGTCAAAATTAAAACTAATTGTGAAAAAAGACATTTCGACATTTCGTCATTACGAATGACCTCTAATTTTGTCCGTGGGCTTGCTTGCGTTGGGTTGTACAACCTCATGAATGTAAAATAATGTGCACACTTTTTTTCTGGTATAATGTTGTACCGATTTGTGTAATATTGGTTAACATTCTAATTAATATTATACAAATCTAAGTTAGCGCGATGTATTGATTTTTCTTAATTTTTTTTGTTTGTCCCGCACTAGGAATTTCTCCTGTATGTATATAGCATGGGTGTTTAGAAACATACTCAAACACACAAACACCCAGACCTGGAACAATTACTTATAGGTCATACAAATATTTGTTCCTATAGTTTTCTGTTATTTTTCCGTTGTTGCATGTTAATTATTGTTGTTTTAATTTTGTTTTAGTATTAGGTTAAGTTTGAGAAATTATTGTGATCCAATCTTGTTTTTTTTTTTTAATTCGAAAAAATAATAATTTGAAATCTTATATGCTGACTGTACTATCTGTCAATGTAAGTTCAAGCCACCATTTTAGAATTCGTTCTTCAATGCTCCGGCTTATACCACTACGCAATCACCTTAATCGTATTTGGCTCTTCCATATTCAAAAAGACCTTTCAACATCTAAGAGATCTCTAAAATATATGGCTTATTTTCCATCTAATACAACACGAAGATCAAACATCTTAAAATCATGTATATTATTAAGATTAAGAAGTATTCCCTTAATGTTCAGCGTCGTTTTAACCCTTATAGATTGAGAATATATTGAATATTTAACATAACGCCTCTGGGATAAACCGATGATTTTCATACGTGAATATGGAACATGAATTTATTAACATGTCGGGTGTTAATGTGGGTTAAATTTATGTAAATCTCGGATTTTGCTTGAGATTGATTTTTGGAAATATTAAACAGAACATTTTCTTAGACAGGGAGGATTTTCTGAGGTTTGCTTTTAGCGTATGTTTTCAATAATTAGTATCATTTGTTTGGCAATATTTTAATTAATTTAAACGGTTTTCCAATCTAAACTAAAAGTCCTAACATTGGGTCCGGGACTGTCTCATTAGGTAACCGTCACCCTGGAACTTTAAGGGTTAAGAATCACCGTGGATTTTTAGTCAGTACAAGTCCGTTTTTTTTTTTTTTAGGTGTTAAAATCATTTTTTTAGGTGGTAAAATTGAAGGACCCTTTTTTTTTTTAGGTGATAAAATCATCAAATGAGTCCTCACAGTCGTCACGACAGGCTATTCGCATACGGGCAAAGAGACCACTTAGGCTCACAGTGCCTAAAGAAGAGTTTTTGCCCGCACGCATCCCAGGGTGCACCGGCCCGAAAAACTGGTCTTCCCCCCGGACGTATCCGAGAGGGAACTCCAGTCCATGGGCGCACGTGGAGGTTTCCTGTCATAGCACCCCAAATTGAAGGCCCCTTAATACAATTAATTAGGTATATCTCCCTGACCCATTACTTTAGTTCTAGCACTAATCAGATTACCCATTTAGGCATATTGTTGAGATAATCGTATTGCGGCCAGCCTCTACCATATGCTCCTAATCGAGTAATACAACGATCAATCAAATTACAGTTTGTTATCACTTAATTAACCAGACGAGAGCCTCTTCAGAACTCTCAATGAAAAAGTAAAATAAGACCTTCTTGATAAATAGATAAATCCTACTTTCCTTTGTATTTGATTAAGGGTAAAGGTGGATTGTTGAAAGGCGGCTTAGACGTGCCAATTGTTTAATTAATTAAGCAGATAAATTCCTTGTGAAGAAAAGGAGTTTTCAATTCATTTAACTTGGCTATAGTGAATAAGTGTTAAAGAATAATGCTTTATTCGTTAGAGTATTTTTTTCAATGAAACTTCTGAAAACTGTTTTTTGCACAAAATTAGTTAACATGAAAATATACCTGTCTACAGTTTTTTTTTTACATTCAAGAAGGTCCTCTTGACTCAAGTCTAGGTCAGGGTATCGGTTTCGATACAAATATGCAAAAGCATTGATTTTATATTGAAAAATATTTGAAAAATCACAAAAACATGCTCCGCCGCGACAGTGTCATCACTGCCGTGACCAGGATTCGAACCTGGGTTACTACGGCCACAACGTAGGGTCCTAACCACTAGACGATCACGGCTACCGGAGCTGGTGACTGTGGAACCAAAATATAAGACTGTGTCTCGTTGAAACTGAAGTACTTTCACTTGTAATTTATCACGGTTTGCGCAAGCGACGAAATGCCTACAAAAGCGTTAAATAAAATTGCAATTCTTATTCAAGTGATCTGAAATTTTGACTGTAAAGATACCAGCTCCGATAGCCGTGATCGTCTAGTGGTTAGGACCCTACGTTGTGGCCGTAGTAACCCAGGTTCGAATCCTGGTCACGGCAGTGTTACACTGTCGCGGCGGAGCATACCTTTTGTGTTTTTCTTTTTAGAACTTTTCAGGAAATAATGTTAATACAAGCCGTGCCCGTCTCGTAAGTCGATATGATGTTATTATATTTTGTTGAAAATTCTTCATCTTCCTGCCCTTATCCCATTCTACTTGGGGTCGGCGCAACATGTTTTCTTTTTCCATTCTCCCCTATCAGACGTCACAGTATCTTTTATTCATTTTGTTGAAAATTAAGGATGAAAAATAAAATCTCATAGTTTTGGTTTTGATTTTTGTTGCCGTTGATGTAATTATTGTCGAGTTAACTCATTTGTATGCAAAATAACAATAATTTTATTTTTCTTTCTACTTTGGGAATATAGACAAAATACGTTTTTTTTAGTATTGAGTAAATCCATCTCTCCAAAAGAATCAGAAAATTAGGTCACAATATAGGTAGTTTTTCTGCTTTTCAATTTTAGTCACTTAATTTACCTGAACAAAATTCTATTAACGTTGTTTAAAGTTCAACTACAGATTTTCCACTAACTCGGATATGAAAAACAATTGACAACTTTATACAACAAGTGGGCGACAAACTTCAAAGCGGAAGCGGTCTTTTGTTTCATACTCACCGCGGCTTTTTCAATATGCTTTAAAATTCCGCTATTCAATAGATTTTATGCATGAAAATAACTACACGTGCTGTTTGTTTTTTTGATAGCGAAAAATGTGCGATAACTCCCGATGTCCACCCCCAATTTGTCCACCACAGGGAGACAGCAGCAGAAGATTTTTTATATAAAACTAGCAAACCCGGCGAACTCCATTTCGCTACGCTTTACTGTTGAAAATTTTCCTGAATTTTCTTTGCTATAAACCTCACGGAGCCCGAGACCTTTCCAACGAATGCAAAACCGTGGAAATCGGTTCGTGCGTTCTGGAATTATAGCGTCATGTAGGAAAACCCGACTTATTTTTATATGTATAGTAGACTAGCAAACCCGGCGAACTCCGTTTCGCCAACGGATGGCTTCGTTTTTTTCTTTGCTATAAACCTCACGGAGCCCGAGACCTTTCCAACGAATGCAAAACCGTGAAAATCGGTTCGTGCGTTCTGGAGTTATAGCATCAGGAAGGAAAAGCTGACTTATTTTTATATAGCAGATTTTCGCACCCCGGGTTTGACAAAAGGAAGTTTTTTTTTAACATTTCTCCCTGGCCACCACTGGTAGACAATGATACGAATTTCAATAAAAAGGTATTGGCCACCACTGGTGGACAGCAAAGCGCAAAAATTGGACAATTTTGTGTCTTGGGTCAGATATAAGAAAGAATAAAGAACTAATTTGAAATCATCACAAACATTTTATGTGTCATGTTGCTATCACTTAACACAAATACTCATGAACGATGGTCTGCCGTGTCGGCAACAAAGTGTACATTTGTGGTACACTTTTGTTGCCGACGCCCCGAGAGACGGACGTATCGTACGTAACGGATTTTAGTTTGCCTTGTATGAAAACTCATACAATGCGTCCACTGATCCGCATCGTACGGACGGCTCATCGGCAATGCCGACATGCGATGGGTACCGATGACGTCGTACGGAATGCCGATCAGAGGACGCGATGAAGGTGGCATCGGCAATCCAATTGCTGCCGATAAGGGAATCCGTTTGATGCGATGCGTCCGATACGTACGATGCCGACCTAGACGCTTACCTTTGTGCAGCGCCGTATTCCACAGGATTTTCACTAACACGATTATGAAAAACAATAGACAACTGCGAACAACAAGTACCGGTACTAGTTGCCGCACAACTTCAAAGCGGTATTGTTTTATTTCATTGTTGTTCGAAACTGAATATATATGTCCCAGCATTTATGAAGCATTTTGTTGAAACTTCTACCTGTATTAAAATTGTTTAATTGATTTGGTTTATTTGAAGATCAGAAATTATACTCATAGTGTTAATATTGAGGATCGCGGGTCTGTCTAACCAGGAAACCGTGTTCAAGGAACGCAAAGGACAACTGAAAGAACAGCGTCGAGCGGATTTTTAATAAAACCTTACAATAATAAACTGAGCATTGACAACTACTACATAAAAATACAAAAGATATGCTCCGCCGCGACAGTGTCATCACTGCCGTGACCAGGATTCGAACCTGGGTTACTACGGCCACAACGTAGGGTCCTAACCACTAGACGATCACGGCTACCGGAGCTGGTGACTGTGGCTACAAAATATCGGTTTACAATGTTGCTGTGACGATAAAAAGTGCATTTTTATTTTATTTGGATAGAAAGCGTTGCGATTGTCGTGATGGCTGACTGGATTTTGTTAGTTAATTGTTATCTGGGTTCCGTCGGTTCATTTTTACTTTTATCTAGTTTATTTGATTGAAAGGGGAAACTGTTGAATATTTGTGAGAATAAACTGTTTATTCTCAGCTTGTCCTATCCATAATAAGTGCTGATTTATAGTGAGTATCCTTGAATCCCTACTCGGGATTCGGAATTACGAGTATGTTTTTTTTAGAGTTTATAGGTAGGAAGAGGGGAAAATAAGGACCAATATAATATTTGTAATTCCGATCGGGATTTTTAACAAAAAAAAAAAAAACAAAATTATGAAGGAATTCTTCATTTTTGTATATTTTGTTAATAATAAAACTATAAGCATACATGTGTAATATACTACTATCTGTTATGAAAAGAAAAAACTGTTAGCGTCAAAAATACGTCCATATTGCAGTCAACAGGAACCGACATTAATCTCAGATTATTCAAATAAATTAGGTGACAACATGCTTAATATAACTTACAAACTCCTCTTGATATCAAACCTTTTTTTCATCTATCTTTTTTCATCAATCACCATTATAAACATAACATAAAGTCATAAATAAACCTGCAGAACCCTACTCAATAAAAGTAAAACAACACTATAAACGTCGAGGCGATTGATAGGAAAACTTTTGACTCAATTTATCATAGTTGTTTGCCAATCAGTGAACGAATGAAAAAGCCCGTTCGTTCCCTCTAGACAGACAGCAAACATTGGAGGGTAGTTTAGGTATTTGTTTTGTTTTTCCTTATGTTCTTTTGTTGAAAAATCTTTGGTAAATTATGTGTTGGTATTTTTCATGTTTGCAGTTTGAATTAGCTTGTTTGAAGGTAGTTGAAAACATCAACAACACAGGTTAAAATTAAATTAAATCACTTTTTATAACAAGTTTTAATAATCTAAAATAGTACTTATGAGTATACTTCTATACAATTGGGGAAAGTTTGGAAATCATTCAAGAATAGTGTCCCCGAATAGTCTCACAAACAACACAGTATTTTTAAGTCTAGACATTGTTTTATTATGATGATGATGATGATCTGAGCAGTGGTGACCCAGTGTTATCGGCCCCCCACTTACGAGTTGTAAGTCGAGGGTTCGAACCCAGCCAGGCGCATTACTATTGCTCTCAAACCGGTGAAGGAAATCATCGTGAGGAAACCGGCATGTTCTTAGAAACAAAAATTCGAAGACTTGTGACATCCACCAAACTGCACTGGGCCCGTGTGGTGGATAGTGGTCCACTCCCTCTCACGGAGAGGAGGTCTGTGTCCCAGCAGTGGGAACATTTATAGGCTGATAATGATGTGAGGACCATGCAAGTCCTCAACACAGCAGGTTTTATTATCCGCACATTGGGTTCAAACTCCAACCAACTTTATCGACGTTCATAAAGTTAATTAATTAGGCGTGAAAAGTTTATCACTTCTGACAGAAGACTTCGCTCATGAAAAGTTAAATTTTAATTAGTACACAAGTCGATGTACGAAATGAATCTCTGAATCTGAAACAAACTTCCTATCCATTTAATTTGTACGAAATCCGGAACTTTGTTTCATATAAACTTGAGAATTATTCCGGTATATATTACTAGTGATGTAGGTTAAGTTATGTGGTATTTCTGGAACTAGTATTGTTGTAAAGGGTGTTAAAGATGAGGACGCGTGGTATGATGGGAAAAAACACACTTAAGGCCTATTCAGACCTAAACGATATTCGGTGCCGCTGTGGGTAGAGGTATGTACATACCGCGCGGGATTCGCTCAGGTATTTAGTATCAAAACCGCGGCTAGAGCGACCTGAGCGATATTCGCTGCCGCTGTGGGTAGAGGTAAAACATACCGCGCGGGATTCGCTCAGGTATTTAGTATCAAGTACCGCGGCTATATCGACCTAGCGACTACCGCGTGTTATTCTACCCACAAGGATAGCGAAATCCGTTTTGGTGTGAACAGTAATATTACCGCATACCCACTGGGTTTTCTCTGCCGTAGACGGTAGCGAATACCGCTTAGGTCTGAATAGGCCTTTAAGGTGAATGCTCCAACCAGCCCGAGAAATTAAAATTTTCTTACGTTTTTTGCAATTTGCAGGCCAGAGACATGTTGTAACTTTATCAACCTATGAATTGCGGCAATACCAAGTATAATTTTAAATATATAAAAAACTTAAAAAAAAATTAACCGACTTCAAAAAAAACCACAAAAAAAGGTAAAATAACCTACAAAATAACTTTTCTTTCGGAAGTCGGTGGCTTTAATTTTTATTTCGTTGTCTTTTTGCCACCGACTTCCGAAAGTTTTTTATTTTACTCTTTTTAGTTTAAATATTCAACCCAAATTCTTGTCAAATACATCATTTCCATACAAGTGCACTAGAATTTGTAATCCGTGGCACAGGTATTAACATCGCTCATGTACACAATCATGCTAATAAAATTCCCTATCTCAAAAACTGCTGAACAGATTTTGATGAAACTTGCAGTATTCCCTAAGGTGAACGATCCCTAGTACAACAAAAAAAGAATTTTGAATCGTCATCCAAGTAGCCGAAATCAATAAAAATGCTCACAAAATAAAAAGTACTGAACCAAATTGGATGAAATTTAAAAAAAAATGACACTAATCGGACTAGAAACCTCGGAGTAATCGATGTACATTAGATATGAGCGCCGATGGTCAATCAGTCGGCGGCGGCGCGCCGACTTTTTGGAGCCGGCGGCGGCGGCGTCGGCGGCGCGGCGTGACTTTTATTTAACTACTATAATTAATTAATTTAAGAGAAGAAATAGAACAGTGTTTTACGTATAATTGAAGATTTATTATAATTTTGACGAGACAAATTGAATTGGCAAGATAAATTAAAAAAAAGAAAACCAAATTAACATTAAAAATAGCTGGTCGCTATATTTTTACTGTAAGCCTTGATGAGTATGCCAGAGGGTCATGACTGTCCGTATGATTCGGGGATACTGCACGATCGGTCGCGAATCGGTCAATCTCCGGATCTGCCCGATTGCTGCCCTGGGATCTGGAGGCAACTATCTTCCAGCGCGTTTAGAATGGCGCCTGGTGGCGCAGCGCCGGGTCGTATCTCCGCTGCCTCGAGAAGTTGAGGCGCGGAGGGAAGAGCTCCGGCGCGATCTCAGGGCAGTATGGAGGGACGACTGTCGGAACCGACGTCCGGGCACGCCGCAATCGTGGCAGTAAGACCCCTGTTGGGGGAGTGGCTGGATAGGCGTCACGGGGTCCTGACCTACCGCAAACGCAGGTCCTCACCGGAAACGGAAGTTTCGGGAGGAACCTGTGTCTGATGAGGAAGGAGGAAACGCCTGGGTGTCACCGCTGCGAGGATCGCCCGGAGGACACTGCAATCGGTGCAAAACTACCTCGCTTGGGTAGAGCACCGACGTGTCCTCACGACGGCGATAGGCGGAGACCTCTCGCACCCCGGCATTGGTCGCGGCCATGCTGCATCTCCGAGGCAGTCATGCTCGCGAAAGCAGAGGCGGGCCGCGTGAGGGAGAAGACAGCGTCCTCTCGTCCCAGCCGCAGTGGTGGACGCCCACGGCAACGGACATCGCAAGACGATCTTCGGCCACCGTAGGCGAGGGCCGGGCGGCGAGTACAGGGCAACTCGCTGTCCGACCACGGACCATGCCCGGGTCGTCGGCGCGTTGTGTTCCACGCGCGTCTCAAAGAGCATCAGTATGATGACGGGGCCCCCCTCTAGAAGGACAAAGCCTGCCGGGATATAAAGGGCTATTGAAGGACACCGTGGAAGTCAGTATGACTCTGAGAGTCCCTCCCACCCTACCCGGGTTGGGAAGACTCATTTGATAATTTTACCGAGCTAAAAAAAGAAGCCTTGCTGAGTGTTCATCATCTGTTCGTTTTTTTCCCTTATATTAACAACCAACTGACCAAAATAGGTCCTACAAAAACTGTGTTTGTTTGCTGATAACTTGGACAACACAGAAATTGTAATGTCAAAAAGTATCGTTTTATAAACGTCTACGTGTAGTGCCGCCGTTTTGCCGGCATTTATTATCGTGCGTTCGGTTTGATCAGCGTGTTAGATTAAACTGAACGCCGCCCGCTCGGGTTCGGCGCGCCGACGCCTGTCGACGGCGGCGGCGGCGCGGGGAAAATCACGGCGGCGGCGGCGCGCCGGCGCGGCGCTCATATCTAATGTACATACATAAAAAAAAACATACCGACGGAATTGAGAACCTCCTCCTTTTTTTGAAGTCGGTTAAAAAATGTTCAAAACATTCGCTCCATCAGCTCTCACATAGAAAAGGTGTGCATGTGAGTTAGATTTCGGAGATTTTAACAAATTTTTCTTCGAATGTTTTGTTCTAGAACATAACGGTTTGACGTTGTTTCCTTTCACTGTTTTGAGAGCAGTGGTCCAACATCAGCAGGTCACTAGTTCACAAGACAAATAGAATAATACAATAATCGCAAAATCAATTACTGCCTACCTTAACACGTATGCGGTGACCCGGAAGGGATAATCCAAACGGGTAAGGTTACATTTAACAAACGTCTTCATCTTAAGGTACAGTCATTAAAACGGTTTTATATGCTTGCGGGCGATATCATATTTAAATACGCGACGAAAGTAAAAAAAAAAAACGGTACCTACACAGATAACTTGGGACGTTCAGACGGATATAAGGGGGAAGGAGGGGGGCAACTAAAGCCGCAAGCAACTATTTTAAGTGGTTGTTAGTAAAATCACCAACTTGGCTCCAAAAGCCAAAGGCTATAGAATATAATATAGCGCGATCACAGCATCAGATCAGAGCATCACGCTATGACCTATAGCAGCCGAGCATCAGCGAAGCTAAAAACAACGGGGAATGGTACCCTGGTGGTTTGTTGTTAAAAATTGTCTGCTAAGCATGCTCTAAATATTCTCAAAAAAAGTTTGCCAGGTCAGCTACCTGTATACATATAGCACTATATAGCATTATATATGCATATAGCTATATAGCACTTATCTCTATTGTTGACTGTACTTTTGGTACCTATCTTTGCAGGTGCCACTAGGATATGATGTTCAGTGACCGGGTAACGAAGGGTTGAATAAATAGATTTGACGGGTCACGTGATAAGATGGCTACCTCTTGGTTTTCGGAAAGGTCATATCGTGTCTAGATTAGTTAGGTTTTTAAGCTATTGCATAGCTTTTATCGCAGCGACCGAATCTTAATTTCGTAATGAAAATAAACCTAACACCCCGTATCGTCTAACGCGCGACGTTTCAGTTTCAGACTTCGGCACGGTGTTTGTTTTCTTGACGTTTTGATTGATGTGGTTAACCATACCAAAAAAAAAATGCATAAATTGATAAAAAATTCTATGCAATGGGTTTACCGTGGCAGTTCCCGAGTGCCACACGTATTTTTTATATAATAGAGAGATAGTGCTATGTAATAATGAAAAGAAAACCATTAACGAACTTCTTCTTTAAAGTTGATTCCAGATAGATGGACACTGTCATAAAGTTTAAAAAAAAACACACGTAGATTCGACACTGAATTGATTCCGTTCCAACTATGCTTGCATTGTTACTTTTTTGTCTGACATGGCTAACTAAAGCGATCAGCAAAAGAAGCGATTTTTTTTATTTGAGCAGAACCACCTCGTTGGCAACTATTTCTTCTACTCTTTGTTCTTGAAGCATTGTTTTAAAATAGTTCTCGAGGAAAACAAAGGAAAAGCGACAGTCTTTAGTGTAGGGTGACGGGTAATTTAAAATTTTGTTTGAAATAGAGCTTTTTCTTGTATTTTTACTATAGAATAATCTGTATCTTTTAATAAAAATACAAAAAGACAGAAAAGCACTTCGACAAAGTTTTAAAAAACTAATACATAAAAAGAAATTACAAAAGATACGCTCCACCGCGACAGTGTCATCACTGCCGTGACCAGGATTCGAACCTGGGTTACTACGGCCACAACGTAGGGTCCTAACCACTGGACGATCACGGCTACCGGAGATGGTGACTGTGGTATCGAAATACGATGTTATGTCGCGCTTAAACCAGATTACTTTCACTTCGGCATAATTCGTTACGGAATGCGCAAGAGTTGATAGTAGTGTCAAGCAATTATTTGACAAACTCTATATTTTAGTGTGATTATTGGGTGCATAATAGGTATTTCTCGTTGTTCCCTGTCAGCGAGTAGAATTTTCTCCAGGGGTCATTGGAAAAACTGTCAAACTGATAGTTGTTATGATAAATAGTTGTTTGTTGTAATTCTAAATATTTATAAAGGCATCCACGATACAAGAGGAGTAACTAGAGTGGAGGATATAGATTAAAAAAATGGAATACTATTTTGAAAAAACAATTGTTTGACAGTTTGCCAATAAAGCCCCGACTCAGAACTGAGGATTAAGAATTGGGACATAGACTATAAAAAATACAGAAATAATATAACCGCAACCTTTTTTCATTCCCTTTCAGTTTTAGAAGCTCCTTTATAAAATGTTTTTAAAGTTTCCTTTCAACATTAAAAATATAATTATAGTTGTCCAAATGTTCACCTTAACTCCTTAAAAAGACAACTTTGTCCCTTATAAGTAGCAATGCCAACCCAAGTACCAAAGTAAAAAAGAAATAGAGATTTTTTCCCCGAAATGAGCTTCATAAAAGTTTAAATATGAATTCACAGTAGATTAGTCGTTTATTTATTCTGAACAAAAACAAACAAGGGAAAAAATGTAAATTTTGGATATGCAAATCATGGCGGTCTTGTTTAGGGCAATTTTACATTTTGAATGACACAATTCGTCAGGAAGGTTTCATTTGATATAATACTAGCTGTTGCCAGCGGCTCCACCCGCTACAACTCGAAAATTAACCCACGAGGACATAAAATCGGGATAAAAACTATCCTATTTGTTAATCCAGTTTATAAACTATCTGTGTACCAAATTTTAGTCAAATCCGTTCAGTAGTTTTTGCGTGAAAGAGTAACAAACATACCTACATGCACATACACATACATACATATTAGTTGGATATTTTTGGTAACAACCAAATAATGAGTCATCCCACTCTTGATAGAGCAGTAGAGACTATCAGGTTTGACTGAACCGTTCCTACAGTTGTCCTTTGAGTTCCAGGGCAGCGGTAATCTCTTAAGACATTCCTCTGTTCGTAATAGTATCAAATAGCTTACTTCGAAAAGGTAAATATATTTAAACGTATGGTCGTGAAAACGTAAAACGAGGAAATTGGTTTTAAATTTCGGCCACGGTCAGATCCAGGAAATATTAGATCCAAGTATAATATTTCAGACGAATGCAGGAAAATTAAGTTTCAGGAAATTGAGACGGACATACAATTTCCTTCGCTTTCCTAACGTAGTGACGTGTAGTACCGTCGACAAAAAGGAAAATCCATCGTCTTTCAACTATTTTGAACATATACGACGTTTAATACCCCCCCTGTATTAAACGTCGTATAGTTCTATAAATTAATTATCACAAGAGCGCTTTTTTTTCTTTAATGAAGAGACACACTTTCAACAAAACTTTTTGGAAATAAATATAACTAGAAGACTTTACTTTTTTTAATATTTTTTTTTTTCGTAGATACAGGCGTAGGTAATGTTGCGTAGTGTGAGTATGTAATGAACGCGTAGATATGTGATAGGAAGCAGCAATTGCGAATTATTTGTTGTCATACTTTGAAGAGATCCCCATACTTCTCCAAGGTTTTTTCATCTCTTGCTGACCTGATTACATGAAAACATCTGTGAAGATCCCTTTCAAACAAACAAAAAAAAAAGATTCCGACAAATTAAGAAACTCTGTTTTTTCTAAATCGGTTAAAAACAGTACAAACCACGACAAAGTGGACTGTGGTACTAAGTCGGAGCGTTCTTGTTGTGTTCATTATTGTCAGAACAATGTTTGTATGTAACAAACATTTTCGGTAAATCCACAAGGTAGGACAAAAACCCGTGCGTGGGCCGCTAGTACAAATATACCATTGTATCCGTCTCCTAAGCCTCAACAAGCCCCACGGGAAACAGACAACGTAGTATTATTTGATCTCTGACTACATAATTCGCCGAAATTTTTACAACAACGCTCGAAGGCTTCATTTACATAGCCTGTAGTCACATTAAAAATATTTTATCAGCTTATTCTTGTTTCTTTTGTAACATTGAACTCTCTGTATAATCATTTTATTTGAGAGACGGTATAAATTGTTTTTTTTTTTAAACAAAAAAGCCAGGTTTTCGAACGTAAACATCGAATTTTTTCGTCATATTGTTTGGAAAGATAATAATGAATTTTTCATAAGTTAGGTATACTTTTCAAAGGAAAAATTTGAATGCAAAATGAAATGAGAAGGACCAGCTACGTGGCAATGCTCACAAAAATATTGCTGTGTCAGGGATTTGTGACGTCATTTTATCCCGACCTATTAGGTCTATTGTGGGTCGAAGTCAGGCAAAGTTGGAAGTATAGTCGGTAAGTATCGAATAGTAGACTATCTATATACTATATATACTAGAAGTTTATTAGAGTAAACTTCTATACGACCACGATAAGAACAAAATTTGAGTGGCACCATATTATGACTTCACGCATGCTTTTTTAAAAAATGCGCCCTCTTAGGTAATAGAACAATAATCGTCTGAAAATAAAGCCTCATTTAATCGATGCAAGAACTCGAACGCGAGTTGCGTTACATTGCGGAATTTATAGGTAGAACAAATTCAGTTAATGAAACAAATGCCGCAATGTAGTGAAACTCGCATACGAGTTCTTGCTCCGTTATTGAAAATTAATTTGCACAAAGTATTTCTTTGCTAAATAATTGACATCAAACATTGACGTTTTCGTTGTTATAGTGGTTGCATAATAGTAGTTGTAAAGACTATATTTAATTAAATGCAGTGACGACATTATGCGCTCATCACATTGATAAGATATATTTTTACAATGAAGTACCTATATTTCGTGCCAAAATTGAATTAACTTAAGAAAGGCAATTCCATTTGTTGACTGCTTTACTGAAAGCATTTATTTTGGCTGATTGACAAGAAAAGATTCCGACATCTTTTCTTCATGCCAGAGTTCGAAAAGTCGTTAGAATTTTGTCTTTTCACATTTTGTTCCTGTTATACATCTAATAAATTGGCAGTCGAAGTTGGATTTTTGAAGTGAAAACTTCTTTAGCGGCGTTGTACACTTTTTCTGTAATGGGTAAAAAATTTAAAACTCGCGTCAGGGTCACGTGACCAAAACTCGCGTCAGGGTCACGTGACCCTGATCGAAAATGAGTAAGACGTCATTCAAATTAAAAATAAAACATAGTAACAAAAAAGTTTTCACTTCTACCGGCACTCCTGGAGTGCAACCTTTTTTTTTTACGAAATACAAAACAAAGTAGCTAAAGTAAGTATGTACGAGAATAACTTTTGAACGACTACACAAATTGCATCATTATATTTTGTTTTGTTTGTCTGTCAAGATAAAGATATACCTATTTAAGATTTTAAGAACCTTACAATCGATGCATTGTTGCAAATCGTTCTTAATCAATTATCTGCTCTATTGCTTGACCAATGGAATACGATATTCCATTTTACGAATATTATCGCAATTTTGTTCGCAACGTTGCTAAAGAGGCATTATTAGACCCGCTGAATTTTATCTGAGTCATGAAACTCATTTATTTGATGCGATAAAATTATACTACATCTGTAATCTATGCGCATGCGAGCAGCGAATAATGGGCGACTCGCTGTCCGACCATGGACCATGCCCGTGTCGACGGCGCGTTATATTCCACGCGCGCCTCAAGGAGTGTCAACATAATGACGGCCCCCTTCAGAGAGCCAAAGGCTGCCAGGGTCGCTGGACTCACAAATTACCGTGACCCCGGAACGTAAAGGCCTACTTAAAGACACCGTGGATTTTAGTCAGTACGAGTCTGACAGTCCCTCCCGCTCTGCCCTAGGTGAGAGGGAGCACTCATTTGATGTGTCAAATAAAACATACCTGCGTATTAAAATTCATATTATTATGATGATGCTAAAATTACCTTTTTAGAACCCCAGGAAATCGATCCGCCCATTCGTATTAACATCCGCGTGAAAACATACGCGCACGCATTCGAAACGAAACGCGACCGTTTAAACGTCATAAAACGTTACGACTACTGTTATTACCAGTTCGTTATTGTGTCGTTATGTGGAACTGAGCTGTTGTTTGGCTGTTTAGGGATTTAAGTTTGTATTATAGGTATTATAGCTTGCAGTTTTCACGCCAGGCCAGAATAAAATGTAGGTTAATTTTTGACCGACTTCAAAAAAGGCGGGAGTTCTTAATGCATTTGTACGTTTTTTTTTTGTACACACGGCCACACATCAAGCTATACAAAACCAGTAAAAGCTGACAGTTGAATGTGTGGAAATATCATAAAAATCGGGACCACAATAAACTGGATTAGATAGCTTGATGTGTAGCCGTGTGTACGTTTGTTACTCAATTTCTAAGAAACGCCTGTAAAGTTATGGAAGATCCTTCTTTTGCTCAAAAGGTTTATTTCCTAGGTGGTTCGGATAATCATCGGATCAGAATCCAATAAGGGAACAGTGGACAAATCGAGAGATCTCTTTCAATTTTTTGAAGACCGATTTTGTTGATTTAGAAGTGGGTCAATACTTTTTTCAGAAGTTTTGTTTTACGTGGTTTTATGTCTCTTCCTTGCACAAAAGTAAATTCAAATTATATCCGCAAAGTATGTATACATAAACGTCCAATTTTAAGGTTGAAGAGCCGTCAAATGAGACCAAGACCAAGACCAAGTCTTAAGCGTGAGTAATTAGACTGCGGGAAAGAGACAGACCTATACAAATCGTCTAGCGCCATCTCGTTTGATGAGTGGAACCACTCACGCTTTGAGACGCCATGGTAGGCCACCTTATCAGACTTGAATAACTAATGAAGTTGGTTCAAAACCACCCTGTGGCCGTATTACAACGTCTTGAAAACCAGGCCTCCTGCGAGTGAAAGTGACAAAGCTATACAAGTCGTCTAGCGCCATCTCGTTCACTCACTGGAACAAGCCTGGTTACAAGACGTTTTAATACGGCCCCTGTTCCTTCTTTTATCCATTACGTTCCAGGGTCAAAAAAAAACCTTTATAAAGTAACTCTTATTAAGATCATTCCATGTTTCTCGAATTTTAATCTACATAGTTAGAAACGTGATTAAAGTGTTAAGGGCTTTATATAAAACTTAATTATACATTTAACGATGTGTAATACGTTAATCCAAGGATTAGTTTTGAAATAATCGTAAAAGTTTAGACGGTATAATAAAGATAAGTTGTAAAACATAGAGTTCAAAACAACTATTAATCTTAATAAGATTGAGTGTTTTAACAGTTTATGTACGTCACATTAAACGCATACAGTCAAACAATTTTTCTTCTTTTGTAATAAAGTTGAAATCTATATGTATAGGTATTATTATGTATGTACTTATTGGCTGTCATGTCATGTTATGTCAAGACATGACAGATTTTGCCAAATATGTTTGAGTCCTATGTCATTACACTATCTATGTGTATTATGTGAGGACGATGTAGCAAGTTAAATGTCCAAGTCAATAGTAGAAAATTAAAATAAAGTCAACTCGGAAACAAAATTATCAACAGGTAATTAAAAAAACCGTGGCAACATGACACATTTATCAGCACCATTCAGCTCAATCATTTTGAAGGGAGCTAAATGATCCGACACACGCGCCACCATCAGCGGGACATTTGAGTGAGCATGGTATACTCTCAACCGCCAGGTTATTCAAGTCAATAAAAGACGATCTCAAAGCCGTTGCGTTGGAGAGCACATCGTAGAGTCCTGCGATGTAATTTCTTATACATAGAAAATAGCATAGCAAACTCCATGACTGCTCAGAAATCCCTAGTGGAAATCCGGCATTTATTTACAAGTCATTCTAATACTAGGGCCACACTAACGGAAAAAGCTGTTAATTATCACGATGAAGCGCCTTTAAACGAACATTAATTGTAGTTCTATACCGCGACATTTGACGGCATTCCCCATAAGTGTATAAAATATGCATAAAATATTCAAACATGCGTCTCCGCCCACTAAAGTTCAAACGTTATGTTTCAGGATTATCTAAGATAAGTCGACAAGACGCTTTATTGCGAATATTATCATAATCAATATAGCGTTTTAATTTACTTAGCTATCTTACTAAAGTAATTTCTCTCAACTGTGTTATTTACCTACTTCATCTGCCTAGCCTTTTCCCAACTATATTGGGGTCGGCTTCCAGTCGAACGAGATGCAGTTGAATATCATTATTTTACGTGGAGCGACTGCCCATTGGACCTCCACAACCCAGTAACTGGGTAAAACGATACTCCATGGTAAGACTGGTTGTCAGATTTTAGAGCTTCTGACTAACAGTAACGACTGTAAAAGATCTACAAATGACAGCCGGGACCAACGGCTTTACGTGCTTTCCGAGGCACGAAGGAAACTCGCTATGACAGATGGTCACCCATCCATAGACCAACCTCGGCAAGCGCGGCTTAACCCGGAAGATCGGCCTGTGCGGCTGTAATTATTTAGCCACGAGCTCCTCAGTCTCCTCGGTGTTATTTACCTACTTACCGGCTTTATATACAGGGTGGTCCAGGCCAAATGGATATTTTTTTTATATGATAATTATCAGAAAGATAAATCTGAGGTGATGTGTAAGGTCAAAGTCTGTCGGGATCGCAAACTATCTTCCATTTCTAGAATTCACTTCGAGGTAACTGTCCGTAAAATCGACTTTATATCATCCTAAAATCGCTGGCTTAGGAGACCATACCTGTGTCCTCAGCATTTACGAGCTTAGCTATCGCAAGACGATAAGAAAATATCTAACAAAATAAATGAATAGAAAAATAGGAAGAATAGTACTGAATTCTGTTATCGTTAAGATCAAGAATTATAATGTTTCTTTTATGTTTTTTTTGTGTCGAGACTATTTGCCATATCGATAAGTCACGTCGATATTTATATAAGGGCATTTCTACAAAGAGGGCATTTTTTTGTCCTTTAAAAAAAACATGGTTAGAAGTTACATACAAATCCCAAAATCTTTAAGCGTACGTCCCAATCTAAATTCTAACTGGAGAGCATAACGTAAATTCCGTACTACTTCTTAATTTCCCCAAAAAAAAAAACTGAAGTAAAAAAAATGGAAACTAAACGAAAGGGGATTTTCATTGCCAAATGCAGCAGTAATGCTGATGCTAATACTCTTTGTTTCTTTGAGACTAAATAATATTCCGCTATTTATATCTAACAGCCAACTCAAACAATGTTTAAAGTAAACAAGCATTTAATTGGCTTCCTCTTCTTAACCGTTTACTTTATTTTCATAGCGAACTTTGTAAGACAAACTAATTACTAAGTGTTGTTTCTATTTAGTTGTTATTTTGCACAAATTAACAACTAAAAAGCAAATGCTGCTCAAAATGTGCACAAATTCTTAAAGTCTGACGCGGTTTGTATAAATGTTTGTATTGCTTTACGTTAAATAACATGTCTTCTAAATGAGATGTTGCATGCGGCAGATAAAGGCTCTACAGACAAAAGTTGCGGTTTAGTTGTCTAGGACTTTTTGACCACAATCTACATCTTATTTTATGCCGGCGAAAGGTATGTGTGGGTGTACCACATGATTTAAATATATTGACAGCTAAGGATTTTATTCAACAAACTTTTCTTTTGAGCTTTAACAGTGTGAATAACACTTTTTTTGACATTATTGTGTCATTAAATATCGAGTAAAAATATTCATTAAAATACTGATATCACTTTTTTAGGTATCAAAAAACATTCAGACATCATAATTCGTAGTAATTCTTAATAGTGATTTCAACAAAACCATTTTTTATTGCTCGCTGCGTAGGTACTCAATCATGTGAAACTCCCTTACCTTCTACTGCCAACAATAACAATTCTGTTTTACATCCGTCTGATATGACGTAGACATATTCTAAATACCGATGCATTTATGTTTGATACGAGATACATGAAGTGTTGCATGTTACTGTTGAATGCTGACGTCTCTACATGTCTTAATATAACTGCATTGTATTCCTTGGTGGAGTATAATAGTTAGATATAAAATATACAATTCGTTAGTCATGGTCTCATGTGGCAAAACTTACAAACCTAAGCTTTTTAAAATTGAACAAGGTTGACTACTATAACTAAAATGTCTTTATCTAGTCGACAAAAAATATAAAATTTTAATACCTTGTTGAAGAAGTGCTCGGTAGAATGGCAAAGGTGAGAGGAAATTGAATTTTGCTTATAATTCCTATTTTTTAATGGTTTTTCTTAAATGGCCTGTAGTTTTTAAATAGTTTTAGAAATCTAGCGTAACCTCAATATTCATAATGAACTTATTTTTTCGGAGTTCATACAGTCTCTCCATGTTAAATGCAGAAATTCAGCTGAATAATTGTAAACTAATAAAAAAATTGAATCATAAATTATCTTTTTTATTTTTTATGTAGGTTATTTGACTCTAGTCTTAGTCGGGGGTGTCAGAAACAAAGTCAATGATGGAGCGAGCTTACCCAGAAGAAGCCTGTTCACTCTAACATTGAAGAGAACAGTACCCTTTTCACCCTTTTACTTTGCAGCGTCTTTCCAGTATATAGAGCGTTTCTTTTGAAAAAAAGGAACAGCGCCTCTGGTGTGCGAAGAAAGAACTAATTTTTTCCTTGAAAATTGTCAATTTGAAATTGTAAAAGTTCCAGTTTACATTACGTCTCAAAAACTGAAAACTCGTGCTAAGTAGTAAATGAAGAACAGGTTTGCATGCGTTCGTAAACACAGACACAGGTTCACAGGAGAATATTCCATTCCTGTGCTGTTTGCATTACAAACGTTAAAGGAGACGGGCGGATCTGGGCCTATCGTTACACAAATGAAATATTCATCAATATTTTTTTTAAGTTTTTTTGTGATCAATTACAAAATATTAAGCAGTTTTATAATGGGATAAGAAATTAAATATTTTAATCAAATTATTATTGACTTCCGTTATTTTCATATTAAAACAATGTTGCCATATGATATAGGTAAGTTATTAGATACACAATCGATTCTTATTACAAAAATAGAATGAATAATTAATTAATTATTTAAAATATTAATAATTATTCTTTATTACATGAGTTTAAAAAAAAACACATATATTTTTAAAATAATGGTTTAAATAATGGTCGTAAAAATGAATTGCTTCATAAATCGATTTCACAATCGATTGTCAATGTTTTATTAACAGGCAACAAAGTGGAACTTTATGTCAATGTCAGTGTCAGGACAAAAACTCAAACGTCAATCACATCATTCGCTTCGTTCGTTGTCTTTGCGGCGGTACGTTAGTGGATATTTTCTGTTGTGTTTTCGTGTGCTGTAATTATTAATATTCGATCAGTGATCTAACGACTTTGGCTACGTATAAAGGATTCTGACGGTTATTGCTTTAACGAACGACACACGCATTTCTCACAACGGACTCAGATTACTTGCCTACTCAACATACCTCAGCTTCGTATACCGGATTTCGAAAAGAATACAATGAGTGATCAACACCATCATTGTATCAACTGAGGTATAGCTACTTGGCGGCGTAATCCTTCTATAGGATTACATCAAATAGAAGACGAAGGCATTCTTTCAGTTATTCAGCAATGGGTTGCACCTCAAGTGGTAAGTAGTTTATTTTATTACAATTTTTATATTTTGCTGGACTCTACTTCATTATTATGCTTAAATCAGTATGATATCTCTTAAGATTAAGCCAATTAATAACAGTTAAAAATAATTGAGCAATTTGTAAACAGTCTTCTCACTATTATACTGGCTAATAATAAAGTAGTTGTAACAAATAATGTTCTTGCCTAGTCTCTATAAACTCCATGTATTATTCCTATATTATTTCTTGTCGAGGACTGTAAGTAACAAACTAATATTATTTTAGGTCAACAGTTCTCATCGTATTTGCCAAGGATGCAGGGATTTAGTGATAAATTCTTTGGGCACAGACGAGCAGCTTTCATCAACAACTGGACATCGTCAAGTATGTGTCAACTGTGGACGTTCAGTGTTGCGTGCTAGATATCATTTATTGCGTACTGACTCTGAACGAGAAAGAAGGATTCATACAGTCATTTGTGAATGGATTTTGCCTCGTACTGTAAGTATTTATTGTAATCAGTTGATTTTTATTTCTATACTATTAGATGGTAATGTATATATCGACAGGCCTGTTGGTCTAGTGGTTAGTGACCCTGACTGCTATGCCGGAGGTTGTGGGTTCGATTCCCACCCAGGACAAATGTTTGTGTGATGAGCACGATGATTTGTTCTGTGTTTGGGTGTAGTTTATCTATAATATGTTTGTATTTAGAAATATATAAGTATGTTTATCAGTTGTCTAGTACCCATAACACAAGCTCTGCTTAGCTAGGGACTAGATGGCGTTGTGTGATAGTTGTGGAATATTATTATTATTATATAAGCCTCAAAGAATGAAAAGCAGTTTTACTTAGTGGAGGTCGGACAAGCAGTCGCATGTAAAATACTGGTATTTTGTCACAAACTATTGTATGCCTCACACGGTGGAGGCAAGAGCACAACAACCTTTATAACAACTTTTTAAACTGCTGTCTCACAATAAAGATCTTTGACTTTGACTGGAAGTCTATCTTGGGGTTGAACTTATAGTCAGACGGTATTGATAAATACACATCATCACTTTGACTATGGTTGCAATCGTTTATATAATACATAATATTGTTTCCCCGAAGGGATAAAGCAGAGTAGTGCAGTACACTCGCATTTCACTAGTATTTCACTGTATTTGTTTATTGTAAAGGCTTATTATAAAATTATTTTTCAGATTTCAAGAAACAGAGCTCTCATTTGTCACAGTTGCTGGGTAAGAGCTGATAGAAATGCCCATCATTTTGTATCTGGACCATCTGGATCCTCAACATCAGCATATGAAGCAAGTGAGCATGAAGGATTGACTTTGCCGTCTACATCGCAGGCTACTTTGCAGTCCACATCACAAGCTTCTTTGCAGTCCACATCACAGGCTACTTCACAGGCTTTGCAATCTACTTCAGAAGGTACACCCAGACCAAGCGAAGGTATAGTGTTACCTGACTATGTAAGGGCAGTAGAAACCGAATCTCGCTGTTTTATTGAAGGTTGCCGAAGACAAAAAAGGAATAGAGTTCCTGATACAACGAGGAAAATGTTATTAGATGTTTATAACTTCTACATCCCAAAAAACAATAGATTATGCAATCACCATATTAATACGCAATCTTGGGATTTTATTACTGGAGCTCTACATAATTATGTTAATGTGTTTACAGCAGTGCATATTCAAGACATGCTACAATTAAAAGGTCAATCAAATGCTGGCCTTGATTTTATTAATATTCAAAACATGGAAGACCGTTTGGTGCACCATTGGATAGGCTTTGCAAAAGAGCAGTATCAAAATATTTTAAATGAAGTGCCACAATTACTGCATAAGCCATCGGGCCCTATTGGGTTGACAGCATATTTAATGAAGCTGAGAACCGGTGATTCCAATGAAAGAATATCAGCTCTATTTAACATACCTAAAAGAACTCTTGATGGATATGTGTCTGAAGCTCGTCACTTAATGTATGAATATTTTGTACCAAGGCATTTAGGACTTAACCACATAAATCGTCAGCAAGTTGTTGAAAGAAACTTAATAATACCAAATGGTTTATTTGGAAACCATAATGGGGAAAATAAACCTGTAATAATAATTGACGGTACATATTGCTACATAGAAAAAAGTTCAAATTATTTGTACCAAAAAAGAACTTACAGTTTACATAAGTATAATAACTTAGTAAAACCATTAATGATTGTATGTGCAGACGGTCATATTATTGATGTAATGGGCCCCTATCCTGCTACCACATCAGATGCAGATATCATTAATCATTAGTTCCGTGACCCTAGTTCAATGTTACGTGAATATTTTCAAGCTGGTGATGCATTCATTTTGGATAGGGGCTTCAGGGATGCCTTGCCTTTATTAAATGAATGTGGTTACAGAACCTACGTCCCACCAACATTGCAGGCGGGTGAATGGCAGCATTCCACATTAGAGGCCAATAAATCAAGGGCAGTCACCATATGCAGATGGGTTGTTGAAGTAGTGAATGGAAGGTTTAAAAGGGATTTTAAATTATTTAGACAAGATTATTTTAATACTGCTTCGAAGCATTTAATGATTGATTTTGAGGTGGCTGCCGCTCTATTGAATGCTTTCCACCCGCCTATTACGAATCGTGTCGATGCTGGGGAAATTCTACAAATAATCAATGAGAACATGAATAAAGCAAATGATTTAGGCTATTATGTGATTCGAAATAATATAAACCGACGTAGAGCTGATTTTACAAGAATACATGTGGAAAATGATAATTTAAATGATTTTCCCCAGCTCACACATAGTGAATTAATAAAAATATCTTTAGGTATTTATCAAATTAAGCAGGCTAGGTCCTATTATGGAGAACACATACGTCAAGATGGAAGATATGAAATAGAAGTGTGTCGGGAAACGGACAGCAACCTACTAAGAGAACTGTCAATATCTAATAATTCTAGCTGGCTGTTAAGAGGTCGAATAAAATCGAGACATGTAAGCTCAAAAACATATTTTACGTATATTTTAGTTGACGGTTCTCTTAATGGTAGAGAGGCCATCAAACAATATTATTGTAATTGCTTGGTAGGAAAAAGAACAGTAGGTTGCTGTTGTCATGTGATGTCCATAATATGGTACCTAAGCTGGGCAAGGCATCAAGAGAATTTAATACCGCCTGCACAGTTTTTAGACGATATTTTAATTGTTTATGATGATGTGGATGATGAATAAATCATTAAAAGAGAAAGTGTTTTTAATTCATACCTACTCCCTTTGCTGCTACCTCTAGAATCTAGTTGGAAGGCGTCTGAATCTTCAATGTGTCCTACAATAAATTCAGGTTAACTCTAGTCAAGAATAAAGTCAAATAGTTATTTTCTTGAAGTATTACGTGAGAGCTCAGTGTATAACCTTAGGTTAGAGGTTGCTTTCATACAAACCAATGTCATCCTATATTTTCTTTCTCCCATGGAGCAGTCGTGAATAATTTCGTTTTTTTTAAATGGTATTAGGGTATAAATAAAATAATGCAATAATTGTTACTGTAACATCAGGCCCAACTTTCTAGGAATTTTCGCCCGTCTCCTTTGAAAACGCTTGGTGAGAAATAATGGAATAGCAACAAAGCATTTGAGATAGCCAATATATTTTTTATCGACACGAAACGTATCATTTAAAAAAAAAAAATTTTAATTCCAAACTTTTTAGTTTATAATATTATTAGTGTGAATTAGTCTCTCTAGAGACCTAACTCGGCTCAAAGCTACATAATTATGCTTGATGAAAGACCTTTAGCAAAAATGCGTGAACTTAAGTCAACCACAGCTCGGTCCAAAGTAGTTCCTTGGTGCTTGTGTATACTTTTTTTTTTTTTTTTTTTTTTTTTTTTTTTAGCGTGGTAAAATCATCAAATGAGTCCTCCCACCCCGGGCAGGGCGGGAGGGACTGTCAGACTTGTACTGACTAAAATCCACGGTGTCCTTCAGTAGCCCTTTATGTACCGGGGTCACGGTGAGGAAATAATCCCGCAACCCCGGCAGGCTTTGGCCCTCTGAGAGGGGGGCCCCGTCATTATGCTGACGCTCTTTGAGGCGCGCGTGGGACACAACGCGCCGTCGACCCGGGCATGGTCCTTGGTCGGGCAGCGAGTTGCCCTTTACTCGCTGCCCGCATGCCCGCGCCTACGGTGGCCGGAGATCATCAAGCGACGTCCGTCGCCGTGGGCGCCTACCACTGCGGCTGGGGCGGAGGGAGGACGCTGTCCTCTCCCGCTCGCGGCCTGCCTCCTCCTTGACGAGCATTACTGCCTCGCAGAAGGAGCTGACCGCTTCCCACTCCGTCTCGCCCCGCAGCATGGCCGCAACCAATGCCGGGCGCGAGAGGTCTCCGCCTATCGCAGCCGTGAGGACACGTCGGTGCTCCGCCCAAGCTGGGCAGTCTTGCACCGTATGCTCCACCGTGTCCTCCGGGCGATCTTCGCAGTGGTGACACCCAGGCGTCTCCTCCTTTCGCATCAGCCACAGGTACCTCCCGAAACTTCCGTGTCCGGTGAGGACCTGCGTCATGCGGTAGGTCAGGACGCCATGACTTCTCTCCAGCCACTCCTCAAAAAGGGGTCTTACCGCCGCAATTGCGGCGTGCCCGGCCTTCGGTCGCGACAGTCGTCCCCTCCATACTGCCCTGAGATCGCGCCGGAGCTCTTCCCGCCGCGCCTCGACTTCTCGAGGCAGCGGGGTTATGCCCCGGCGCTGCGCCTCCACGCGCCACTCATAGACGCGCTGGAGGGCAGTCGCCTCCAGATCCCAGGGCAGCAATCCGGCAAGAAGGTTGGCCGATTCGCCGGCAATCGTGCGGTATCCCCGGATCATCCGGATAGCCATGACCCTCTGGCATGCGACCAACTTTAGTGGTCGCGTCCGGATGCTCGGGGCCCACACGGGGGCCCCGTAGAGGGCCATGGACCGCACGACGCCGGCGTACAGCCTACGGCAGGAGGCGTTTGGCCCGCTGAGATTGGGCAGGAGTCGCCTGAGGGCGCCTGCTGCCCGGTTCAGCTTTGGGGCCAAACTCAGGAAATGCTCCCTGAAGTTCCACCGGCTGTCGAGGACGAGTCCCAGGTACTTCATCGTCCTCAAGACGCCGATGCGAACTCCTCCCACCGTTATGCTGTAACCCGACTGTGGCGCGTTGACGCGGCCATGAAAACACATGGCCGCCGTCTTGTGCAGCGCCACGTCGAGTCCCAACCGCCGGATCCTATCGACGACTGTCGCGACCGCTTCCGTCGCCACGTCGGCCGCCGCCTCGTGCGACTCTCCCTGCGCCAAGATGAGCGTATCGTCAGCGTAGCATACTACGCTGACGCCTTCAGGGAGGTCGCCGCGCAGCACCCAGTCGTACCCGATGTTCCACAGGTGCGGTCCCAGGACCGAACCCTGTGGAACACCGCACGACATCTCCCGCCGGTTCCACTCTCCCCGGTGACCGGGGTAGATGACGGCTCTGTCCGTCAGGTAGTCCTCGACTATGCGACGGAGGTAGGTCGGCACCCGGTGATACCGGAGTGCCTCCCTGATGCAACTCCAGGGCAGGGTGTTAAAGGCATTGGTGATGTCTAATGACACCGCCAAGACGACCCTGCCCCGGGCTACTGCATCCCCAGTCGTGAGGGCTCTCACGCGCGTGATGGCGTCCACCGTCGAGCGCCCCCTGCGGAAGCCAAACTGGCTCTCCGACAGGTTCGGGCCCACCCGGTTCAGGTGCCCGACGAGGCGGTCTGCAATTACTCTCTCAAAGAGCTTGCCCACCTCGTCGAGCAGCACGATGGGCCGGAATGCGGACGGAGAGTCCGCAGGGCGCCCGGACTTCTGGATGAGGACCAGTTTCCCCGTCTTCCAGCGAAGCGGGAACTGGCCCCTCTCCAAGCACGCGCTAAAAAGCCCCCCCAGTC
Source organism: Agrotis segetum (assembly GCA_036375495.1). Classification (NCBI taxonomy): domain Eukaryota; kingdom Metazoa; phylum Arthropoda; class Insecta; order Lepidoptera; family Noctuidae; genus Agrotis; species Agrotis segetum. The sequence continues at coordinate 1,205,492 of JAQSVV010000048.1, read as the reverse complement.
GAGGACCGAGAGTCCCGAAGGCCAGGACCCAGGCTTTCCCCGGCAGGCCGTCGGGTCCTGGGGCGGTATTTTTGGCCTTGAGCCGCTGTACCGCCACTCTCAGATCTACCTCGGTCACCTCTGGAGCATCGTAGACGTCGTCGTCGCTGTGGTCCGCGTTTGCGTCAGCTTCTTCCTCAGATTCCGTCGGAGACGGAGCCATGGGCGGGGGAGCATACTCCTCCCCTCGCGAAGGGAACAGGGCGCTCACCACGTCCTCCACGAACTGAGGCCGGAGACTCTGTGTCAACGGGGGAGCCCAGGGGCGGAGCCTTTCTCGCACCCACTTGTAGGGGCGGCCCCATGGGTCCCCGTCCAGAGTCCCCAGCATCTCCTCGCGGGCCAATTCCTTGGCCCGCCAGATCGCGTCGCGGAGGACGGTCTTCGCTGCCCTGTAGCCCTCATACAGCTCCGCCTCTACGGCTGCCGCATCCGGAGGTCGGGTGCGGCGCCTGCGGAATCTCGTGTACCGGCGGCGCGCGGCAACGCACGCTTCCCGAAGCGCTGCTAGCTCGCGCGACCACCAGTACAGCTGACGCCGGGCGCGTCCTTGCCGGACCCGGGGCATGGCCATGTCGCAGATCTCTGACATGGCCTCCCGGAACCACTCGGCCTCGTCGTCTATGTCGGCAGGCCTGTTCGGTGGTGACACCCAGGCCTGCACGATCGAGGCCTCCAGGAATAGCTCCCGGTCCAGCTGCTTCAGCGCCCATCGCGGACCACTTGGGTTCCGTCCACTTGGGACCGACGCGTCTGAGGTCTGGGTGGAGACGTCGAACCGGATATACCGGTGGTCGGAGTAGGTCTCCACCTCCTCCACAACGCGCCAGTCAGTGACGCGCGGCGACAGGTCGGGGGTGGCGAACGTGATGTCCACCACCGACTCTCCCATGAACCGCACGCACGTGGGGACAGAACCCCGGTTCTCGATTACCAGGCCATGCGCACGGGCCCAGCGCTCGAGCATCCTGCCCCGCGAATAGTCCATGGACCGGGAACCCCAAGCCGGATTTTTGGCATTGAAGTCCCCGAGGACGAGCGCGGGGAGGGAACCGAGGGCGACGACGACGTCTCCCAGCTCCGTTAGGGAGTCCTGGAACTCGGCGAGAGATCGGCTCGGGGAGAAATAAACGCCTACCACGGCGATCTCCCCGAACCGGGCTGCGACTATCCCGCGCCCTCTCTGTACGCGATCGAGGGGCGGGGTACCGGCGGCGGCCGACGAAATTAGGGTCACCGAGCCGTCCAGGTCCGCCACCCAGTCATTCCTGGGCAGGACAAAGTACGGCTCGGCGACCACGGCGACGTTGATCAACCACTGCGCCATGCTCTGGAGCAAGAGGTCCTGAGCAGCGGCGCAGTGGTTGATGTTCGCCTGGAGGAAGCGCAATGGAGACATTATTCTGAATCCATTGCGGCCTCCTCCAGGGCCCCTTGCGAGGGCGCAGCCACGGCGGCGGCGGCGGCGGCAGCGGGAGCGGCGGCGGCGGCAGTGGCGGTGGCGGCGGTGACGGCGGCGGCAGAGGGCCTACCTCTGCGCCTGGCTTCGGTGGGTGGAGCGCAGGACTTGCCCCCAGCCCGGTGATCGGCCGGCTTGCCAGCCGCCTCACATGCGAAGCAGTGAGGCGGGGCGGAGCACGAGCCGGCCTTGTGACCGGGCTGACCGCAGCGGAAGCACCTATCGCTGCGGTCCACCTCCGAGGTGCAGACGCATGCCGCGTGGTTACCCACTTGGCAGCGGTAACACCTCAGGGGTCGGGGTTCCAGGATCTTGACCTGCGCCGACACCCATCCCACCAGGAGCCTTCGGCCCTCCTGGATTTTTTTGGCCGCCGTAACGGGGCAGCTAACCGTTACGGTTTGCAGCCCCGCAAATCCAGGACGCAGAGCGCCCGCCCTCACCTCCTCTGGGGAGCACCCCCCAGTCCTGGCAACGGCGACCACTACTTCCTCCGCCGTCACGGAGTCGTCCAGACCCAGAATGCGCATGTCTGCGCGCTTGGTGGGTCTGGAGACGCGGGCCTCCTCCGCATTTAAGGACGCTCTGAGCCGTTCGGCCAGAGCGTCAGCGGTGGGGCCACTGGCCGCGCCGGGGAGCTCCAACATGCGGGCCCCCGTTGCAGTGACCCGCAGACGGAGGCCGCCGGTGATGCCGAGCTCCCCGAGGTTTACCGCCTCGCGCGCCTTCGCGAGCACGTCGCGGTACGACACGCCCTTCTTGACCGCGTCCGGCTGCAGCGTTATCACCACAGCCGCGGTCTTTGGGGCGCGCAACCGCGCCGCGACGTCGCGCTCCTTGCGCTGTCGCCGCCTCTCCCTCCGCTTTTTCGATCGGGCAGCCTTCCTCCTCTCCCCGGCCACTTGCCAATCGGCGCCGGCCGGAGGAGCCTCTGGAGGAGGCTGCTTCTGCTGGGTCGGCCGGCGATCTGTCTGGGCCCTCCTTTTTGCCGCCAGTGTTGGCCTCGCTGACGTCGAGGTCGAGGTCGGAGTCGTAGTCGGCCGCGCCGACCCCGAAGGGCCCGGCCTAGCCTGGCTGGGCGCGGCTGGAGCCGTCCTCGCCCCCGCCGGGGCCGACCCCGCCCCCGCAGGGGCCGTCCGCACCGGGGCCGTCTGCGCAGGGGCGATCCGCGCTGGGGCCGCCCTCGCCTGAGGCGGCCTCGTCGTCGGGGGGGAGTTCGACGCGGCCGCGGCCGCGTACGAAGACGACAGCGGGGGCCTCAGCACGCGGCTCTCCAGCACGGAGAACCGCCGCTCAAAGGCGGCCAGCTCCTGCCGCACCAGGGTGAGGACTGGGTTCTCCCCCGGCGCTGGCGCTGGCCGGCCTTTCTCCTTGGGGCTCCCCGGTGGTGCCCCCCGACGCCCGGCCGCCTGCATTCCGGCCAATTCGGCCCTCAGGGCGGCGTTCTCCTTTTGGAGAGCCCCCATGGCGGCGGTCAGGCGGGTGATCTCCGTCCGCAGATCGGACAAATCGTCCCTTGCGGACGGAGTTTCGCCATAAAGTCGCGCCGCCGCCACGATGGAGGTCATGGCCTCCGCGATCGCGTCCTCGCGCGTCTTCTTCCTTCTTTTCATGGCGACCACGCGCATCGCGGACGCCACGACCTCCTTGAGCTTGGCCTCATTCGAGGCCAGACTTGTGTTGGGCTCTCCAAGGGAGGGCCCCCTCCCCGAAGTCTTGCCTCGGCCCTTACCCCGCACGCTCGTGGGGATCTTAGGGGCCGAGGCAAGCTCTTCCTCGGACGACGATTTGGCGCCCTTGGACCGTCGGCGCTTCAGGAACTCGGACCTACGGTCCGAGTCTCTCCGGTCCCTTTCCGCGTTCCCAGAGGCTGAGCTCCGGGAGCTGGAGACGTCCGATGCAGAGTCGGACTCCGACTCTGGCACCATCGTCGTCTCCTCGATCGGAGCGGCACACTGTGCCCGCTCGTTATTCGGTGCCGGTGAGGAGGACGTGCTGGACAAGTCCAGCGACTCCTCCCCACAGGCACGTGAGCCACCTTGGCTCGCTGCGGCGAGTGCTTGTGTATACTTAGATTATTTTTACCAAAAATATTTGTTCGTCATGCTTATTCACTGTTTCTTTTTTGGTTGGAAAACCGTTTATTTACGAGTACTAGAAATAAAAACTTAAATCAATAAGTAAGAATAAGTAAATCCTCATATATCCTAAACTGTTATTTAAAATGAAAAACGATTAAGGAAACCTAAAGATGATTTTAAAATACCTATTCAACGATACCCCACATGACATAGTTCATCGACTTTTTTTTTTTCATTTTGACAATATGGCGTCTGGTTGTCGCTGTGGTGAATATTGATTACTGTCATGTCTTTGGTGACACTCGCAAGGTTAAGACGAATCGATTGACGTAAGAATTATCAAAATCGGCCCACGCGTTTGGTCTCTAGAACGCCACATAGAAACAAACATACATACATACATACATACTTACATACATACATACATAGACTGATAAACACATTACCCTCCTTTGCGTCGCGCAGTCGGGTAAAAAGATCGTTCCTATCTACAAATGAATGACGTGAGAAATGAGAAAGACAATTTTCGCGACACAAAATTAATGTTCAGGGCTATGTACTCGTGTACAAGATGGATTAGACTCGTACGTGGTTGACGGTACGAGTATGTTTAATCTATTTGTCTTCTGTCTGTGTCACGTTAACTTTCGGCATTCATTGTTTCTTAGGGTTTTTGGAAAATTTATAATTTGTGAGACTTTCCTATAAAAATCACCAAAGCTATTTTGCTATGAAAAAGTGTTGTTTGAATAAAAAAGAATTAAGAATTATTATAAAGGATGTGTTAATGTTGAATTATTTGGGATATCTATGTATATTTTTTGATTCGATAAACTGACATCACAAAAAAAAAAATGTTTTCCAGGATTTTATGTATCGTGTTTCCAAAATTTTGGATTTTACAATTATATCGTATGTTCGCAAATATTGAACTACACAAATATTTTCCGAGTATCAATCGATCGCGTGTTACACACAGATCAGTATACAATCACTCAACCATTATGCCAAGCTTAGGTACTAGTTATAAACTCTTGTTAATGGAATTTTACTTCTTCGAAGAATTATCAAATCTAAACTCCAAATATTCCAAAATATTTTCCTAAAAATACGAATGTTGGAAAATATTTTCCTAAGATTATGAAAATTTACTTTAACGGTTATTAATAGAAAGTAACACAAAACTCAATCATTAAGGAATCGTCATTAACGCTCAAGTACACAAGATATTAATCTATTGTTTTCAACGCTTTCGAACTTAACCAAACACTTCCTCGTTTGAATAATATCGTTATAAAATATTAATTAATCATAACGATCAGATAATAATAAACGTGGTAATGGGTCCTTAGGATTTGATATTTTAAACTTTGGTTCATTAATTATTCAAAATAATGATTTGAATTTTGATTTAACGATCAGGTAAACGATACCGAAGAGCACTGGTGGCCCAGCGGTATCGGTCCCGACTTACGAGTTGTAGGTCGTGGTTTCGAACCCCGCCAGGCGCATTACTTTGTGTAATTTATTTCGTCATCTCTGCTCTCAAAACGGTGAAGGGAAACATTGTGAGGAAACCGGCATGTCCTAGAATCAAAAATTCGAAGACATGTGACATCTACCAACCCGCACTGGGCCCGCGTGGTGGATTATGACCCACTCCTTCTCACAGAGAGGAGGCCTGTGTCCCAGCAGTGGGAACATTATAGGCTGATGATAATGAAACGATACCGTAGCATGATATATGTATTATTTTTAGCAGTACGAATTCTGCCACGTATTTAATTTAAAAATATTTTAAATATTTATTCGTCGGATTGATTGGCACAGTTGCTGAGTGATTAACTGCTGCACGATACTAAAAAAAACAGCTTCACCATACAAACTGTCCAATCAAGTTTATGATTTTCTAT